>CM074078.1:537500-572500 GCA_037178815.1 Barbatula barbatula | reverse complement strand
GTCACAAAACGTGAAAAAGTGTGCATGCGCAGTAACGTTTGTTTATGCTGTTAAGATGAAACCGTCTATAGCCCAACTAAATTAACCAGTCTTAGCAAATTACCAAAGCTTATTCACATCCTGCGATATCTTATTGTTTACTGAGCTTTGAATGATTCACAGATTTTTATTCTCGCTATTGACATGAAGTTTCAACAGTTTAAACGAATCGGTTCAAACTAATAATTTGTTTGCGAGTTGTTCTGATCGCAATGTGCGTTCAAACTGGCGAACTCGCTGTGTACAGTATAACGCTGATTAAAGGAACAATCTGCACACCTTAAAACATTACAGTGATGTATGCCACGTTATTTAAGAAACATTTAAAGAAATTTAACGTACAATATTCACCGGAAAAGCTGCAAAACATATGGTGCGTTCCAAATCGCGCACTACTCTGCGCCATTGCCGTAGCCATCCTGGGCGCCAAGAAAGAGGCTTTAGCACAGTTATAGGGAAGATAAAGTCTATTTTCTCTTTTTACAACTTGTGATTGAATTTCTAGCAATAAATTTGTCTTGAGGTTTTACAATATTCAATAAGTTATCACAAAGGCGCCCTCTGTTTAAATTTCAAACAGAATCCCGCTACACAGAATCCCTCTGAAGGCTGTACGAATGTGTTTCTCTGAGCTACGTCTGAACGCTGCCTCTGAAGGCATTTCCTCATTAGACAGCGAGGCAACAAGTCACCTGTCTAAAGGCCTGAGTATGGATCGTACATCCCTGCACCATCCGCATGACGCTTCCGCAAGAAGCTAAGAAGCCTTTCCTTCTCCATACTATTTGCTAAGAAGCCTATCCTTCTCCATACTATTTGGTTGTTGTTGTCGTCAAGTATACCAATATATTAAAAACAAGTTATGAATGATTTCAGGTAAAACGGAGGATTTTAGGTAGGACGGAGGATTTGTGCTCCGTGTGAGTGTCTCCGGAGACTGTGTCAGTCCAGCTGGACTACAGAGAAATAAAACATGAGGAAGACTGTGAGTCGTATCCGTATCTTTGCTGTCATATCTCATCATAAAGATTATGGTGACCTCTCTGTCATGTTCCTTTGGTTTCTAATGAAATTTCCGTCGGGTGCGGAGAACACAAAAGCTGGTGGTAAAATCCTGGCCTTCATCACATCGGCCGCTCAGAAGCCCTTCACTCCCTCACGTGATGAGGTCAGCGGGTGTGTAATTCCTGAGATGAAAGACTATACTTGTGTTTGGATTGGGCACAAGTGAGGGAATATTCAGCTTCAGGTGGACAACATGGCGTTTTCATTATGTGTGGCTGATGTCACTTCTTTCATGTGTAAACTCAGGGCACACATTATATTTATTCCATAAACGGCACTTGTGTGACTTTCTTCTTCAGAACACAACAAAATATGTTTGAAAGAATGTTGATCAAACATTCAAACGACACTGAACTCCATTGACTTCCATTGTGTGAACACAAAACCACCGAGACATTTATCTAAATATCCTCTGTTGTGACTCACAAACACATGAGAGAGAAGAAATGATTTGTGTGTGAACTATTCCTTTAGGACGTGACCCTTGCATCTGAGGAGACTAATCTAATGAATCAGACATGCAATATGCACAGTGAAATATATCACATATGCTTCCATATGTGTACTGTACATGAACAGAAGAACTTTGATTTGCAAACATCAGTATTATTGGACCGGTGCAAACGTGCATTTTTAAAATGTGTTGTGATGTCATTCAGTCAGCAATGCACGTTTCATTTATCTTTAACCTTCTCAGCAAGATTCTCTATAAACATTTGCTTTTTCCTGACATCTGCAATACATTTTCTGTTGTTAGTAGACTGGAGAATTAAGGGACTATTAAAACACTAAAATAACAATAACCATTCATGTACCTAGCCAATAAATAAATAGGGGCCAACATAAAAAATAGGGCTGTGCAATATATAAAAATTATCTAAATATCGCACATGTGCATATCACAATTAGCATATGGCAAAATGCATAAATGTGCTATTTCATTTTTGGAAAAGTTTTGTACGGTGAAAGTTTTATGTGGATGCTGATAGTATAGTATCTATGTGTCAGGAGGATGTTTATATGTGGCGTATACTCGTGCTCCGTTGCAAGTCAATCAACAATCCTCCTCGTGAAGTGACATTTTTTTTATATATTTTTGTTTCTTCACAAAATGTCAGATTTGTGACATATCACTTATTGCTCCGAACTGCTTTGGATAAAAGCGTCTGCTAAATGACTAAATGTAAATATCGTATCCGATATCGCACAGCCGTAATGGAAAATGAATAAAATGATGTATTTGATAAACCACACAACCTCTGGTGTGAGAGCACATCGCTAGCATATATGTCGCACATGCAACGAAAAAATCTGTCTGTGGGAATTAGTGACATAAGAGATTTACATTTAGCAGATGCTTTTATCACACGAGAGGATACTTCCTCGTATTAACTTTAGTAATATTTACTAAGATTAAAAAACACTATTGTGTCAGTTTACCATAGTAAATAATATAAATTTATGGTCAGCTGTGGCCTGGGGGTTAATTATTATAATTATTGTTTATTATTGTATAAAAGAATGGAAAAGGTAATAATGATAGGGCTCTTATTTACCCAACTGTAACATAAATGTCCTTCTTCCCTACCTGCTTATGTATGTGATATTGGTATTTTGTCTAATATAACGTTCTATACTTGTGCTCCAACTGTTTGGCCTGTGCTACACAAATGTAAAGCTCTGAAGCAAAAGAAGTTCACGTACAGTCCAGGCTGGTCAACGTAAAACAGGATGATAACGTTAGGTTTGTTTGGGCCGACGGCTCAGCAGCTGGTCAGATATTCATCTGTCTGTTAAAGGAATGGTCCTCTTGTCATGTGATATTCTCTGTTACACCTGCAGCACATGTGTGATTTCTGACGCGAGGCGTTTACAGAAAACATCCCTCCCTCGTCTCCACCGCTTTCCCACAATGCACCCCGAGAGCCTCCGTAGAATGAAATTAATCGCAATTTGACATTTCTACAAGTGGCACATTGATAGTGGGTTATGCGTGACTTCCGCGTTTCACGTTCAGAACCATCAGCAGTTTCCGGTTGGGAGACTTAAAGGTCCAGTGTGTAAATTTGGGGATGATCTGTTGATTGAAAATGCACTATAATATACAAAGCCATGCCTTCAGATGTGTAGAAAGAGCTTAGACAATAAAGCGTTTTGTTTGTATTACCTTAGAATAAAGCAATGAGCCCAAAGAACGTTTATAAAACGGTCATTTCATATATGTAGCAAGGTTTCATCAAATAAAGTAAAGTAAATACAATTATATTTAGGCCACGTGGTGCGGTACGCCGTTATAAATCGGGGTATTTTATAACGGCTTGGAACTCCGCTCAGCCAATCAGAATCAAGGACCGGAACTGACCGGTTTATACTGCGCGGGTCTCTACATACACCGCGGGTCCGCACGCATGCGTCGCCATGTTCTGTCGTAGTGTTTCTAAAGGAGGGGGGGGGATTTTCTTCAACTTTAAGGCTTCCAACCGGAAACTGCCGAGAGTTCTGAACGTGAAACGCGGAAGTCACACATGCACACAGCTTCACGTCAGATTCTCGAGGGAGCTCCGGGAAGGGGACACAATACAAACGTCCCTCCACATAAAGAGTAAATAATGTTGTTTTAATTGCTCCTTTGGCCAAGTGAATTCTAAACGGACAAATGAAAAAACACAGTTGCGTTTTCCACATCAAGAGCTTTACTCGTCGAAGGAAGAAGAGCATACAGGGATGATCACTTCTGACTCCTCTGTGAACGAGTTCATGAAGTTACACAGATAGTGTGGAAAACATAAACACACATGATTATTATTGCTGGAAATAACATGTTACATACAATGTGTCATTTTGAACAAAGTTAAATCGAACGCATGATCAATGTTTATTGATATTATATTATCTGCATTTATTAAGCCAAAGAGTAGTGAAAATAATTTCCTCAGAAATACATTATATATTTGAGATTTTAAAACAAAAATCTAAACTCACGTTTTTTTGTACATTTCAATTAATACTACAGTTAATCAAACTACAGTTTCAGCCATAATAACTCAAAAAATACACCATGATTTAAATTAGACTTCTCATTTTGGAACCGAACTCTTAATATATTTCCCTATCATCTAATACCAGGTCAGCTTTCATTTTCTCAAATACAGTTTAACAGTTAAAATATATTTATATACATTATAAACCTGTTTAATTGACTAATATGCCTAGATTTATGACAGATTAAACATTCTTAGTACAGGCCCGAAACCAGAAAACGCTCTGTATTTTTACAATGAAGAAAACTAAAACGTCATTTACTTTATTGTGTGCAAGTGTCCACAGGTTAGTCAAGGTTTACTCACTCTTTAAGTACCCCCAACACACACGTGCGTGCAAACAGACACACATGCAAACACGCACACGCAGAAACACAGACACGCACAAACACATTCACACACACACACGCACACGCACACAGATCACACAGACACGCACAAAGACACAGACACGCACAAACACATTCACACACACACACGCACACACACACAGATCACACAGACACGCACAAAGACACAGAACACAAAGACACACACACACACACACACACACACACACACACACGCAGACACGCAGAAACACACACACACGCAGACACGCAGAAACACACACACACGAGACACGCAGAAACACACACACACGCAGACACGCAGAAACACACACACACGCAGACACGCAGAAACACACACACACGAGACACGCAGAAACACACACACACGCAGACACGCAGAAACACACACACACGCAGACACGCAGAAACACACACACACGAGACACGCAGAAACACACACACACGCAGAAACACACACACACGCAGACACGCAGAAACGCAGACACACACGCAGACACGCAGAAACGCAGACACACACGCAGACACGCGCACGCACACAAAGACACACACACACACAGACACACACACACACACACACACACACACACACACACACACACACACACACACACACACACACGCGCACACGCAGACACGCAGAAACACACACACACACGCACACACACACACACATACGCACAAAGACACAGACACGCAGAAACACACACACACACAGCCACATACGCACAAACACACACAGACAGATCACGCACGCACAAAGACACAAACACATCACGCACACAGTCACGCAAAGACACACTCGCACACAGAGGCCTGATTTTGACCTTCCAGGCATCAATCATCATCTCCGTCACACACGAGACGCTCGAGCTGGAATAACAGAGCGAGTTCCCTTTCTGTCGGTCTCTCGACGTTGTGTCGAAGCCGACAGATGGGGTTCGCCCTTGAGAACCAATCGTCTCTGACTATTTTGAAAAGGCCAATGAAAATTGGCGAATGAAATTTGCATGCCGGGCTCCGCCCCGGAAATCCGGGTATAAAGGGGGAGCCGGCGTGCCCATTCATTCACCTTTTGTTCTTCGGAGCCTTCGCATCTGATGACATTCTTCGAATTGCCGATTTCTACGACGCGGTGCAGCGGAGATTCCCCTGGGCGTCCTGGCAGTTCCTGAGGTATTTTTCTAAAAGAGCAATTTCCTCAGCGTGGCATTGCCCGCTGATCTCTTGGGTGCAGTACACTCATCGAGGACGGGGACGGACAGGGTGGTTGCCGCAAGTGTGCGGGGGTCCGACCACTGTGGCAGCCTACGTGGATTCGTCCTGCCCGCACGGCGCGCGGATGGCTATTCAGACGTTGCGTCACTGCGCGCGGATGGCTAGTCAGACGTTGCGTCACTGCGGGCGGACGGCTATTCAGACGTTGCGTCACGTTGGCTATGTTCTGTCAAGAGCAAGCCACCACCTCGTTTGCTTCCCGTTCTGTGACCGCAGCGGCTACGGCCCTGCCGTCAGCGGCGGCGAGCAGCGAGGGTGATGTGGGGATTATCGTGAGCGTTAATCCGTCAGCCGATCGGCTCGCGGACCGCTCGCGCCCCGTCTCGCTTGTTTAGCAGGTCCCCAAGGATGGTCCTAAGCCATCTTATTCCTCAGCCACGCGCTCGGACACGAGCCGTGGAGATGAGGTGTCTCTTGCAACATCGGAGCGCGACCTGCTGGCATCAGACTCTGGCGATTCCCTGAAGCTCCCTCCCTCGGGAGGTCGAGCACAGGTGAGAGCAGACGTCAAGATGTCAGCCATGCTCGCTCGGACCGCCGTGAGCGTCGGGTTGCGGTGCAGCCCTGGTGCTCGCGGCTGGGTACTCGGCTCAAGTGCCAAGTTTTACCGAGCTGCATAAGGAGTTCAGTAGGACCTGGAGCGTCCCCTTCGGCGCGCTTCCGTCTAGCTGACTCTATCGCCCTCTCTTCCCTCGGGGCGGGGAGGCAGCTAGGGACTATGTCAATGCACCCTGGGTGGAGCATGCAGTCGCGGGTATCCGCAGACGGCGGCCACCTGGGGAGCTTGACCCTAGGCTCACCGTCCAGGGCATGTAAGGTCTCGACATCGCTGGTGTTGAGGCTGGCAGTGCCGTGGACCAAGCTGCCTCCACTCTTACGCCATGGCCACCCTGCAGGCCAGGGCGCTAAAGAGAGCCCCACGGGGTAAGACCGACCCAAGTAGTGCCGCCGCCGACTGGCCCTCCGGGGACCGCGGTGGCAGCGCAGGCTGGGTCGGACGATGTCCACATCAGTGGCCCGGAAAGATGCCTCGGACCCAATCTTGCGCAGGCGGGCGAGCTCGAGAAAGGCCACTTTCCCGACTCCCCTCTCGCAAGGTCGGCTGATTGGTGGCGCTGTCAAGGACTGCTCCAGCAGCCTTTTGACAGTGTAGAAACAGACCGGCCTGCTTTGACCCGGCCGCCTTTCGGCCGTCGAGGTCTCGCACGTGGTCTGCCCCCAGCAGCCCTGGCCTTCTCCAGCGTCGACTCCGGTTCCGGTGCCCCCGCAGGTGGCCCCCCGGAGGAAGACGTCGAGAGAAGGACCACCTAGAGAGATTGAACCATCGGGCCCGACCCAGCCTTGGTTGCTGGATGGTCGGAATGGGGCGGTCCCTGCCGTGTCCCAAACACCTTCTGGGCCCCTTCGGGGACCTAGTGCCCGCCTTCTCACAAGGAGAGGTCTCTCTCTGGGTCCCACTTGCAGCCGCTCTCACCCTCTGAAAGATGGTGTTCGGCAACTCGACGTTGCGTCGTGGCGGCACGCAATGACGAGTATAAAGCAGCCCTCAGCACTCTCGCTTCGACGGTGCGTCGAGCTGCGCCATCGCCTGGCAGGTGATTTAGCGGAGCCGTTTCCCCCGGGGGGAACAGCACTGCTAGTCATTGAACCAACCCCCGCGGGTTGATGAAGTAGATCGCAGCCCCCCTGTGAGGTCTCTGGGTGCTTGGTTAGCATTTCAAACCATCACGGTGGCTGGGAGTGTGGTCCGTCTCGGCATTCGATCCAGCTCACCAGACCTCCGCCGGACTTCAGGCATCCTCTTACCTCAGCAGAGGCAGGGATGTTCCTGTGCTCCAGGCCGGGGCTGCCACCCCTCTGGCGAAGGCGATCGAACCGTCCCCTCGGCCGAGATGTCCAGTGGCTTCGACAGCCGCACTTCATCATCCCCAAAACCAGGGGTCGCTGCATACCTTGAGCAGCACCTTGCAAGGGTGCCGTTCGGGAGGCGCAGAAGCGCGTCCTGGTGTCTGTCAGACGCCAGGCGTGGTTCATGACAACTGACCGCATACTCTCATGTACAGTTTCCCTCGGCACTGTCGAGGGGCTGGCATGTCAGTAACGGGTCACCCGGGAAAAGAGAGCAGCTCTCCCTGGCGCGGAGCTCCCCTTTTTCCTGGTAGAGAACTCAACACTGTCTCCATGACGGCGTGCTCGCTCACGAGCACGCACAGTCAGTGCTGAGCTGCTTGAACTTTCAGGCAGCAGCCAGCGGTCCCCTGAAATCAGTTTCAGAGGCTCCTGGGCATGGTGTCCTCGGGGGTGGCCTGTCCCCCTCGGGTTGACGCACATGGGACCGCGACAGCACTGACTACAGAGATGAGTTCCCTGGAGAGCGTGGCGCACTGGCAGTAGGCGTATCGTCATTACGCCTGCTGCCGTCGCATCCTAACCCCGAGCAGGTCTTGAGGCCGGTCGTGGAACGACAGACGCCTCCCTACGGGGTGCGGGTGCGGTGTGCAACGGGCGCGCAGTGTCGGGTCGCTGGACGGGCCCCCGCCTGCGTTGGCAGATCACTGCCTTCAAGTTGCTAGCTGTCCTGCTTGCACTGATGAGGCTCCGGCCTCTCGTGCAGAGCCAGCATACTGTCCCGGACAGCACGACCGGCGTAGCGTACTAAACCTCAGGGTGGCATTCGCTCGCTGCAGTCATCGCAACTCGCCCAAAAAACGCCTCCTCCCGTGGAGACAGCAGGTGGCAAGGCCCCTGCAGGTCACATGCCCACCGGGTGTCCTGAACCAGACAGCCAAGCGCTCTCTCGTCAGTTGACACCCCGTGGGAAGTGATGACTCCACCCCTGCGGGCTGGCCTGGGTGTGGTTTGGGCGGGCACAGGGGGACCTGTCGCCTCCCTGAACACCACCCAGTACCGCTGGGCATTCCTTGGACGAGGACCCCCTCGACACGGAGGCCCTAGCGCGCAGCCTCCAGTGGAGGTCACACGCCCACCGGGTGTCCTGAACCAGACAGCCAAGCGCTCTCTCGTCAGTTGACGCCTCGTGGGAAGTGACGACTCCACCCCTGGTGGAGACAGCAGGTGGCAAGGCCCCTGCATTTCACACGGCCACCGGGTGTCCTGAACCAGACAGCCAAGCGCTCTCTCGTCAGTTGACACCTCGTGGGTAGTGACGACTCCACCACTGCGGCCAGCTTGGGTGTGGTTTGGGCGGGCACAGGGGGACCTGTTGCCTCCCTGAACACCACCCAGCGCCGCTGGGCACTCCCTGGTCGAGGCCCCCCTCGACACGGAGGCCCTAGGCGCAGCTGGCCGCGGGACAAGCGGAACTACGGTTCCCCCAGTGAGCTTCATTGCGCAGGTCCTGTGCAAGGTCTGGGTAGGGAGTGTCAAGTGCTGCTAGTTGCGCCTTATGGGCCCAACTACACTGGTCCTCGGAGCTAATACTCCTGACGACAACTCCCCCTGGCCAAATCCCCTGGCGAAGGGCCTACTCGCAGGGGGTGGACACGTTGTGGCATTCGAGCCGGACCTCTGGGTCTGGCTCCTGGATGGGACGAGGAGTTCCTGGATGACCTACCCCCCTCAGTGGTGGAGACTGTCACTCAGGCAAGGGCCATGCCCACAAGGCTGGATGCCTTTAAGTGGCGCCCCTTCTCGTCCTGGTGCTCTTCTCGAGGAGAAGACCCGCGGATGCTCGCTCAGGACGTGCTGTCCTATTGCAGGAGAGGCTGGGGAGTAATCTCCCCTTCCACATTGGAACGTGGGTACCCGCTGTCGCGGTTATCACGTACCAGTTGCTGGTGAGCCTCTGGGGCGGCATGACCTGTTATTAGGTTCCTCAGGGCGCGAGGGGCTAAGGCCTCGTCCGCGCCCCGTACCCTCTTGGGACTTTAAGGTGGACCTTTGGGTCCCCTTTTTTCGGGCCCTGCCGAGAGCCCCTTCCTCGTTCTGCGAGGGAGGTTGGCTCTCCTGCTGGGGCTCGAGTCCATCCAGAGGGTGAGGCACCTGCAAGCATTCCGTGTCCACCGATTGCCAAAATTCAGGCCCGGTGACGCTCACGTGATCCTGAGACCCCGGCCAACTTACGTGCCCAAAGTTCCGCCGCCCCCCTTTTGGGAACTAGGTGGTGAACTTGCAGGCGCTCCCACACCGGGAGAAAGACCCAACCTTTACGTGGGGTGTCCAGTAAGCGCATTGCGCCTCTACTCGAACCACACGGAGGGCTTCAAGGCCCTGAGCAGCTCTTGTCTGTTTTGGAGGTCAGCAACGGGAGTGCTGTCTCCGAGGAGAGTTGTCGCGCCGGATCGCACACGCCGTCACTACGGTGTGCCGATCCTAGCCCCATGCCCATTTGAGTGACGGTACACTCCGCTCGGGGTGTGGCCTCCTGTGGTCATCGGCTCAGTGCGCCTCTCTGGCAGACATCTGTAGAGTTGCGGGTTGGGCTACGCTATACCTCGCAGAGGCTTGCAAACCTCCGTGGGGAGTCGGCAGCTCGAGTCTTGCCAACAGGTGAGACCAGCAGTCGTGGGGCGTACGCCTGCGCATAGCGCCTTTCCCCTTCTTAGGTGGATCAGTGCGCTATGGGCTGCCTCCCTTCTTCCCCAAGGGTGAAGAATAGGCAGTCCGTCCTTCCATCAATAAGTACTCAGGGCGGCGGGCTCGGCGGAGCAGCCCTGCCGCCTATGGCCGGGTATCAAGCTGAGTTATTACATATAGCTGTGACCGGACCTAGTGCCCCAGACGTAGTAACCCCCCACTAGGGTGGTTCCGTCTGAGATGTCGTCATGAGATGGTTCCCCACGTGGCAACCCATGACCTCCCCCAGGTGGACATCCACCTTGCGGCATTCCGCACACACCTCCCATGAGTTCTCCCCTATTTGGTGAGACCATGTTGGTGTCTCCACTGTATTCCCCCCTAGGGTGGGAAGTGGTCTCCGTAGCGCACGTCCTCATTGAAGGAACAGCGCTTACCCAGTAGCCCTCGACTGGATGGCCCTCGCCAATGGGGCCGTCTGAGTTGGCAGGGGCAGGGGCTACTCACCTTTCCCAAAAGCTCTGGGAGCCCCTGCCTGCCCACTGGAAGGTTACAATTTCGCGATGCGCTCACGTGTGGCTCGCCCAGGCCGGTCAACGTCGCTTCGCTAGAGATTGTGACGCGGCTAGTGCCGTGGCGTTTTCCATAGGAACCCCATCTGTCGGCTTCGACACAACTTCGAGAGACCGACAGAAAGGGAACGTCTCGGTTACGTATGTAACCTCTGTTCCCTGATGGAGGGAACAAGACGTTGTGTCCTCCTTGCCACGACAATAGCCGTCCGCTGCAGCAGTCACGAGATGCTCTCAGGCTCCTCAGCACAAGAGGTGAATGAATGGGCACGCCGGCTCCCCCTTTATACCCGGATTTCCGGGGGCGGAGCCCGGCATGCAAATTTCATACGCCAATTTTCATTGGCCTTTTCAAAATAGTCAGAGACGATTGGTTCTCAAGGGCGAACCCCATCTGTCGGCTTCGACACAACGTCTTGTTCCCTCCATCAGGGAACAGAGGTTACATACGTAACCGAGACGTTGTAATGTTTATAATAGGAAAGCGGGGGGGGGGAAGACGGAGGCAGGGTGTGAATTAAAGCAGGGTCTTCTGACCCCCCAAAAGCCAAAACAAAAAGAAGTCATGGGAGAAGTCTTAATAAAACCCCACGCAGATGAGGGTCCCTTTGTTTGGGTCATTCCTTTATTTTGGTTTATGGGTGTGCTTCTGTCAGCTGTGTTGATATTGAATATCTATATCATTTTACTATCACTTCAGAGATGTGATGGGGTAACCATAGCAACAGCAGAAGGCTGAAGAGAGCACTATAGTCAAAACATCAGCAGGACTGACATGATTAATTATTGTACATTTTAACAAAACAAAAACACCATTCACAATTTATTCACAACGCTGATGTCTCTCATCATCTCATTGTGGAACCAAACTCTTCAAGTACTTCTCTAAGAATTGTAGTCTTCACTTGATTTAAAGCATACTGTATGTGTATAATCCATTATAAAAGTACTTTATGCCGTGTAATGAACCTTTCAATTCTTTATAATGTCTCATGAATCATAATAACTATGGGTAACCTTATCGAATCATTGTTAGATTTTTAATTTGGTTAACGCACCATTTTATGAATTACAGCACACATTATGGACAATTATAATGCATTATACCCTATAATGACCCTTTATAATGCATCATACATAAAGGCTTTAGCTGTTACTGAATTTTAACAGCTAAAAAAGTTAGTAGTTTACTAGAGTACACAAGTTGAAAAATAACAACGTGAAAATGATGTTCAACACACTTTCCAGCATTACGTTTCTAAAATATGAAAAGACGCACAAAGATACGCTATCTTTCTTACGGGTGAAACTGAAGGATCTTCGACACGGAGAGTCTAAAATAGTAAACAAACACACAATGAACAATAACGGGGAAATATTGGTGTTGAAAGGTGTTCATGAGATATTTGGGTGCAGATGGAGAGCAGCTGTGAGATCTCCACGAGCAGATACCAGTTCACAGCTGCAGGTCTGAGGCAGATGGACGCTCCGCAGTCCGGCACAATTAAGACTTCCTATCCATCAACAGCTCACTAATGAGTGCTCGCTAATGAGGGAGGATCGGACCGGACCCTCAGGAAACCCGCAACCCTTTAATTCTCTTGAGAAATACATCACATCACCGACACTGAACTAACTTCACAAAACACTTTTCAGGGAGCTTGCTGTGCGGTCACACTGCTTCCTTTCTATTTTCATTTTAAAAGCACGCAAGCTGCTGCATAAGGGGCTTCGTCATGGGTGTTTTTGAGCGTGTTTATCATTTACTATTATGCTTCTTTTTAGTGAAATGTAAGAAAGGAAGATGCTGTAAAAGTTCTCAGATCCCACTCATGAGCACTACTGTGTGAAGTTCTCAGGTCCTTGTGTCGGTCTCTATCAGCGCTTTGGTTTTGACTACGTCAGGAGAATTCTACAGCTGAATGTCACATCGCCCCGGCGAACAGATTCCGACGGTCTGATGGTCCTCCTCGCTGCCGCTCCCACGCAGATAGAGAGAGAACCACAGCTGGACTCGTATCTGCTCCATCCACGATGACCTTCACCCGACGCGACAAACATACCGCACGACCCGCACATTTGCACACACAAAATCACATTTACTTCAACGTTTCTGATGTTTTTATTTATGAAAGCTTACATGTGTGACTATTCACAGAATTAAACCTGAAACGAGTGATGAAGAAACTGCTGTTACTCCAGAATATCACGAAACATCTTCTGTTTCTTTGACTCTCCCGTCTGAGCCTCCAGCCAGGCGGACCGCCGCTTCGTAAAGTGCGTCAGACCAAATTTAGCCCAAACGTGTCGCGCGAACTGATCGGATCGGAGCTGATCTTCACAGGGCGCTGGTGACATAAAAACACAACCGTCAAAACTTCAGTGAGTGTTACGATTCACCTTCACAAAATAACACAAACGCTTAACATATAATACCACTGAATGAACAACCATATGACACACAGTGTAACTCATCATAGCGCTTTCAAACGGTGTGTGTTTTAGTCATTCATTTATTCGGACAATGTTGCTGCGCAAACCTTTTTAAAAACACAATGGAAAACGTTTGATTTTTGTGCATAGATTTTCTTTAATCGTAACGGTAAAAACATCTAGCGCTTGACAAAAAGAGACTTAAACAATAATGCACTTGATCTTGACGTGAATTTAACACAATGTGGATGAGGATTCACGCATTTCAATTTCAAGAATGTTCATATATATTTACAAAGTTTAATAATATGAAGAGTTTAATTACAAAAAGTTTTTTAAATGTTTTTGTTGTGCATTCCAATAAATATCAATCAAACTGTGTTATTTAAGCAATAAATACAGCTAACTAACACAATAAAAACATGATAACATCATTAAAAAGGGAAATCAACAATCACAAGAATGTGCGCATCGTATTACCCATAATCCCTCGAGCTACAGAACGTTTGCAACGGTTCTCTTCTGAGCTGAAGGAAAACCGTGTTGTACATCACCTCAGATAATGTGGCCTGATAAACACGAGTCAAACGTACCGAGTGTTTCAGCAATGCTTTGTCTCTGACCGACGGTGGCGCTGTTCCACACCGCCTCCAGCAGACGACTGCCACATCTCGAACAGGCCAACTGAACGTACAGCTCCTGACCGCAAAACATTTCCAGTGAATTTCACCCACATGTCAGCGTTTAGATCTCTGCAGTATCGGGACGTGTTTTACCTCCAGCTTCCTGAGGAACTTCCCTCGGCCTTTATCGCTGGCTGATGTCACCAGAGCCTGAAGAGCGTGACTGCCGGCGCTGTCCGTCCCCAGAGTCCTCAGATCAGCCGAACTCAGAGCGTGAAGACTGTTCATCAGTATCGATCGATCTTTAAACTTAGCCAAAGCCTGAACCAACCGTGAACCATGATAACACACGGACAGAGGACGCTGCACGCAGACAGAAAACACAGACACACGTCACAGTTTCCATAGCAAAGACATCGCTGAATATAGCATAACGTCTGTCGGTCTGTACCTGTGTGACGGTGGCGTCACCTTCTGTCTCGCTCTGGTAATGCACTTCATACGCCAGTAAAGACAGAAACAGAGGCAGACATGATGTGTGAAGTGATGCTGGGTCACTGCAGTGAAAGGCCTGATGGGAAATAAAGATGATATAACGCACATATCCAAACACACAGTTGCATAATGTTCAAGCTTTTATCTGATTATCTGCAGCTGAAATCTGAATATTTGTGCGCACAGAGAGGTGCAAAACATGTTTGCTTCAGTCACAAAAACTAAAATATATCTGACATGAATGAAATCAAGTGTGACGAACATATCACAAATCAAAGCCGTTTTATATAGACAACCGGATACGGGTTTAGGGTCATTCAGTCTTATTTTTAAAGATAATCCTGAATAGATAAAAATCAGTCGGTTTATCAAGAAGCTTCTTGAGGTCTCGCATCTATTCTGAATTCTTCATTATTCATACTAAAGCATCGATTTTAAAAACAATATTTGAATCAAATGTTAGTTTTGTAATGACAGAAACTTAAAGTTGGTACAATAATGTCTTTGTCTACAAAATGTATCTTTAAACAAACGTTATGTTATCAATGTTAACAAACCCCTTATCACACGAGCCGGTCAAGACAGATGTGGACAGATGTCCCATTATATCTGTGCTTGTTCTTTCATGACTATCATAGTAAAAGTTGAAGCTACGTGTTTTAACATCAGAAGAACGCCCTCGACAGGAATCTGCAGTTTGTCCTTGCGGCGAGAATGCGAAGGGAGGAAAATATTTGCTTTATCGCTCTTTGGTACAGTTCCACAAATGATAGAAAGCTGTTTATCTGTGCACCTGCTCATGTGCGTTCTCTCTATAAAAGACATTTAAACACGGCCGTGTGATCAAATAACAGAGGAAAACCGTGGATCATGTGACCCGTGTGATGCAGTTTTTGTAGGCCAACACAACACATCACACTGATTCCCTTCTCAATAATCAATAGGCTTTTTCCAAAAGACTGATTATTAATGAAGCAGATCTGTGTTCATCAAGATAATTTTCATTAAGTACAAACTGCACCACTGTTGCAATGAATCTCCATTTACAGTTTGGGAATTGTGAGCATATTGTTGATATTTTATACGTGTTTAGAATCTGTAGTGCCGTGTGACAATTTGTTTTCACAGGTAAAGTTTAAATAAAAAAACAATCACAGTTGCGGTATTACCGGAGTTATTATAGTTAATTAAAACACAAACTATTCATATATCAGTTAATCAAAGTCAAAAAAAAAATATGGGCCTTAATATATATTGAAATAAAATAATATTATAATTAAATATGATTTGACAAGCTTAAACTTTTAAAAATAAAAACATTTTAAAATGTTTACTTGGAATTAAGTTAAGCCCCTAAAATGATCTACTGGACAAAAACTCAACTAAACCTGAAATTTAAATAAATTCAACTTGTACAGCAACTTAAATAAAATGCATATAAAGTGCAAAAATTGCTTTACGTAAAACAATAAATAGTTCAATAATAAATAGGACTACAATCAAACCAAAAAGAACTACAATTATTTTTGTCTCTTAAATATCTGTGCATTACTGACAATATTTTAGGGCTTCTGACATTTAAACTATCAACACCTTAAAAAAAACTTAACTCTGAGAGAAAGGAACCTGGATGCTAAACGTCATGTGTGTGTTATAGATGATGTATGTCATGAGTCTTCCACACCTGTAGGAGGCGCTGCATCAGTGTGTCCTGTCTCTCCTCCCACTGCACGCAGCTATCTGCAAGCTCGATGACAACACCCATGTGACCGGCGGCGAGCACCGCCTCAAAGCCCTCCATCAACTCGTCAAAGATCTTCAGAAACTACAAGAGATGAAACGCATATCAAGAAAAACCTCTCTGCTTTAGACTTCAGAAGTGAAGAAGATCGTGATGAGGTACCAGTCTGTGACCGCTGGAGACTGTGATCAGTGTTTGGACGGTGAAGTTCGCGATGCGATGAAGAGCCAGAGACATCAGCTGATCTTTCAGATGATTCTTATAGATGTCACGCAGCAGAGCTTTATGGGAGAACTGAAAGACCGTCTGAATGAGATGACTGCACGAGGGATCCTTCAGAAACACCAGGAGAGGACTGACGGAAGACACACAACAACATCTTATTCGATTATTACAGTACTTTTACATTTTTCGTTGAGATCTTTCGAAGTTTCGTTTCTAATTTTACTTTTTCATTATTTTGACGATTAAGACTGCTGAGCACATGATTAGTTTAGAAACAAACACAGTTTACGTTGAATTTTCTTGTTAAAATCTGCATCAATAACACTAACGGAGCATTGTGGGATTGTTAGAAGCATCTACTGACAGAAATGCAAGTTAATATACATGTCTTCAGAGGTGTAGAAAGACCTTTCGTAATGAACCGTTATGTTTGTATTACCTATTTTTATCTACAGTTAGAGCAGGCCTACATACCCAGAATACGCCGTCATGTTTAGAATAGTAGCCTCAAAACGGACTAACATCTCTACAAAGCGCGTTTCGTATACATGTTGTAGCACACAAGAAATCTAGCTGAAATCAGCAAATAAAACACTGACACAATTATAGAAATGCAACAAAATAACTTTGTCAATAGCATTAAGGTTAAATGGTTACTTACAATAACATATTTTCAAAGGTTTGGGCGACAGTGAAACATAGCGATGACTTAGCCCTGCGGCGTTATAAAGTGAGGCGCAGCGTCTTTATACCACACTGGCTGCACGGACACGCGTCGTCTTCACACATCACATCAATACAGTTATAAAGTCAGGCGGGTCTGCGCAAACTGTGCTTTATACAGCGCAAGCTTCACAGTAATAAGGCCTTTTTAGCCTCGTTCATATTTGTTAACAACATGATCGTACTGTGGAGGGGTGAGCGGAGGACTGAGAGATTGGTTGCAATTCTCAAACTACCACTAGTATCCGCTAAATATCCCACTTCGGGACTTTAAGGTGCTCATTGTTTTTATCGTGTGGAAAAGAGAAATGATTTGAATATCACCTGACTCCAGGAGCAGAAGTGAGTGATGTCAGGTATCCCATAATGCTCTTGTTGAGTTTTTTACACAGTATGGGTCTCTTCCTGTGACAGACGGTGAGTAGAGTTTGAAGAGTGGCGCTGGCGCTGGGATTCGTCGCACAGACTGTAAATAAACATGATGATGATGATCTGAACTCTAATGGCGCTGGATCTCTAAATGTGAAGATTGAAGTTACCGTTGATGTTTTCCATCAGACAATCAGACAGATACTTCAGCTCCCACCAGAATGATGCTGGAATCTCGAAATCTGTCATCTCGCTTGTGGATTTTCTGTCCTTTTTCCCTGTCAGATTTAGTGAGAATCATTTGAACAAGTCAAGCATGTTTCAGTATGATATTACTACACCTAACACCAATAAATGATTGTGTTTATCTGAATAATCATTACCGTGTTGAGCGTCAGACGGTTCAGAGGTCAAACAGCCTGCCAGCACATGCATGAGCGTTCGGAGCACGTGAGATCCGTGTGGATCTTTGAGGAATTCTGTGATATTTTCTCGGACCACTACACACAGACGCTGCACCTGACCCTCCAATACCCCACAATCCTCTTCTTCTGTCTTTATGACATCTGATTTCTCTTCTGCACTTCTGTTTTCCTCTTAACACGGTAAACAGTCATTATAAACAAAAGTGTCCTTGTGTGTCTTTATTTGATATATGTTAAATAGATGATCGCATGAATATTTGAACACATATCATTGATAATCAATCTTGCATTAATATGCCATATTACACTTCAGCGTGCGATTAAACTAGTTTCACCTCAAAATGATCGTTTAGAAAACATATTCATGTTAGTGGACGAAAACCTCTCGAGCTGTCCATTAAGGGCATGTGCTGTGAATCTCACCTGTCCACCTGTGTGTCTGTCTCAAAGCGCTCTCCATCACATGACCTCCGCGCGAATCACACGCTACACTTCTGAACTCTGACCCCGTGTCTCCGCCCAGTTCTGTAAGCACTTCCCCCACCTGGACGGCTGTGGCCAATGACAGCACCTTCTCCAGAGCCAGACTGCCCGTCATATCCATGGCAACGAGGTTAGCTTTGCCCTTCACCTCCGACAGAACGTTCTCCACAAACAGATCTGAGATTTCACAACACACAGAAACATGAACACACACTATTTTTTTACACGTGTGCAAAGTATCACGCCTGAAAATTCAAAATATTAGATGATCAGAACTGTCAGTGTTGTTCCGTGTTTATTGTTAGCAGCAGACGAACGTCACTGGTTTAAATGGTTTGGTTTGTCTGCGTTTGAGCAGAGGATCACTGATGTCACCTCTCTCCTCGTCTTCTGCGAATCCCTCCTTCAGTCTGTCACAGATGCGGCGGTAATATCCCACAGTCATGGCGTCCAGTCTTGGTCTCTTCCCCGCCGCAGCATCACCTCCTCCTCCCTGTGCGCCGCGTTTCTTCCCCGTCCTCGGTGATGCCTTAAAATACCTTTGACCTTTGGCCCCCATTGTCTCAAGGTCACCCGATCACACCTAAAACACAACACAACACTGCAGTGGAACAGTCATGATGATGATGGGTCCGAGATTCTTAAAAGCAACCTGTGTGTGTGCGTGTGTATTGTCGTGTTTTTTACTCATTTTTTTATATTCTATATAATATGTGTATGTTTTCATTTCTAGCTTTCCTGTATCTCAGTGGTAAGAGCGTTGTGTTAACAGCACAAGGTTGTGTGTCTGATCTCAGGGGATTGTAGATACCTGTGTATAAATGTATAGGACAATGCGATGCAAGTCACTTTGGATAAAAGCGTCTGCCAAATGCATAAATGTACATTATTTCTCAATCTATTTTATTGTCTCAGGGTTTTCACAACACAGAATTCCCACAACTGATCTAGTGATTCTCACACATACGTTAGTGTAAGCAAGCAGCGGTATAAACAAATAAAAGTTTGCTCACACTTTAGAATAAAGGACCAATATTCACTATTTACGAACTATTAACTATGACTTTTGCTTCAATATATAAGGAGTTTTTAGGTTCAGGTATTGGGAAGGATACAGGGATGCAGAATAAAGTATTTGCTTTAAACATACTAATATACTAATATACAACCAACATGCATGTCAATAAGCAAGTAGTTAATGATGAATTTGTGTTCCTTAATATAAAATGTAACCAAAAGTATTTAAGTAAGCAATTATATTATTATATTGTCAAACAATTAGAGAACGGAAAGAAATGTTAACTACAGTATGATTTGTCATATGTTTGATTTTCATCTTGTTGTGATTATTTTCAATGGGTTCACAGTCACTATTTATCCGCAGAGGTTTGGTAAACTTGATTAAAACAGTTTGATCTGCAAACACTGCTATACTCATGTAATTACAGTATTAAACCTTTGAAATCAAGACCGATGTCACGATGAAACGTGCGAGTAATAATTTAAGAATCGTGATCATTTATCACATAAAATAATTGAAAACTCACCAGTTTACATTCAACTGTGTGTTCACGTGTCTGGAGGAGCAGGCGACGCAGCGTGATGACGTCAAACAACAGCGCCGGTGAATAGCGCACCACTAAAACAAAGCAAGAGTCTAGCGATGGATAACAGACATTCAATTTTGTAAAACACACAAACACGTTATTTATTATTAAAATACGAATTTTAGTTAGATTTCTAATCGAATACCTTTTAAATAATACAACGTTTAAAATGGGCTCTTCAGCAGAAAGTGCAGAAAACTGTCGAACAGATCAATTGAGCTACTGCTAAATGATCGGAAAAATATCAAAAACACTTTAAAGTTTTTCATTTATGTTTTAAAAAGGCATCAGAGGATTCTTTTTGGCAAAGGCAGACCTTTTACATAGCACACGTGACCACGGAGGTCTGCAGATAGATAATTTCAAAATAAAAGCACAATATAAATAACAGCACAGAAGAGAGTGAACGCCAGTGTAATATCATTTATAAAAGCAGAGAAAGCAAGCACAGCATAACTGAAATGACACACACACGTTTTCTGTGGGTTCTACACAACAAGGCATTTATTGATCCATACAGTATATATATTTCTTCAAACAATGTGAACCCTTCATAACGTCTGTGGTACTTTCAACTCATTACAGTATGATTGTCCTGAATAAATATCACACAAGACTTCATATTTACAGTATAAACAAACAATATTCAAAATGTGAGTGCAAAATATGAAATGAAAATGTAAAGAAAGGCAAGTAAAGACAGAAAGCTTTGGATCACAGCATGTGATGACGTCATGATGGTTACATCACTTCTTGGTCTATTATGGTGTATGAAGTCCATTTACACAAAGAAACACATGAGGGCACGTTCACCAAACAGCTGTGCAGTAAATCAGTCTCTTTACAAAAGTCTCTATTTGCAGTTTTATTTTGAGTCGTTTCTGAACGTGAATGAGTCACGAACACACGTCTGATCGTCTGAATTCATCCCGTTCCCAAACAACATCCACAACATAACAAACACCTTCTAAAACAACATCTAAACAACCTTCAGCAAAACTAAACTTCAGACTCTGACGGAGGTGTGACAGGAAGTCTGTGACATCATCGGCAGGTTAAAAGAGGGCGGAGTTTTCACAGTCTTGATGCATCACAGCTGGATAAATGTATATATATATATATATATATATATGTAAAGATATACACGCACACGCAGTCTGGTTGTGTTAGCCTGCGTTCAGATACTCCAAAGCCACTTCATAGCAGAACTTGTACTGATCCTACGAGAAATCAAACACAAAACAACATACATCAGACACACAATGTCATCACGTGTCACACTTCATATGTTTGGTTCCAAAATGACTTCACTTTTGAAATGTTTAAAATTCATGTTTTTTATTGTGCATTCCAATGAATATCAATCAAACTTTAGTTTATTTGTTTTGATTTAAGCCAGAATAACTCCAAAAATAATAATAAAACTTCTGTTGTAATGTTGAGGTCATTGAGGTCTTAATTATAGTAGCCATGTTAGACTGTCTTTATCGTATAAACGTGATGACCAGTGATGATCGAGGTCTTTAATCTGATCGCACATTTTCTCTGTTGTGTCAAACATTGTGAGTTGAGGGGTTGTGTGTACCAGCAGGTCCGCCATGTTGGGTTTGTTGTTCCTCAGGGTTTTAACCGCATGAAACACGTCGACGGAGCGCTGATGTCGCAACATTTCACTGACGATACTGATGGCACAAAACGTCCCGCTGCGACCCCCTCCATTCCTGAAGACACACACACACATTATATAATATAACACACACTGTCTACATGAAACTCTTACACGTGAAGCTGGTTAAAGGGGTGATTCACTTTAAAATAAGCCCCCATTGACTTTCCACGGTCATTTGTTCATTCCTACTATGGAATGGCGTCTTTTACATTTACATTTACATTTAGTCATTTAGCAGACGCTTTTATCCAAAGCGACTTACAGATGAGGAAACATTGGAAGCAATTATAACAACATAGGCAACAAAATACATAAGTGCATCAAACTAGTCCATTAAAGCCTAGCACAGTATAAAAAGCTAAGAATAGTGAAGTTAGTAAATTTTTTTTTTTTTTTTTTTTTTTTTATAGAAGGAAAGGGAAGAGAATTAGGAAAAATCAATCAGCAATGTGTTGACGGAACAGATGCGTTTTTAGGCGTTTTTTAAAGATGGCAACCGAGTCTGCTGATCTTGTAGCAGCTGGTAGATCATTCCACCAATGTGGAACAGATCCAGAGAAGGTACGGGAGAGTGACTTTTTTCCTTTTTGGGATGGTACCACTAGTCGTTGTTCCTTTGCAGACCGCAGTGATCTATATTTTTTAAAGTGAACTACCCCTTTAAGAGGATTATTGATCATGTCTGATCTGTTTACTTCTGTCTGGTGTTTGTGTGCTGATGGTGTAGTTATCGTGTTCAGTCAGTAGATGGCGATGATGTCACATCTCAAGGCTCTCAGACGACTAATGATAATTGATGTGTTCTTCTGCTGTGACCGCACAGACTTATGGGGGATTGTGTGACATTTCTCATTTAAACCTGAACCCTAAATCACATGTTTGATGCTTTTTCACAATCTGTTAATAAATACAGAAAAATATGCAATTACTCTGCACTGAAAAAAAGTTTTTTTGCTGCTTGTCTATTTTGATGAATTGAAATAAGGGAAATCAACGTCATTTCTGTACAATTTTCTCACCACGTGATTTGTTCATGTTCAGTTCTTTAACTTAATCCGTTCAATGATCCGATGATTTGTGTTCTGTTAACATGTAATTGTTACAACTAGAGTTGGATTTATATTTAAGTTTTATTAAGTAAACAAAAGTAGTAAAATAATGATGTATTCAATTAGAAATGTTTAATGTGAAATGTGGTGTAGCAAATTAATTAATATAAATTGAAGTATATACTTCAGACAGAAACCAGACGATCACGGCGGAGACGAGCCACGCAAAGAGCAAACAGGAGATGCAGATAACTGATGACATCAGAGGAGAAACTAACACAACCTCAGACTGCTCGGCTATAAAAGACTGGAGAGTAAGATGCTGACCGGATACCGTTTGACCAGTGTCTCTCACCTTTGTTCTAAACTTATATACAACATGCTATTTTGCTTTCATTTGCAAGATATTCGATTCAATAATTGTATTTCTAATACTTGCGAAGAATTGTGTCTATCACTTGTGTGATGAAAAAGTGAGAAGTTACCGTCTTTTGTCCGAATTGTAAGTATTATTTAAATGGTTATGATTTAGGTCAGATTGGACTTACTTTACCTAACCTGAGAATAATAAATAAAAAGGTTAAAGGTGAAGAGGATATAATGGACACTCAGTTTATCGAGTGGAGTAAAAGCAGCGGTGTGATGGTTGTGGTTCAGTCGTGTACTCACAGACAGTGTACTACGGTGCGGCCCTCGCCTCCATCATATTCCTCCTGCCATTTATCCACCTGATGGATGAGTTTGAGGAAAGAGCGTTTGGACACAGGTGTGTCCCGGTACATCGGCCAGCCCAAAAACTGAAACTGCTGAACCATACGGTACCCGTCCTGCGGCTGGAACGCACACACACACACACACACACACACCGTTAGAAAGTACACTTACAGAATCATGATGAACACCTCAAACACACAACGTCTCATGTACACCAGACTCTATTCACTCTCTTCATGTGCGTGTCTGCTGTACAGTGGAGCTCAAAAGTATTGGCCGTGACATAAATGTTCTGTTTTGCATTAATGAAAATTCTGTCATCATTTACTCTCAACCCTCGGGCTGTTTCAAACGTATGTTAATGTATTTGTTCTGGTGAACACAAAGTGAGATATTAGGAAGAATTTAGGAACACAAACGGTTCTGTGGCACCTTTGACTATATTGTATGGCAGTCAATGATGTCACAGAATTGAAAATTGCTCCAAATATTTTTCTCTGTGTCTCCGTCTAGTTTATACGGGTATGAAATGACACGAGGGAGAGAAAATGATGACATCCTTTTTATTTCACTTTAATAAAAAGAAAATCTCCGTCTCAAGCTCAACAGTTTTATCTGAAACAACATGTTGCCAAATTGCTAAACGATCAAAATACAAGTTCAGAATGCACATCTTTATAACTTTATAAATGATAACTTTATGAAAGGATAGTTCCCTCCCACCCCAATATTATCCTCTAAGAGAACAACTCTGAACAAAATCAGCAAATCTGTCCCTTACTTCTTTCTTTTCTTGCATCACCCATCATTTGACGATTCATTGAAACCGAAAATTGATCTGTTTATCTTTAAAAGAAGCAAGACATTAAACCTTGTGTTGAAATGAACCACAAAGAGCACATTTTTGCACTTGCACATTGAGCTTTAAGCAATGATCGGTTCAGCATTGTCATGGTGACCGCATCGCCTTGTCTTTTTCAGTTCTGTTTCTATGCTTTTATTTTGTAGTAATGAACATGCTTAGGGGAAATGTATCAGAGTAAAAGTCTGCAGAAATATTAATACTCAAGTAAAGTACAGATACTCCCAAAAACTACACAAGTACTTTACTTAAGTATTTTACTTCATTACATTACAACACTGAAAAACAAGGCCCAACACTGTAAATATTGAAACTTTCCATATATCTTTTGTTTTTGCTAATAAATGCCTTTAAGACTTAAGATATCCAGAATACCGTAGAAACATGTGCGATAATAATCTACAAATGAAGAGTTTGGTTCCAAATTGAGATAACTCAGAAAATATGTTTTTTTATTGTGCGTTCCAATTGAAACTGCAGTGTTTTTTTTAAAAACATAACAATAAAAAATACAGCTTACTTACACAATAAAAACATAATAATATTATAAAAAACATGACGAGTTATCTCATTCTCGAACCAAACAGAATCTGCAAAACACAACATCTCATTCACTGCCTACTAATACTTTTGGCCACGACTGTCCTGTAATGTGATGATGTTCGGCTGTCTTGTGTTGAGGTGATCACAGGATCAAATGATGTCACAGGTGTGTGTGTGTGTGTGCTGTATATCCAGATTAACAACATGTGAATGTGTCTGTGTGGAGAAGTTAGATTTCTGTGGTTCGGTGTGAAGAACAGTCAAGTGTTTGTGTTTGTGTTCATTTAGTCAAACATCATTCTTGTGTCCATTACAGAACATAAATGCATTCAATGATGTGCTGAAGCGTCGAGGTTTTGTGTGCGTTACACACCCGGGCGGCGTTATATATCCGGAATATCCTGCTGATAATGTCCTCTTCTAGATCAGCAGAAACAAACTCCACCTGCAGCGGACCGTGACGATGAACACCATTCTCTGGCCAGTACTGTGGACACAACTGCACACAAAGAGGAACAAATGAAGCAGAAACACTTACAGATCCATTCAGTGTAAATGTATTGAAATACTGAGTGACAGCTGTGTGTGTCAGTCATTATTCATTGAAATGTCCCATCAGTGCTGGTGCGGAGGGGCCCTTATTGTGTTTGTGAAAGAATACCTGATGAAAGACGTTGTGCAGGAGTGTGTGTTGTGTGTGTGTGTGTGGGACATGTCAAGCATCTGAAGTGTGTGTGTGTGTGTGTTAGACTCTGAGGAGCATAAACCCAGCGCTTCCACTCACAATATAAAGCAAAGGACTCAAACAGACACTTCACCCAGAAGGTATCCAGTAATACCCGGTTCTGGGGCACTTTTGACTTTCATTGTTTTCCTACTATGGGAGTCAATGGGTGTTGAGATCTGTCTGGTCATAAACATTCTTCTAAATATCTTCTCTGTGTTCATCACAACAAACACATTTATACACATTTGGAACTCGACGGAGAGGAAATGATGACAGAATGTTCATTTCTGGGTGAAGTGTCCATGACAACATAAACCTATGAAAGATTTCAATGTCATTTATATATTTTTCTACTTTTATAAAAAAGATTGACATACATTTGCATCCGTAGATAAAAACAAGACACTGTGGTGAGTGTGTGTGAGTCTCTGAGTTTGTGTCTTTCTGTGATGAACTGACCTGCGCTGGATCCACATCATTCAACATGACTATAGATGTGCAGTGATAATCCAGAACCAGTCTCCAGAAATCCTTCACTGTGTTTGGCAAAGGATGCTGGGTAACAATGAAGGCAGACGGCTGTTTGTAGCTCTGTTGAGAAAGAGAAATCATTCTGTTTCAACAGGAACATCGCTGATCACTTTCATCTATTCGCTCTGAACTTCACTGATGATCAGCTCATAACATAATGAAACAAACATAAAGCCTCAGTTGTGTAAGTTTGTGTTGTCGTACGTCCATGAGAGCGGCGTTGATGTAGTTGCTGCTCTCTCCATCGATGGTGATGAGGAAGGGCAGACAGCGGTCGGGCGGCAGGACGTCCATACAGCGGTTCTTCTCATGATTCCTCGGCAGCAGAGCAATGCTGCAATCCTCCACACGCAGGGTGGGCGTCACCATGTTTAGAGTCTGTCGACACACACACACACACACACACTGTGTTTGCTAGAAGATCTAGTTCCTAATGTAGGTTCACACCAAACACGAACAATCGCAGTGTTTGCTAGAAGATCTAGTTCCTAATGTAGGTTCACACCAAACACGAACAATCGCAGTGTTTGCTAGAAGATCTAGTTCCTAATGTAGGTTCACACCAAACACGAACAATCGCAGTGTTTGCTAGAAGATCTAGTTCCTAATGTAGGTTCACACCAAACACGAACAATCGCAGTGTTTGCTAGAAGATCTAGTTCCTAATGTAGGTTCACACCAAACACGAACAATCACAGTGTTTGCTAGAAGATCTAGTTCCTAATGTAGGTTCACACCAAACACGAACAATCACAGTGTTTGCTAGAAGATCTAGTTCCTAATGTAGGTTCACACCAAACACGAACAATCGCAGTGTTTGCTAGAAGATCTAGTTCCTAATGTAGGTTCACACCAAACACGAACAATCACAGTGTTTGCTAGAAGATCTAGTTCCTAATGTAGGTTCACACCAAACACGAACAATCGCAGTGTTTGCTAGAAGATCTAGTTCCTAATGTAGGTTCACACCAAACACGAACAATCGCAGTGTTTGCTAGAAGATCTAGTTCCTAATGTAGGTTCACACCAAACACGAACAATCGCAGTGTTTGCTAGAAGATCTAGTTCCTAATGTAGGTTCACACCAAACACGAACAATCACAGTGTTTGCTAGAAGATCTAGTTCCTAATGTAGGTTCACACCAAACACGAACAATCGCAGTGTTTGCTAGAAGATCTAGTTCCTAATGCTAGGTTCACACCAAACACGAACAATCGCAGTGTTTGCTAGAAGATCTAGTTCCTAATGTAGGTTCACACCAAACACGAACAATCACAGTGTTTGCTAGAAGATCTAGTTCCTAATGTAGGTTCACACCAAACACGAACAATCGCAGTGTTTGCTAGAAGATCTAGTTCCTAATGTAGGTTCACACCAAACACGAACAATCGCAGTGTTTGCTAGAAGATCTAGTTCCTAATGTAGGTTCACACCAAACACGAACAATCGCAGTGTTTGCTAGAAGATCTAGTTCCTAATGCTAGGTTCACAGCAAACACGAACAATCGCAGTGTTTGCTAGAAGATCTAGTTCCTAATGTAGGTTCACACCAAACACGAACAATCGCAGTGTTTGCTAGAAGATCTAGTTCCTAATGTAGGTTCACACCAAACACGAACAATGGCAGTGTTTGCTAGAAGATCTAGTTCCTAATGTAGGTTCACAGCAAACACGAACAATCGCAGTGTTTGCTAGAAGATCTAGTTCCTAATGTAGGTTCACACCAAACACGAACAATCGCAGTGTTAGCTAGAAGATCTAGTTCCTAATGTAGGTTCACACCAAACACGAACAATCGCAGTGTTAGCTAGAAGATCTAGTTCCTAATGTAGGTTCACACCAAACACGAACAATCGCAGTGTTTGCTAGAAGATCTAGTTCCTAATGTAGGTTCACACCAAACACGAACAATCGCAGTGTTTGCTAGAAGATCTAGTTCCTAATGTAGGTTCACACCAAACACGAACAATCGCAGTGTTTGCTAGAAGATCTAGTTCCTAATGTAGGTTCACACCAAACACGAACAATCGCAGTGTTTGCTAGAAGATCTAGTTCCTAATGTAGGTTCACACCAAACACGAACAATCGCAGTGTTAGCTAGAAGATCTAGTTCCTAATGTAGGTTCACACCAAACACGAACAATCGCAGTGTTTGCTAGAAGATCTAGTTCCTAATGTAGGTTCACACCAAACACGAACAATCGCAGTGTTTGCTAGAAGATCTAGTTCCTAATGCTAGGTTCACACCAAACACGAACAATCGCAGTGTTTGCTAGAAGATCTAGTTCCTAATGTAGGTTCACACCAAACACGAACAATCGCAGTGTTTGCTAGAAGATCTAGTTCCTAATGTAGGTTCACACCAAACACGAACAATCGCAGTGTTTGCTAGAAGATCTAGTTCCTAATGTAGGTTCACACCAAACACGAACAATCGCAGTGTTTGCTAGAAGATCTAGTTCCTAATGTAGGTTCACACCAAACACGAACAATCGCAGTGTTTGCTAGAAGATCTAGTTCCTAATGTAGGTTCACACCAAACACGAACAATCGCAGTGTTTGCTAGAAGATCTAGTTCCTAATGTAGGTTCACAGCAAACACGAACAATCGCAGTGTTTGCTAGAAGATCTAGTTCCTAATGTAGGTTCACACCAAACACGAACAATCACAGTGTTTGCTAGAAGATCTAGTTCCTAATGTAGGTTCACACCAAACACGAACAATCGCAGTGTTTGCTAGAAGATCTAGTTCCTAATGTAGGTTCACACCAAACACGAACAATCACAGTGTTTGCTAGAAGATCTAGTTCCTAATGTAGGTTCACACCAAACACGAACAATCACAGTGTTTGCTAGAAGATCTAGTTCCTAATGTAGGTTCACACCAAACACGAACAATCGCAGTGTTTGCTAGAAGATCTAGTTCCTAATGTAGGTTCACACCAAACACGAACAATCACAGTGTTTGCTAGAAGATCTAGTTCCTAATGTAGGTTCACACCAAACACGAACAATCGCAGTGTTTGCTAGAAGATCTAGTTCCTAATGTAGGTTCACACCAAACACGAACAATCGCAGTGTTTGCTAGAAGATCTAGTTCCTAATGTAGGTTCACACCAAACACGAACAATCGCAGTGTTTGCTAGAAGATCTAGTTCCTAATGTAGGTTCACACCAAACACGAACAATCACAGTGTTTGCTAGAAGATCTAGTTCCTAATGTAGGTTCACACCAAACACGAACAATCGCAGTGTTTGCTAGAAGATCTAGTTCCTAATGCTAGGTTCACACCAAACACGAACAATCGCAGTGTTTGCTAGAAGATCTAGTTCCTAATGTAGGTTCACACCAAACACGAACAATCACAGTGTTTGCTAGAAGATCTAGTTCCTAATGTAGGTTCACACCAAACACGAACAATCGCAGTGTTTGCTAGAAGATCTAGTTCCTAATGTAGGTTCACACCAAACACGAACAATCGCAGTGTTTGCTAGAAGATCTAGTTCCTAATGTAGGTTCACACCAAACACGAACAATCGCAGTGTTTGCTAGAAGATCTAGTTCCTAATGCTAGGTTCACAGCAAACACGAACAATCGCAGTGTTTGCTAGAAGATCTAGTTCCTAATGTAGGTTCACACCAAACACGAACAATCGCAGTGTTTGCTAGAAGATCTAGTTCCTAATGTAGGTTCACATCAAACACGAACAATGGCAGTGTTTGCTAGAAGATCTAGTTCCTAATGTAGGTTCACAGCAAACACGAACAATCGCAGTGTTTGCTAGAAGATCTAGTTCCTAATGTAGGTTCACACCAAACACGAACAATCGCAGTGTTTGCTAGAAGATCTAGTTCCTAATGTAGGTTCACACCAAACACGAACAATCGCAGTGTTTGCTAGAAGATCTAGTTCCTAATGTAGGTTCACACCAAACACGAACAATCGCAGTGTTTGCTAGAAGATCTAGTTCCTAATGTAGGTTCACACCAAACACGAACAATCGCAGTGTTTGCTAGAAGATCTAGTTCCTAATGTAGGTTCACACCAAACACGAACAATCGCAGTGTTTGCTAGAAGATCTAGTTCCTAATGTAGGTTCACACCAAACACGAACAATCGCAGTGTTTGCTAGAAGATCTAGTTCCTAATGTAGGTTCACACCAAACACGAACAATCGCAGTGTTAGCTAGAAGATCTAGTTCCTAATGTAGGTTCACACCAAACACGAACAATCGCAGTGTTTGCTAGAAGATCTAGTTCCTAATGTAGGTTCACACCAAACACGAACAATCGCAGTGTTTGCTAGAAGATCTAGTTCCTAATGCTAGGTTCACACCAAACACGAACAATCGCAGTGTTTGCTAGAAGATCTAGTTCCTAATGTAGGTTCACACCAAACACGAACAATCGCAGTGTTTGCTAGAAGATCTAGTTCCTAATGTAGGTTCACACCAAACACGAACAATCGCAGTGTTTGCTAGAAGATCTAGTTCCTAATGTAGGTTCACACCAAACACGAACAATCGCAGTGTTTGCTAGAAGATCTAGTTCCTAATGTAGGTTCACACCAAACACGAACAATCGCAGTGTTTGCTAGAAGATCTAGTTCCTAATGTAGGTTCACAGCAAACACGAACAATCGCAGTGTTTGCTAGAAGATCTAGTTCCTAATGTAGGTTCACACCAAACACGAACAATCGCAGTGTTTGCTAGAAGATCTAGTTCCTAATGTAGGTTCACACCAAACACGAACAATCACAGTGTTTGCTAGAAGATCTAGTTCCTAATGTAGGTTCACAGCAAACACGAACAATCGCAGTGTTTGCTAGAAGATCTAGTTCCTAATGTAGGTTCACACCAAACACGAACAATCGCAGTGTTTGCTAGAAGATCTAGTTCCTAATGTAGGTTCACACCAAACACGAACAATCGCAGTGTTTGCTAGAAGATCTAGTTCCTAATGTAGGTTCACACCAAACACGAACAATCGCAGTGTTTGCTAGAAGATCTAGTTCCTAATGTAGGTTCACACCAAACACGAACAATCGCAGTGTTTGCTAGAAGATCTAGTTCCTAATGTAGGTTCACACCAAACACGAACAATCGCAGTGTTTGCTAGAAGATCTAGTTCCTAATGTAGGTTCACACCAAACACGAACAATCGCAGTGTTTGCTAGAAGATCTAGTTCCTAATGTAGGTTCACAGCAAACACGAACAATCGCGTTCCGCACTCAAGTTCGTTATTTTTTCGCACAAGGGATGTGAAATGACAAATATTTTAAATCATTGCGGAAGATGAGACTGACCTTGCATTGACTTTTGTATGTAATTTACTCGCGCAAAACGCTTAATTCGCGTTTGGTGTGAACCCGGCGTAACATTCGATAGCATTCAGTTTAGTGCCCATTTATGAAAGAAAAGTGAACACAATCTCTCTCTTACCCTGAACTCTTCTTTGATCGGACTGGAGTTGGTTTGAGGGTCCAGTCGATTCATGTCGTAATAAACAGAGCGAAGCTGATTGGCTGGAATGGTAGTGTCACCGCAGAGACACGCCTCCAAAATGGCATCGTGGATGAAAACATACTGCTCCTGAAGACACACACGTGCACCATTACAACATTAAATCGACATTAACTACACAACTCCAGTCTGGAATACTCGCTTATGATTGGTCGGCGAGAATTATGCGTGTATATGTGACCTGGACATTTAATAATTGATCATTTATTTAGCATAAAATAACAGGTGGAACATGTTCTTCGCATCTCTATTCCACCTCAGATCACACGTGACTCGACAAAAGTGAAAAGGGTTTTATGTAGATTTGCAAGAAACTTTTTTAAGATTAAATTTATGAATTTTTCATCTGTCAGTGTTGAAACGGAAGATGTGAATGCGATCGTGCTCATTTGATGAGATTTTTTAACAGTAAGAACATCAAAGTTCATCAGCTGTAAATCATCAGCGTATCATGTCGATATTGAAATGATATTTTCCCAGACGCTGACGTTTGCTCCGAGCACAATCACGTCTGATGGAAATCACTGCTGAAGTGACATTTACAAACAATCACAGCCTGTCACTTTTCACTACGTCCTGACGACGGGGTCGACGTGTCCCTACTGCTGACTCTCCAGTGAACTTTGACCTTTCAGCGGGCGTATGCAATCGCAAACCAGCCGTAACGCCACCGTATGAAAAGAGAGGATCGCTTACTAATGAGGGAACATCCGCAGCCGTGTCGTCTTGCATTAACAGTGACGGTTCAAACACGCGTGTAAAAAGGTAGCGAGAGCCTTCAGGGTGACAAACACGCACGTGCGCGCCGTCTGAAGGTCACTGATCTTACGGCAAACGCTGGTGCTGAGTGTCTCTGAACGTCATCTCTGAAACATTTGTCCATTAAACGCACCGATGCCTGTGATGTGAATGGAGTTTCAGTGAAATGATGCAGCGGCTCCAGATGGTGAAAGTTCACAAACACTTGAGAGTTCTTCATCTGTACGGCTACATAAACCCCGTCAGGAGCTGTAAAAATGAAGCGGGCGAGCGGGAACATCTTTTCTGGGGTTTATGACTCTTTCAAGCAGCTGCGTTGAGCCGTGCTCTCGGCTGAGGGACGATTGAACAGGTTGAGAGTGTTTATATGATATGATAATAGCTTCACATCGCTGCAGTGTCTCAAATCAGAGTCTTCCGGTCAGGTATATGTGCTCAGAAAGTCTTTCTGTGCCTCAGTTCTGTGTCCCATTCACATGAGTACAAACGCTTTCATGAAGCGTCGCTTGCTAAGTTTCTCTAGACGAGTGCTGTGTTGTGTAAAGTTTTGGCCATGCTGTCCCAATACTTCTTCAACCAAAGAACAATGCCGAGAATAAATTTGTGTGTTTGTGTTATGAGTTACGTGTACGGTTTCTGTGTGATGTTGACGTTAAAGTCCCACCGGAATAAAAAATGACAATTCCTATCTTTTCATGAAATATAGCAGCGTTCATGGTAAATAGCTTATCAGTGCAGGTCATTGTCTTTTTAAAATGCGTGTACCCTCATAATCTTCAGTTAAATTGGTTTTATTTTGTTATGAATTTAACTGTTAAAATAAAAATGTTGGTTACTTGTTTGGTTAACCAAAGTAAAGATAAAAGGTAAATCCATTTTGTATGGCAATATAGCCGAGTAGGAAGGTTACCAGCATATATATTTAAATATGGATTCCATTTCTGAAAAACTAGCAATTTAATCTAAGTAACCTACTCACAAGTAATCGATATTGAATCGAATCGAAACTACACAAATAAGAATCAAATCGGCAATTTGTTCACAAAACCCATCCCTAGTGACTATCCATCCTAAAAGACCTGTGTTAGACGGCTTAGGCGGAGCATCTGTTAACTCCTCCCCTTCAAACGTCAGTCTGCTGCCAGTATTTCCAAATGCATGGCCTGTTTTTTTATACATCCAATCAAATCGCAGTAAAGCAACAAGCCACACCCATTATTGTTCTCATTCGCAATTTCGTTTCACTCGTTCATGTGTCAGAATACGGAAGTAAAAACAAAGTTCACAGGGACGTTAAAGGTGATAGAAGCAGTACCTCGGTCTGGACCATGTTAACTCGGCGTGAACGCAGCTCTCTCACACAGTTGTAGATATCCACAACGCCCTCTCTCTCTGCCATGTCCAACATGATGTCAATCACAATGAAGCAGCCGGTTCGCCCCGCCCCCGCGCTGTAAAGTGACCAATCAGAACAGAGATTAATGGTCTGTTCATCCACATCGGTGAAGACAACTGTTGGATTCATTTACGATAACTATTATGGTTTTATAAAATCATTCTGTACGGTGTAGCAAACAAAATCTGCGAAATGAAGCTGATAATGACATCATACCTGCAGTGGACCACGATTGGTCCAGAATTAGTTGGTGATTTGGCTTTGACCCTGCGGACGAATCCCAGCAGACCCGTAGCGTGATATGGGACGCCGTGATCCGGCCAGCCGGTGAAATGAAACTGACTGATTTCACGAATCTCATGGGCTCCTCGCTGGAGAGAGAGAGAGAGATTCAGATCCGACACCTGCACTGCTGTTTCACAATCGCCTGAGCGTTACTAATGCACATCACACCGGACACGCTTTAATATCATGAGACTTGCAGGTTTGTGTACAGATTTACACCATCACGACGTGAAGGATAAAATACTACACATGATGATTTAACCATGTGTAACTTTATTCTGTGCAACACATCTGGTTGTGTGGATTCAGTACAATAGAAGAATATTGATCATTTTCTGATGATCATTAACCCCGTCAACCACACACTTGAATAAGATCGTCAACTTGAATAAGATCGATATACACTGACAACATACACATGTGTAATTCTCACTTCAGCAAATACAGCGATCAATGACTTTCATGACACCATCTCATCTGATTTCAGACTGTGAGGTCAACTAAACACGATTGGCTCTTTTAAAAGAGGGAGGAGTCTCTCACCTTCTCCACAGCAAACGTTCGGATGACATATTCTGACAGCAGCTGCGTCTCGATCAGCGTCACCTTGATATCTCGGTAGATCTCGGTGTCATCCGGCCAATATTTACAGCATTTCACCTGAAATCAATCACAGTCACGTCATTAAACTGTTAACGTCATTAAAGAAGATGATGTCACTTCCTGAATGCTTCTTCAGTTTCAGAATGTTTGTCTTGAGAATTCAGCGACGGGTAAACGGGGCCTTCGAGTCAATCACAACTTCATAAAGCTAAAAGCTAAAGGTTTACCTCATAAAGAAAATGATTTAAACGCTGAACAGTGGATCACTTTTAAAACAGGACACAGGTATTCTGTGAAAGCTTGAACTCATATGAACACAACACATCTGAC
>CM074078.1:512500-525000 GCA_037178815.1 Barbatula barbatula | reverse complement strand
CTCTGGAGAATGTTTAAAAGGTTTTTGGAGAAGACAAAGAGCATCTTTGCCTTTAGTCATCAGTAGATTGACTTCAGTAATAAAATCATTCAATATGCAGATCCTCTCTGTACTTACAATAAACCCCGGACACCTGACATTAAACACAATAAACTCACACAGACAACGAGAGACAGACCTGTAAATAATTCACAGACGCTCTACAGTATACATCAGCATCCTTAAACTTAACTAATAATCACAACTGACAAATCAAGCAATTACAAATACACGAGAGAGAGAGAGAGAGAGAGAGAGAGAGAGAGAGAGAGAGAGAGAGAGAGAGAGAGAGAGAGAGAGAGAGAGAGAGAGAGAGAGAGAGAGAGAGAGAGAGAGAGAGAGAGAGAGAGAGAGAGAGAGAGAGAGAGAGAGAGAGAGAGAGAGAGAGAGAGAGAGAGAGAGAGAGAGAGAGAGAGAGAGAGAGAGAGAGAGAGAGAGAGAGAGAGAGAGAGAGAGAGAGAGAGAGAGAGAGAGAGAGAGAGAGAGAGAGAGAGAGAGAGAGAGAGAGAGAGAGAGAGAGAGAGAGAGAGAGAGAGAGAGAGAGAGAGAGAGAGAGAGAGAAACAACAACAGAGATGTCCTGACTTTTTTATTTGATTTCTCCTGAGCAATTTTAGTTGATACTGAGCGCCATCAAATCTCCTGAGCAATGAAAGAGAAACATCTGAGCAATAACACCATATGCAGGAATTAGAAAAAACGGTGTTGTTATTCAGTAATAATGATGGATATTTGCCCAAATACACTGTTTACTTTTATATTTCATTCACATGTTTCTGCCTGAAATCTACATTTGATATTGATATTCATTTTCCCATATTTCCTTTGTTTACTTACATATACTTTATTTTATATTTCATTCCATATTTAACTCTAACTCAGCACCTTATTTTAATTTGACTCTAATGTTTGTTCTTATACTATGTCTTTTGTTATATGTTCAAGGATTTGGCAATATTGTAAGAACACGAAAACCTATTCAATAAAGTACTTTGAAAATTGATAAATTGGAGAAGACTGTGATTTCTCCTTCAAACTGCATGAAGTCACATCAGTTCCTGTCATGTGCACGTTACAGCTGATCTGAGTACAGTGACTTTACAGCAGGTCACTTCAAGAGCATGGAACCCTACCCAGCATGCCTTTCAGCATGAGTTCAGCTCTCTGTCTGTCCTGCATCTCTTTACTGGAGCTGACATCACTTCCTCTATAATTTAAACTGCTGGAGTCCAGCGAGAGAGAGAAAGTGAATGTGTCTTTTGATCTGTGTGTGTGTGTATGTGTGTGTGTTTATGTGGTTTGATCTGTGCGTGCCGTACAGTGACCTTTGTGAGGATAAGGTCATGGGTGCTTCTGTACTCACATCAACATAATTTGCATTAATGTAATCAGAGTTCTGCTCTCCGTCCAGATTCTGCAGTCTTACACGTGAGTGATCATCTACAGAGAGAGAGAGAGAGAGAGAGAGAGAGAGAGAGAGGTTTGTTTATCATGTGTATCATATATATAAACACAGCTCCGATCTTCAGCATGTCAGATATCAGATGTGTTGTGCTCATGAGCCTTGTGTACAACAACACAATACACACATGCAATGATGTTTCCATAGCGATTCTTCATCCGATTCTCATCCTTCTTGGCCGAGTCCCATGGAGCAGACTGACCCTCAAAAAAACTCTGAGACAAAGAGAGAGAGAAATGTGTGTTAGGATCATTATTACAGGATCAGCGTCTGATGTCAAACAAAATCCTAACGAATCCTGACTTCCTCTGTCAAAGTCTTCATACACAATCGTTATTGTATTTTTTATTTGTTATTTTGTCTTGTTGTGCAGTACTGTCGAGCTTGTGCAGAGGCTGCAGTTTTTGCCAGAGGAGAACTGGAATCCCCTGGTTAGTCCTGGTTTCCCTCTGAGGTTTATTTTCTCCGCGTCCGTCTCATGCACAAACGTGTCCGCACAGGATCTTGAGCGTACTCAAACTGGGCTGCGTTGACGGGGTGTGCGGACGACCGCGGACCGATTGATGACGAAAATGTGCGGATACGTGTGCTGATATTATTACAACAGCACCTTCACACAATATATAATCTCGCAAGCCTTCTCAAGTAACTACATCTTCATGTTTCTTGATGATGTTTAGATTTAGTTTTGGCTGGAAACAAGACTTATCAGGAAAAAACATTTAGTGGAAACTATGTCTGAGACACAAGAGCGAGTGAATGTGTTCTATCACGTAATCTGTCATATTTCTCATTCTCAGTTGTATGTTTCCATCGTCTCATTTGTGTCTCTGTTGGAATCAAACAAGCAGTTTCATCTGCTCTCTCAAATACTCTAAAATACTCGAAACATCTCCTCAATACACCAAATAACAGTTAGCGTAATATTTAAAATGACTTCAGATCCATGAGAATAAACCAAACAACACACTGAAAACAAATCATTCACTGAGTATTTCTGCTGCATTTTCAAGTAAAAAAACTTGAAACAAAGCAGATTTACCTCATAAAAAGCATCTCTGGAATATTGTCGTCATTTATTTTGCGCCACAAACACAGACAGATTTTTAATGTGCCCCTAACGGGACTTAACGTCAAATCTACTCAGTCCTGAAGAACAGCCGGACTACATTGTTCTAGAAAACCCATCTGATGATACGCAAACTTCATACTCAAATCAAATCTTTCTCTTCCTCAAAGTTAAAAAATCTCTGATTCAAACACCTATAGGAGATTTTCACTTGAACCCAGAATTGAGCAGAGAAAGAGACGTTCACTTTGACCACGAGACTCTCACACACACACACACACACACACACACACACACACAAACACACACAAACACACACACAGAGGAATACTTCACACACACACACGCACGCACGCATGCATGCACGCACGCACGCACACACACACACACACACAGAGGAATACTTCACACACACACACACACACACACACACACACACACACACACACACACACACACACACACACACACACACACACACACACACACACACACACACACACACACACACACACACACACACACACACACACACACACACACACACACAGAGGAATACTACACACACACACACACACACACACACACACACACACACACACACACACACACACACACACACACACACACACACACACACACACACACACACACACACACACACACACACACACACACACACACACACACACACACACACACACACACACACACACACACACACACACACACACACACACACACACACACACACACACACACACACACACACACACACACACACACACACACACACACACACACACACACACACACACACACACACACACACACACACACACACACACACACACACACACACACACACACACACACACACACACACACACACACACACACACACACACAGAGGAATACTTCACACACACACACACACACACACACACACACACACACACACACACACACACACACACACAGAGGAATAATTAATCTGTTGTTCTATAATTAATTCCTACAGACTATAAACTTTACTAATGATATCTCACTCTGTATTTAATGGAATACATTTGCATAATTAGTCTGTTTGAATCTATTTCAAATAAAAAAGTATGTTTCTGTTCAATGACAATATGCTGCTACAATCGAATCAATGTGCTGAATTATGTGTTTATACATTATACTATGATTCATTTCAATGTAACGTGATAATTCACTGTCATTATAGTCTGATGTCATCAACCTCTTGACCTGAAATATCAGATACTGATAAATAATATCATACTGCCTGAAGGCAAAGTGTTTTCATTCATTTCTCAAGAGCAACAAACAAACATAAAGAAATAAACGCTGAAATGAAGACAGAATGTCAATGCAGAGGAGCTGCAGCATGCTGGAAGATTCTCTCAAGAACTCATTTCATCAATTTAATAAAAGAGCAGAAAACATTTCACAGGCACCGGTCACATTGATCAACAAAATAAACACACACACATGCCACACACACACACACACACACACACACACACACACACACACACACACACACACACACACACACGCATATGCACACAACACACACACATGTGCACACACACACACACGCTTACACACACACACACACACACACACACACACACACACATATGCACACAACACACACATATATGCACACACATGCACGCACACACGCACACGCATGCACACATGTGCACACACACACAAATACGCACACACACACACACACACACACGCATATGCATGCAAACACACACATACGCACAATCGCACACAAAAACACAGTAAGGGCTGCCAACTTTACAACTTTTGTCTACTTTACTGATGATAAACACTACAGAAAAAGCTGCATAACACATGAGGCCAGTAGTTTGTGATGTCACTGTGATTGTGAACACACATCTTATTTCACAGATCATGTAATATGCATGTACATTCGCCTCTATACATCATGGCCTCCTAATCATCCCCATTTGTACCAATTAGCTTGGTAACTCCGTCTCCTCTCCACCACATAAGCTGGTGTGTGGTGGGCGTTCTGGCTCAATATGGCTGCCGTCGCTTCATCCAGGTGGATGCTGCACATTGTTGGTGGTTGAGGAGATTCCCCCCTTCAATGTTAAGCGCTTTGAGTGTTCAGAAAAGCGCTATATAAATGTAAGGTTTTGACTGTTGTTGTACATTATATTGTATGTTCCGGCTGTCTCACGAGAAAGTTTGGCAACCCTACACAATCACAAACACACGCGTGCACTGTCAAATGCTTTCTGAAGGAATTGCATGAACGCTCCAAATATGAACGCTGTTAATGTTTAACTGGCCTAGAGTCTGTCAGCACAAGCTCAAGGCTATTTGACATGTGAACTGAATGAAGTGTGATCTTACCTCATTTATCTTCTCCACAGATAACGTACAGAACCATGAGAGAAGAGGTCAGAAAGAAATACAGTGTGTAAGTGCACAATCCACTTCAGCATCATCCACTGACACAAACAAAACACAACCTGATCACAAATCAGACCCCATTATTAACCCCGCATCTGTGTGTGTGTGTGTGTGTGTGTGTGTGTGTGCTGTGACATAATTTCTCTACAACCCAGAACCTCTGCCAACAGCAGACCCTCACACTGCATTACAATATTAATATCAAAGAAGAAAACAGCAAAGAATGGCGATGAGACGAGAGGGGAGGAACCAAGAGAAAAGAAGGTTACATGAAAGTTTATAAGATGAGAAGGAGAGCAACGAGATGAGACAAGAGGAGATGAGAGGAAAGGAGTGCAAAGGAGAAAAGAGCAAAACAGATGAGATGAGATGTGGGGATAAGAGAAAACGAGACAGAAGGAGATGAAAGATGGTCAAAGGAAAGGAGCAGATGTCATGAGATGATGAGAGGAGATGACATGATGTGTCGTATATGATATCTGATATTAAATGAAATGATATACGATATGACAAGATATTAGATGTATTATATATGATGTGCGATATATGATATATAAATATATTTATACACTGTATTTAGGCTAAATAGTATGATGGGGTATGTAATGTATGATAATTACAGTGTAAAATATGAGATATACAATATATGATGTGATACATGCAGTGTTTGTCATAATATGACACATACAAAAGAACACTCAGGTCATTAGGATGGCATCAGCTAGAAATACCAAGGGTTCTCTCCAAGCAAGGAGAGTCTGCATTTAGCTATTATGTGAGCCGCAGCTGGAAGCAGCTTCCAGAAGAGATCAGATGTGCTCCCACAGTAGTCACATTCAAATCCAGACTCAAAACACATCTGTTTAACTTTACATTTAATGAATGTGCACTGTGCCTCTGACCGTCCCACTGTTTGTGCTGTACTTTATTTTATTTATTATCTATTCTAAACTATATTTAATTTTCTTTTTATTCTTAACTGGTTACTGTTATTTTTCATATTTCTTTACTGTTTTATCAAATGGATATTTTTAATTTCTTCTATGTAAAGCACTTTGAATTGCCATATATGATATGATACATGCAGTATTTTACATAATATGAGATATACAATATATGATGTGATACATGCCGTGTTTGCCATAATATGACACATACTATACGATAAGATATGAGATATAAGATGTATGATATATGATGTGCGATATATGATATGATATATATTTATATACAGTATATACAGTATATAATAAGGTATGAGATATGCTATATACGGTATGATATTTACAGTGCAAAATATGAGATATACGAAATATGATATGATATATGTGGTATTTTACATAATATGAGAAATATGATTTGAGATGGGAGGAGAGTAAGCGTGTGCAGGTTAAGTCTGGTATGATGTCACGTGTGCTGTGATTACTCGTGTAAACTCATTCACATAAACACATGTGCTGCAGCAACAACACGCCACTGCATTCACACATCATAAACACAAACAAGTACAAGAACCAACAGTCATGTTTCTCACTAGTGAAGAAACCCCAAGGGATGATGGGATAGATGATTACCTCATACTCTTCTTTAAAGCCGTAACCCTCGGCACATTTCATCTGAGTGATGTGTTGAAGCAGATCTGCCACGCGGATGGCCGGATGAAGTTGACCCGTCTGGTACGGCACGTCCACGGCGTCCCGCTTGCGCAGCGAGTGTGTGTGTGTGTGTGACTGCACCAGACTGCTGGTGTCACTCGTCAAAGTCTGAGTCTCATCTAAACAAAACACAAAACACAGTAAAGACACACATCCACGCCAACACCCAAAACCTCGTGTCACCATGACGATCAAAAACACTGACGTCACACACACACACATCCGTTTACAGTGATCTCAAGTCTGAGAAATGATTACGTTTGTCAAATTCAGTAAATACACAGAAACTCTGAACCATTCAGCTAAAAATGTATTGATTCATTCTCATGTTGTTATAAAACCGTATGCTGATCAATATTCACTCATGTTCACATGTTCTCTCCTGCGGTTAAAAGATCAACTGTTCCATTTATTATTCACATCCAAATAAACCTGTAAATCTGATGATATTACATTAGAAAAAATTATGATATAAAGATGCATCTGGTTTTTGAGAAGCAAATGTCTTGTTTAAAAAATAAATAATAGCATGAAATACAAAAGGGAATTTAGTTTTTGAAACAATATGCCAATGGGGTAACCACCCAATTTAAAGGGAAATGAACTGAAGTAAATGTGTCTTTTAATTCATTCAAATAAATGATATAAAACTATATAAAGTAAATGTGAGAATTATACATTAAAGCACAGATTTTAAAGTCAGACTTTGAGTTTTGATGTCAATTCCACTATTGCAGACACACATATATTACACAAAGTATTTAGTTGAATTACATCAGAAGTAATTGCAGAAAAACATAAAAGTAATCCCTTACTTTACTTTCTCAATGGAAAAGTAGTTAAATTACAGTAACCAATAACTTAGTAAGTAGTTTCACACAACACTGAGTACAAATATATCATTCGCAGTACAGTGAGTGTATATTGCTTAACTTAAAACACCAAAATACAACTACATGTGTGCCATGTGAAAAAAAGAAGAGCTTACAGGTTTATCAAGATTTGAGAGTCATGATTGAATTCATAAAGATCTTTTTAACGGATCTGTAAATCTTTGTATAATAATGGATCACTGTAAAAGGTAAAGGTGTTTCACAGATGTGATGAAAATGAATGAATGATGTCACAGCGCTGGAGGAGAGGATGAGCGGATGACAGAAAAACATCAAGCATCAACCCTTTCACACTTCATCCGTCCTGCGTCACTTCTGTTTAATTCTGCCTGCGTCTGCGTTACTCTCCCGTTTACCCGCACGTGAAATCTGCCACACAAGGTTTGAAATTCATTTTCTCATGGCAATATGACTGACGGGTGCGGAATGATTGGACGAGGGATTGTGACGTCACAATGACTGATGTTCAAAGCCACAGAAATTTTCAAAGAAAGCCCAACGAAAGCAAACGAACGTGACCGTAACATAAAACAATGCCATGATGATGCACACGTGATTGCGTGTGTCTGTGTGTGTGTGGGGGGGGGTGTATAGCGTGTGATGCTGTAACGTCTTCCATGCAAGTCAAGACACATGTGGGGGCGGGGTTTGGCAGCCAATGAGCCTCTACGTGAAACACAGAATCAAGCTGATGAACTTACCAGTAATGGGGACTTTATAAGCAGATACATTACAGGTTAAACGTGAGAATAGAGAGACAGCGAGAAGACGACAGCGAGAAAGAAAAGAGAAAGAGAGGAGAACAGGGTATAAGCAACAATAACAGGCAGAGCTCTGATCAGCAGTCTGAGGGTGTACGGGGGGGTCTGTCGTGGGATTCAAATCACGATGAAGGACGAAAATAAAAATGAATTTCAAAGAAAAGAAATGCAAAGAAATAAATCAGATGTGAGCAGCGGTTCTCAACTGCAGACAAATAATAATAATAATAATCACGCCGAATGAAACCTACTGTGACAAGTTAGGACGGTGAAATGTGTGAGCTTTTTAAAAACGATTTTTATTTCTATTCCTTTTTTTTTAAGAGGTGGAACATGAACACGGATAGATCACGTGACCGCACCACCCAACACCAACCATAAATAAAACTTCTCATCATTTATTATTAGGTTTCTTTCTTCTTCAGAACCCAACGGAAGATACTTTGAAGAACGCTGATGATCAAACAACACTGAACTTCCAACAGCTAAAACATTTCTCAGAATATCTTCTGTTGTGTTCCACTGAAGAAAGACTCACGTGCAGGTTTATCAACAGTAAATGATGACTGAATTGATCTTTTTGAGTGAATGTGAATAAAGTGATAGAGGACACATACAGTTGTGAGGTTGAGAAGCGCGTCTGTGGATGATTCACTGCTGTATAATCTGTCATTATTCTGTGTTTTATTGTGTAATGTAAAGCTGTTCCTGCACCAGCGTGAGGGATCTCTTACACGAGATGTTAGTCATTCATATTTAATACGCCGCTCAGAGGTCTTAGTTTTATATTTCAATTAAAGTGGGTAATGGGGCTCAGGGTGCGAGGGCCGTCTGCGTTTAGTGCCGAGAAAATAAGACCAAACCGGTTTAATGATTCTATTTTATCGTGAAATAAAGAGAGAGAAAAAAACACGCAGGTCAGAGAAGAGCTGCTATAGGCAGAAGAAACATCACAGAAATTAGCCTTTAATCATTCTTAGGATGTGGATTTGTGATATCAACAATTCAATTTTTACTAGGTACAATTGCTATATATTTGATAGTAATTACAATCAAGTCAATCACTCGCAGAAATTTCAAAATATCAAATATGAAAAATAGAATTTCAACTAGTAAGAACTTCAATATATATTTCAATAATGTAATTGTTACTAGTAAGAAAGCCATTTAAGATATCTACAATTACTCTCAGATTTATGGATATCGGAAATACCCAATGCAACATGTTAAAATTAATTTACATTTATCAAGAATAAGCGTTTCAACTAGTGAAAATGTATTTCTTGATATCAGAAATCATAATTTTTAGTAGTAAAGGTTGAATTGTTGATATCGAAACCTCATATCCTAAGAATGATTAAAAGCTAATTCGGCTTGCCATAAGAGACGCTGATAATGAGATCAACTCCGATAAACACAATCATTTCATTCTCTTTCCATTAAAAAACTAAAACATTCAACTCTAGAAAACCTTTAAAAAGGCTGCAATCAGTTAAAAACATTTATGTTAATTGTAATCAAATAAAATATGGATCTTAAAAAATAAAAGGGTAAAAACAAAAACCTGAAATGCTGCCCTAAACTGAAATAAGTTTAATTTGAGGCACTTAAATTATTACTGACAATAAATAAAAAATAAAATAAATAACTAAAATAATAAACGAAAAAAACTTAAATAATAAATGTAAATATGATTACACCCTGTATATAATGTAAAATAAATGTAAAATAACAAAACTGACAAGAAGCTAAAAGAAAAGCGTTTTCTTGTTTATTAAGTTACGGCAGATTTAGGTTGATAAAGGAAGTGTTCACAGAAGTCAGCTGTACCCCTCTGTCCTTTCTCCCCTAAACATCAGATCACATTGTTTCCTAAATAATGAAGCGCGTCATATCTGCACCATCGATGAGTCTGTTTCTGTTAGCATTCACGTCGACGGCTAACTACAGCATGACTACAGAATCTATCCCACAATCCTCTCCCCACAGCAGTCCATGCATATGAGACGTCAGACAGGATGTGACATCACACGCACGACACGCCTGTGTGGATGTGATGGAGTGAAGGCGGCCTCGGCCTGCCCCCCCGCACACAGGTGGTGTGATGAGAGAGAAACACAACCAACCCAAATCAAATCCATGAAGATCAAACATTTTCTCTGATGACACTGACGCTCTGTTCCAAAAACTAGTGAGCTGTCGATGAAGACAGCATCTGATGACACGCTGTGTTTTATTAGGAGTACGTCATTGTTAGTCTATTGATAACACGAGGACTGTATGTGTAGTGAAGTGTACAAACACATCAGTTCAGCTTTTGAAACAGAGCTCACAATAACATACATGAGATACAGAAATGAGGGAATGAAAGTCATTTCTCTCACCTAAGATGGCGGTGGGCACAAACGGGTCTGGTGGAGTTTGTCATGAACACAGAGAGAGAGAGAGAGAGAGAGAGACGGGTCAGTTAATAACATCAGAGAGAAATGTGTTGTGATCTGAAGAATAACACCATCATTATTGTCCCTGAGAGAAAGAGAGAGTTTACAGACAGAAAGAATCATGTCTAATGCTGGGTTCACACCTGACGCGACTCGCGGGAGAACTTCATTATTTTCACGTGAGTGACTCACGGAAGACCAGATTGACATGCATTCGCGCCACTCGCCCGATTTGCTTCATTCACACCGCGAGTTTGAATTGACTCCCCAAAAACACTGAATAGGCGTTTGGTGTGAACCCAGTGTAAGGATTTGTTTCATGAGCCAAACTTCCTCAACTCATATTGTTGTCAGTCTGTTTGTGTTTGTGTTTTCCTCTTCACAGAGCCAGTGTCATAAACACATCAGAAGAAGCTTTAAAAGAGCATGAATCATATACTGGTGTTTGACAAGATAGGTCACTATAAACTCATGTCACCAAACTTTCTGTCTGTGTGTGTGTAAAGAATGTGTGTGTGTGTGTGTGAGTGTGTGTGTGTGTGTGTGTGTGTGTGTGTGATGTGTGTGTGTGTGTGTGTGTGTGTGTGTGTGTGTGTGTGTGTGTGAGTGTGTGATGTGTGTGTGTGTGTGTGTGTGTGTGTGTGTGTGTGTGTGTGTGTGTGTGTGTGTGTGTGAGTGTGTGTGAGTGTGATGAGTGTGTGTTGTGTTTGTTTGTGATGAGCATGTTTGTGCTTGGTGTGTGTTTGTGTGTGTGCATGTGATTGTTTTGTGTTGTGTGTAAGTGTGTGTGGTTAGTGTGAATAGTGTGTGTGTTTGTGATTAGCATGTTTGTTTTTGTGTGGATTGTATGTTTGTGATGAGAGTGTGTTGTGTATAAGTATATGTGGTTTGTGTGTTGTGTGTAAGTGTGTGTGGTTTGTTTGTGTGTGCTTGATAAATGTGTGTGTAGGGGGTGGTTGTGTGTGTGTCTGTGTGTGTGTGCGTGATAAATGTTTTTGTGTTTGTAATGGGTATGTGTTTTTTTGTGTGTGAGTTTGCATGATAAGTGTGTGTGTGTGTGTGTGTCTGTGTGTGTTATGAGCATGTATGTATTAAGTGTTTGTGCATGGTATGGTAAGCTTGTGTGTGTGTGTGTGTGTGTGTGTGTGTGTGTGTGTGTGTGCTGTTACCTGGGTAATATGTATTTGGCATGTTGCTGTTTAATGTGTTGCTCTTCACAGTGAGAGAACAGGGAGAAGAAACAGCTTCAGGACAAAAAGAGAAAAACAAGCGTTAAACAAACAAATATGATAATCAGCAAGACCTTCATGTCTCATGACAGTTCACGTTGGTTTACTGATATCAATATAATAATCACACAGAGCTCTGGTCAGATGCATCTCGTCCTCTTAAACCTGAACTCAGAGTGAATGAAGAGAAATATAAAGTGAATTATTTTAATCCTCACAGCATCACAGCCGCTCAGTGAGGTCACACATTCTGATAAGCTGCTTCAAAGACAGCGACCTGAGGACACGTCTGGAGCTCACAAACCACATGTGTGTGTGCGTGTCTACATAGCCATAGTACTGGGACAAAAGTGTTCACCAAAATGAGCAAAACATGCTTTGAGGGACGTCCTCATTTGTAAAAAGATACATGTGTAATTATAAAAACATTCTTGTACACGTACGTGTGTTTGAGGGTATTTTGCAGTGTGTGTGTGTGTGTTATAGGGC
>CM074078.1:500000-507500 GCA_037178815.1 Barbatula barbatula | reverse complement strand
TAGTGTGATTATGTGTGTTGAGGGTGAGTGTGTGTGTGTGTGGGTGTGTTTGAGGGTGGTGTGTTTGTGTGTGTGTGTGTGTGTGTGTGTTATAGGGTGATTATGTTGCGGTGTGTTTGAGGGTGAGTGTGTTGCAGTGTGTGTGTGTGTGTGTGTTATAGGGTGATTATGTTGCGGTGTGTTTGAGGGTGAGTGTGTTGCAGTGTGTGTGTGTGTGTGTGTGTGTTATAGGGTGATTATGTTGCGGTGTGTTTGAGGGTGAGTGTGTGTGTGTGTGTGTGTGTGTGTGTGTGTTGTGTGTGTGTGTGTGTGTGTGTAGGGTGATTATGTTGCGGTGTGTTTGAGGGTGAGTGTGTTGCAGTGTGTGTGTGTGTGTGTTATAGGGTGATTATGTTGCGGTGTGTTTGAGGGTGAGTGTGTTGCAGGTGTGTGTGTGTGTGTGTGTTATAGGGTGATTATGTTGCGGGTGTGTTTGAGGGTGAGTGTGTTGCAGTGTGTGTGTGTGTGTGTGTGTTATAGGGTGATTATGTTGCGGTGTGTTTGAGGGTGAGTGTGTTGCAGTGTGTGTGTGTGTGTGTGGGTGTGTTTGAGGGTGAGTGTGTGTGTGTGTGTGTGTGTGTGTGTGTGTGTTATAGGGTGATTATGTTGTGGTGTGTTTGAGGGTGAGTGTGTGTGTGTGTGTGTGTGTGTGTGTGTGTTATAGGGTGATTATGTTGTGGTGTGTTTGAGGGTGAGTGTGTTGCAGGTGTGTGTGTGTGTGTGTGTTATAGGGTGATTATGTTGCGGTGTGTTTGAGGGTGAGTGTGTTGCAGTGTGTGTGTGTGTGTGTGTGTTATAGGGTGATTATGTTGTGGTGTGTTTGAGGGTGAGTGTGTTGCAGTGTGTGTGTGTGTGTGTGTGTGTTATAGGGTGATTATGTTGTGGTGTGTTTGAGGGTGAGTGTGTTGCAGTGTGTGTGTGTGTGTGTTATAGGGTGATTATGTTGTGGTGTGTTTGAGGGTGAGTGTGTTGCAGGTGTGTGTGTGTGTGTGTTATAGGGTGATTATGTTGCGGTGTGTTTGAGGGTGAGTGTGTTGCAGTGTGTGTGTGTGTGTGTGTGTTATAGGGTGATTATGTTGTGGTGTGTTTGAGGGTGAGTGTGTTGGAGTGTGTGTGTGTGTGTGTTATAGGGTGATTATGTTGCGGTGTATGCGTACGCGTGTGTGTGTGAGATCAGAGCATCAGATCGTTGCTGTAAATAACAGTTTGTGTTGGTCAGTGACGATCAGAACAGAATAAACCAGTGAACACACAGAGAGAATATTCTTCTATATTGATAACATGTGTGACAGTGACTCACAGCGTGTGTTGAGATTGTGTGTGTCCATGAATGAGAGAGCTTCATCACAGCTGGTGCCCTGTTCAGTGTAACTCTTATCCATTGAGTTCACCATCACCGTCATCTCCTGACGTGTGCTGTTCAGAGTCTCCTTACGCTTCTTTGCCAGTTTTCTAAAAGAAACAACAACCACAAAACATATTCAGCTTTAGCATGACTAACCCTTTTCTGAGCATGCAAACATGTTCAGAATGACCTTCTTATACACTTTTATTTCTGTAGTGTGCATTTAAAGTACACTGTTTAAAACTGAAGTATGCATCAAAAGACCCAAAAGAACTACATTCACCAAAATGTGCATTTCACACAAAACTGAATCAAATACATATTAATTTCTCACATGAAGAACACTGTGAATTTAACACTTTTGATCACGTGACAACAATGCAAGATATTACTGCTGGACAATTTTATACCGCCAAAAAACGATAAATATACTGTAATAAAAATAAGCATTCGTCAGATTTACAGTAAAACAATGAAATGCGGAGTGAAAAAGCAGCGCTCATGAGAGCACTCAAGGTGATTTGCCATTAAAATCATCAAGAGAGAATCATTTTAATGACCAAAGTCTGATGAAGACGACGCTTTAAACCTCGCAATTAAATCCCAATATAATTTTAATCAATGCCCTGCCAGGACGCCAGCTCTCCGTAATCATAACACCAGCCCGAGTGCTTTATTTCCATCCTCCAAACAGCAAACGTCACCGGAGATCAGAGGAAAACGCTCCAGTTCTGCTTCAGTCGATCCGTATCTCCAACACGCCTTCGCCTTTCAAACGACTCACGCGCAGCAAAATGCAAACGAGTGCAAATTAGCCAGCCAATCTGTGGGAGCAAATGAGCGTGTGAGGGAGGCGGTTGGTGCCCGAGGCCGAATTCTGGATCCCAAAGTGGATCGGCGTGCAATTTCAAATGCAAGTTTGGAAACGGAGCCAAACCACAAAGTAAGGAGATGCAAGAAGTTTGTAGGAACTGCAGAACTCCATTAAAGCCGAGCTGACTTCATGAGCATTAAGGAAGCAGATATGAAGACGTGATTGATGAGTAAAGCCAACGCTCCTCAACACATTCATCACATTAGCTACTTTAAACAACATGCCAATATTCCATTAGGACAAACTTGAGAAGATCGGGCCTAACTCAGTTTTCCTTCAGCAAACTCCATTTCTCTTCAACGTTCTGCCCTGCGTCTCTAAGAACATCTTAAATGTGTCAAATTAAAATTCTGTCTCAACTCTGTTTCTCTTGTAACTTGGATAAAAGCATAATGTTAATGTCATGTAACGTTGTAACGTTGTGTAATGTAATGTAATGCATGCACAGACGCTGATGTTTCCGCCCGCCGTCCTGATTCTCAACATCTTTCCTGTTGATCTCATTCGGCAGCCATATGGAGACGCCCCCCCACAGGCCACATCTCGCTGCAAACCCTGTCAACACCACCACTTCTGTCCAAACACAAGCTGTCAAACACACACTTTAACACTCTGACACAAACACACACACGCCACTGCCAATAAATCCTTCTATCATCAACACGAGCTTGATACTAACCCATCCTCCTACAAAAAACGCTGTCAAAGACTTTCTTGTGACAAGTACATTTCATCTAAAAGAAAGAAGAACACATTTCTTTTTTAAAAACTGGTGGGAAAACTCTTGAATATAGACGGTTTCATCTTAACAACATAAACAAACATTATTGCGCATGTGACCCCAACTGAACTTCTGGTGCACATTCACAAATAATAGAGCGCCTTTAGATTATTTCTAATGACAGCAAAAGAAGAGTTGCTTTGCTAAACTTGTCCCTCCAATATTTTATATATTAAATCAACCGCTAGATGTCAATGTACCGTACGCTTTCTTTTAATGCAAATGAATTACAGGACCCATACAACAAATCGTATATTTAAAGTCCCCGTGAACTGGAAGATGCGATCGTGTTTTACTTAGTTTCCGAGTGAAAAGGAATTTCAAACGAGGGAATTTGTGGGCGTGATTGGATGTGTAAAAACAGATGTTGCATTGATTTTGAAATGTAACTGGCAGCAGACTGAGAGTTGAGGGGGAGGAGTTAACGGATGCTCCGCCCAGGGCCATCTAATATACATCATTTGAGAAGGATCACAATTTCAAGGCAGAAGTGCATTTTCAGATTTAAACTGAAGATTATGAGGGCACACGAATTTGAAAAAGAAAATGACTCACTTTGATAAACTATTTACTATAGATGCTGCAATGTTTCTTGAAAAAATTTGAACTGTCATTTTGTATTTCACTGGGACTTTAATCAAATGAACATACAACAAAATTCAACAAATCGTTCATTATACAATAAAATAATAATACAAATTGATATTAACATAAATGAAATGTAAAACAAATAACTGAAGTTAACTGGGGTTCAGGTTTGTGCGCATCTGATGAAACGCTCTTTATCAAAAGAAAGCTTTGACATATTTCAGTCGATCTGATTTTAAAAGATCAAGGCATGTTTACATCTAAACACAATTTTACTAAGACGTTTAAGAATTTCCGTCAACATTTTGAAGTGATGGTGCAAATACACCTTTAGATCAGAGACGTGAATCGATTCATTGAAACCAACTTTCGTGTCTATTCTCGATCATAAAAACATCAGCTGGATATATGTGAGGGTTTTGCTGCGATGAACATCAAACTAAAATCAGATCTTAACAAGCGCAGAAGGTGACACGTCTCTGTCCGCATGCCCGAAGCATTTATCAAAGAATAACAGCCCGCTGGACACAGAGATGAAACTGAACTGCATTGTGGGTAGTGTCTCCTTTCTGAAGTACGGTAGGTATGTAGGCGTCCCATGTGTTTATTTCCAGTCCTATTAGAGGCGGTTTGACGGGGGAAACAGTGGGGAATTGTGGGTAGCGTGCTGGTTAACCACAGACGAGAGAGACCCGACAACACACCACTTTTGTGCGAGTCGGGACCAAACTTCCTTCAGCTTCTCATTATATCTGATGAACTTGTTATTTGCCATGAAACAGTCCGTCCACTACGGTGCGAGCCGCGAAAGCTCCTACGCGCCGGTAATAATGCGATTAAGGTGTGTATGTGTCTATACCGCACTTCCATAATGCGACTTAAATAAGAGAACTCCACCCGTCTTCATTCGGTTTGGGTTTACTACGATTATGAGTTATTAATGATTACGGATTAATCTGATCAAAAAGGCTCCATTCTTAATCAGAGTATTGTCTTAATCGTGGGAATATCAGATTATTGTTGAACATGTAACCGTGGTCATTGAATCCTTCATCACGACGCAGATGTGAATTAATAAAGTAAATGTGATCCGTTGGAATAGTCACGCATCAAACATGTGTTGTCTTCGTCTTTTTTTGTAAATAGCCGATATTTAATGTTTCAGGCTTTGACAACCTCAACATGCGATGACACGGAATCCCACTCAGTTTCAGGAACTGGACATGACCGGTGTGGTGAAACATGGCCTGTCCCGTCTCTCCCTCCATCAATTGTTTTTATCTGGCTACTTTAATACTGTTGCTTTTCTTGCATTGAAATATCCGCGAGACCTTGACCACTGTCGGTCGGACTCTCCTCCTGTCAGTTTAGAAGTGTGTGCTGATGGTGTCCTCAGGGACACAAGCCTCAGCCCATCCACTTTATTGATGACATGACAAAAACTACAGCGCTAGAAAGACACGTCCTCCTCCTGCAATGTCAATCCCATCCGCTCCCGCAACAAACTCTGAAGATTCTTCATGACTGACACAAACACACTTGTGATTGACACGTCCTCGGCCTTGTTAAATCTGCCCGAGAAAACCCATCCGTGTTATTCCATAACCGCACCATTCCTGCGGCGTTATTTATACTGCGTATGAAAGCGCCACGATAGAGAATTGATCAGGATTTATATTTGATTTAAAAGGAACTGGTGCTCGACTCCCGAACCTATAAATAAACAAACACTTCAGCAAGATCAACAACAAACAACAGGAAGCACAAGAATCAGTCGTGTTAGGAAAATGGACGTTAATGGACTTCATTTGCATGCCACTGACACAAACCATGCAGAAAAACTCAAGGCAAGAAGCAGAGAATGACTGTAAATAATGCTGGCGAAAGAAAGATAAAGATGATGATGATGATGATGATGATGATGAATGGGTCCAGGTTCGGGAACGATGCGTTTCTCATCCCTGTGCTGGGCAACAGAAAGACACAAACTAGTCTTGGGAAATCAATGGCTTTTCCAATCGTCCACAAGCAGAATGAGTTTGTTAGTTTTGATATTAAACCTAAAGCGTGACATTAATCACAAATCATCATCACAGACAGGCATTTCACATCCAAATCCACATGATCACTGTGTTACTGAATGCTTTTACTGTATATGATCACAGAGAGTTGAACATTGAAGCCTGTTGAAAATAACGCCTGTCCGGACGCCAGTCATGCAGGGTTGAGCGCACAGAGCTAGCATAGCATGACACTAACATGGTACAAAGACGTTTTACTTACAGGTAGTAAGTGTAGGACTGATACGTTCTCCTGCCCAGTGGGGTGGTGAAGGGGTTTAGCAGTGGAAGGGGATGGAAATGACAGGAAAGAAAAAGTAAAAAATATTAATGTTTGAAAACGATATCAAATGAAGAAACAGCCGCGGTGACACACGTGTGAGAGAGTTTCTCCTCTGTCCCGGCGACGCACGCGCTACGGTACGTGACAAACCTGAACACGGCTCTCTGAGCGAGCGTCCGCCGTCTCCTACGGATTCACATCTGAACTGGGAATCAAATCGTTCGCTGCCTTTGTGAAGCCGTTCTGTCTATCGAATCACGTTTTGAAAATCTGAGGACTGAATGAACCCACGGTACGTAATAAAAGTAACTGTCAGCACGACATTACACGAGAAGGGAAATGTGCTGAGATGTAAATGACCAGAAGAACTGGGCCTATCGCTTTAAAAGGGAATTAGCACGGCTCTTCTTTCTAATCGAATTACCATAAATGAAAGCAAATACATGCCACAGATTCAATCGCGCTCGTTTGTTTGATTCGGCTTTATTGAAGGAGATTCAATTAACACACCGACGGAGTGACGCACGTTCAGAGGCCGTGACATTTGTCCAATCCACTGCTCGGCATTACTGGACACGTGCCGACGATCTGTGAAGGAACCGATGATGAGATCATATCCATTCAAACGATACCACAATCTCTACTTGACTCTTTCTTCAGTGGAACACTAAAGAAGATATTTTGAGAAACGTCTCAGTGGTTTTGTGTAACACTATTTTTGGCTAAGAGTTCTTGAATCAAGATGCATTTTCTTGATAAGCAGAATGAACCAAGAAAATAAGTCTTGTTTTTGGAAATAAAATATGCAATTTAAGTAAGTTTGGACTTAAAACAAGCAAGAATGTGGATCATCAAACAACACTGAACCTCATAGACTTCCGTTGTATACACTGCAAAACAAATCTGCTAACGGGGTGAGAAAAAAATTATCTTGAATTGAGGGACTAGAAAAAGGGTTAAACCTCAATTCAAGATCATTTTTCTCACCCCGTTGGCAGATTTGTTTTGGTTGTTTTAAGCACAAATTCCCTGAAAGAGAATTTTACTCATCCAGAAAATACATCTTAATTCAAAACAAAAGTATTTTTATGCAGTGTATACAACGGAAGTCAATGAGGTTCAGTGTTGTTTGATGATCCGCATTCTTCAAAATATCTTCTGTTGTGTTCTGAAGAAGAAAGAATCTCACACAGACTCACAAGATGACATTTTGATGTAAAAAGTTGTTGATGTTTTAAAGTATCTTAATACTAATCAAAAAGGCAAAACAGCTAACCTAACAGATATTTTATATATATACAAGTATGTACTGTGTGTGTGTGTGTGTGTGTGTGTGTGTGTGTGACAGGTTACCTGCACACAAATCATGTCTATGAAAACACTTGATGTCTATGGTGAAGATGTTAATGTGGTCCCTGATGGAGAACGCTGAAGCCGCAGGACAAACACATCATGTTAAGAAAAGCCAACAGACAGTATGTGACGGCAGGCGGCGTGTGTGTGAGTCAAAGCCCGTAGGAGTGGAATATT
>CM074078.1:470000-495000 GCA_037178815.1 Barbatula barbatula | reverse complement strand
TTAGCAGTGCAGTTGAAGCGAACGCATTGACCAGCCTCAACAAATACAACAAAAAGTGTTTTTCCATTTTTAAGAAAAAAATTTGGTGTGTGATTTTGGGGGAAATATGACCAAAGAATGAAAAGCTTTTTTTGATGAATCCTATCTTGACGTTTCCGCGCCGGCCGCACTGATGCAATCTCAGAGCATATTCATCAAGAACCCAGTTCAATCTCTCCGGCGACTTTCCTTTCATCTCGCCCGGCTGTGGGCTCTCCAGACGTTCTGAGAGACCTCCATCATTTCAACCTTCTCGCACTCAGAGAAATATCCAATATTCCACAACACCAGAGGAATACTGAAGCAAAGGGGCGAGCGCAGCTCCTGCTGAAATGAACACCGCATCACAACACGCCGATGCTCATGTTTGCTGCTTAATCATTTATAGACTTAAAGGTCAGTCCCTTCATAAAGTCTACGTCGGTTCGGGAAAGGGCCACTAAAGCCCCGGAGCGTCATACGGTTTAGATACGGTAACACACAGCGCTGTGACACGAACATGAGACACGGGGACCGGACCTCATACACACTCAGGATAAAAATAACGTCCGATGGATATAGAGAGAGGCTCGCCGCTAAAACACAATGAATGTTGACTGATGTTAATCTGACCTTTGGGTTCGGCTAATCTGTAATAAAGTCTGGTTTGCTAGCAAAAGGTTATCTGTGAATATAAAAAGCTGGCCATATAAAAATACTGTCGCTAATGAAATGACAAAATTCCACATTGGTGCCGGGCTGAAAGCGTCTGCCCTTTTCCTGCGCCTTCTCATCAACCCAAAAACATCAGCTGAAATACTCTTCCTCCTAAAGCACTGCTTCTGTAGATGAGTGTGTCCATCCGCTATAACACACATACTGTATGGGGGAACTTTACATACGTATTTGCTGTAGCTCAGTGGTTCGAGCGTGGCGCTAGCAGCCGCAAGGTCATGGGTTCGCTCTCAGGGATTGCACAGAATTACAAACAAATGTTAAGTACGCAATGGGAGTCGTTTTGGATAAAAGTGTCTGCCAAAAGTGTATAAATGTAAACTGACAATTCTGTGAAAATGTCAACCTAACCACTACAAAATGTGTTTACACAGATATCTGGTTCAGATCCCCATGTGAGATCTCTCTTCAAATTTCTAAAGCCTTTGTTTTATTTTTACTGCATGATTTTTCATAGTCACTTTCAGAGCCATTTTCAGGATTGTCACATCCATAACGCTCCATATTCCTCATAACATAGTTACTTTCACTATTTGATGTTCTATAAAGAGTCATCCCTTCTCTATTCATTGGGTATTATTGCTTCAGGATTGTGCGTTTTCTTTCACAGAAATCCTTCAAAGTTTGTCGTCTTGTTTTTTTGTCACATCCATAACGCATGTTTATTTCCCGTTTTAAAATCAATACATGTTTTAATGTTGAGACTCTATCAGCAAGGGTTCAGTCAAACATTAACAGATGGTTCTATATATATTCCCAAAAAATTCCTTCTTTATGTCACGTCCATAACGCTGGAATTGGCCAAATGTAAACATGCCGGGGGAGCGTCACGCACTCATCTGTCAATCATTCTGTGCGTCGGACGGGGAGAGAAGGTTCGAGAAATGTCTTTGCATTCACATGATAAAGAATGAAAAGCTGTTAGTCAAATATCTCACATCTGCTGTCCTGCGGCATGCTGGGAAACGATCCTTCTCTGTGTGGAGATGAAATATAATGCGATCAATTATTGAAACACCTATGAGACACAAGCAAGGTGAGAGGTGGAAGTTAATCAGCTCCACACTGAGGTGAAAGTTCAGAGGTCAATTAACAACCTCACCGTCTAGATTACAGATGAACTAGAGAGAGAGAGAGAGAGAGAGATGTGCGTGTAAAGATTACTAATGCCAGGAACCAGGTCACATTTCACCTCCAAAAATAATGAACATAATCTTGTTAGTCAATCGATGGTTTTATTTTCTATTCAAATTCAATTAAAATGTATAATTGATGTTTATTTTTTATTCAGAGGTGAAATTAAATCAAACACCTTGATATTTAATATACTATAAACCAAACATGAACAAAACATTATACAGTTTTTACACATCAAATTCACATATGGAACTGAATGTACTATATATGCTCATTTAAAGATATGTTAATGTTTTTTTTTATTGTGCATTCCAATGGGGTCTATGCACAAGGAGCTATGCCGTTCCTTCGCTTAAATCTCTGTTACAACCGGCGCAGTCTGGAACAACGTCCTTCAGGATGCACACAGGATTACCATCAACACCGTGAGTCTAATTATTCAAGCACCTCGCCGTACATCAACAACCACTTCAGGCGACCCGTTTCAAGGCACATCAACAAATATGGACAAACGTTTGCACTTACTGGAGGCTTATGATCAGAGAGGCACTCAACCATAACGGATAAATATCTACTTTAATAACACATAAGATATTAGATTTACAAATGATTCAAACAATTTGCCTGTTTGTTTGAACGTGGTTTCTTACCTAAAACCGTTCTCATGTGGCAGCTAGTCGTGTAATAAGCAAGATCTCAACTACAGTTGGTTTGTTTTGACACAATAAAAACATGATTTTTGTTATTAATTCATTTATATGCCGTAAACAAGAACTTCTGTTAATACGATGCTTTAAAAAGAGAATCTCGAGGTGGTGGTGATGGAGGTTTTATGTGATGTGCTGTGGGCTTCAGCAGGTGTGTAATGGGATGAGACCTGGAGACGGAAACCCATTTCCACATCACAACCCAGTTATGTCCTTCTTCCCTCTGTTACTGTGGAAACGGAAATCTTTGCCCATCGGATCACTTATTATTCTGCATAAATTCAGCTTTTTTCCTGAAAGAAGAAGGTCTGTGTGGATGTGGGCTTGTCTGTCACCGCTGATACGTGGGGTTTGAATAAGGGGCATGAATGTGACTCGTTCTGCCCTCGGGCCAAACGGAGACTGCCGACGGCAACTGGCGATCTGAACATCTGAGAGCGCGATCGAGCGCGCAAAGACACCTGCGACTTTCATCTGACGCGCGGTATAAGATCACAGTTATAATTACATCACAGTAGAACAAACTCATCACGCTCAGCAGGGGACGGGAGGAGACAACTTTTGTCTGATGAAAGTCACCTAATAATGTCACAAACATCCCTCTCATTAAATGACCAGTGAAACAGATGCTGTTAATAATAAAACAAATGCTGATCAACTAGTAAACATTTCACTATTCATTTGATTCTGGTGGAAAACAAGTCCCGTCACCACCACGTAGAAACTTGAGCAGAAATAATAATGTCTCTAAACAGTCCTGATAACAATGTTTAAAATAATTATATACCAAAATTAAATATACTTCATTGAATCAATGACCATCTCTGATGATACACCATAGCATTTAATGCAGTTAAGCTTCATCGGTGTACATGGAGAAAAACTTGCATTCCATGTATCTTCATTTTCCCTTTTTTATTACGATGTATCTAAAGCTGCTTTCCAACAACGACAATTGTGAAGGAAAATATGATTCAAATTGAATTGTTAAACGAGCTATAAATGAGGAAATATTCAGTTAAGAATCTGTTGTTTGCATGGATGGCATGCGTTTGTTCTGGATCTGTTGGGATGTCTGCTTAAGATCTCTTCAAACTGTCATTGACTTCATTGAACTCCCTGAGCTCCTAAAGCAATGAATTAAAACCTCCAACAGCAGTGAGCTGACAGCTCCGTCCCAGAGCCGAATGAGTGCCGCCGCGCACGGAATTCAATGAGAAAACCACTGAAATACACCAGGAGAATACAAACAGCAGTTACATCTCATATTGTAAACATCTTGAAAACCAAATCCAGCCTCACAATGGGATTTACAATCAAGACCAAATGTCTGGAAAACAAAATCAGTCTTCAGGGTCATTTTTTCTAAATAACGAGATTATTGCATCATCTGAAAGCTGAATAAATACGCTTTCCATTGATGTGTGGTTTGTTAAAATTTGGCCGATATTTTGGTTGATACACAACTATTCTAAAATCTGCAAGGGTGCAAAAAATCGAAATATTTACATTTACATTTATCAATTTGGCAGACGCTTTTATCCAAAGTGACATACATTGCATTATCCTATACATTTAAACACAGGTATTTGCAATCCCTTGAGATCCAACACACAATCTTGTGCTGTTAATGCAATGCTCTTACCGCTGAGATACAGGAAAGTATTTATTAGTAAATATTGAGAAAAGCGCCTTTAAAGTTGTTGGAACGAAGTCCTTTGTATAGCATATTACTCACACAATAACAGACATTTACACAATATCTTCATTGAACATCATCTTTACTTACTGTCCTAATAATGTTTGGCATAAAAGAAACTGGATCATTTTGACCCATACGATGTATTTCAGCTCAACTGAAGACTGGTTTTGTGCTCCAGGGTCACACATCGGCATCACTAGTTCTGAAAGAGCAACACACTGATGATGATATGATCTGGTTTTTAAAGTCATGGAAACCCGCAGCTCTGACTGTATGAGGATAGACAGAAAATCATCAGACGTGATGGTTCATGTGAAGCTGGATCTGGATTTAAACCGACACCAATTACAGTCGGTCACCCGCTGAGCACCTGCACGGACGGACCGGACTCTGATGCTGTGAGTCCGTCTCTCTCTTCTGTGTCAGTGTTAATGATTGAGCTCACAGTTCACCTCGACCGGCCGTCTCTCATCAGCATCATGTCAACCGAGGACACTAGTATGCTTTCTTCACATACGTCATCAGATCTACAACCCTTCTACTACTAGTCTATTGAAATATGAATTAACAATAACGCCTTTTTGTATTTGGTGCGAATCTGGGGGAACAGAATTCTTTGCAGAATCTTGAGATGTTAAGTAGAAACTCAGATATTTGATTTCATTGATCTCATTTATTACATGATTCCTATCAGTATTTCCATTACTAACCCTTACGAAGTGTGATGCGTTTATTACATTTAATCGATCACACATTCACTTCATTTATTTGATCATTTTATTGTTCATGTGTATTTTGTTTTGTTACATTTGATCCTTATTTTGTAATATTGTTTAATCTAATGTTGGGTGCTCCAATGGTCTCCATCTCATGGTTCATATTAACTTCACGCGACAAAGTTTTGATAGTGTTATTTTCCACTATCTAGGACGGTATAATAATACCTATTGAATCTGTTTCTAGTCGGATAAGCACAACTGAGATTATTCAATCAATTATTTCCATATTATTCACTTTGTTTCCTGCCGGCTGTTTTTCCCTTTCCTATCTACCTTGCAGTTGATCTGAAGTATTAACTCACGACAGACATGATATTCAACATGGATTTAGACAATTCCTGACGAAGAGAGATCTAGTGAAACCACATCCATAGTGGGTTCCATTCTATCACTGTGGTTTCATATATAAATAATATCCTATAACTTACAGAAATAACATATCGCTATAAATGACTAAATGTAAATGTAGACTGAGCCATAGACCGACTCAACCAACGGAATATATGTTTAGTTATTTTAAGAGTGGATTAGGAATATGCGGCTATTGCACAGCACTCGTTCATTCTGTTTATTACACACAGAGGGACGCGCAGAAGCACACAATAATGACAAATATTTATACAAATGAATAAAAATGTAAAAGATTATTATTGTGGAGAAAAAGATACAAATCTGGCTTGTGCTGTAGATGGTCTGCTTGCGATTTAACCTCTCGCACGAGCAGATGTGTTTCCTCGCTGGAGAAGTGTTGCTCTTACCAATTCCGCCGTGTAATTCGCAAATCCGTTATGGCGGATTAAAAAAAGGAACGGAAGATGACACTCTGATTGAAAAAACACCCGTCACTCATTAAGAGAATCAGGACCACCCGTTTAGATCACGTGTCCGGGCACGCCGACGGTTTTCCTGCCGTTAAACTAGCAAAAGTGTATTCGGACACACGGTGAGTCCACCTGAGCCGTACGGGCGCTTTAAACCTCCTGAAGATAGGCCCTCAAGGGTTTGACTATCAGAGAACACACAAACTTGCGCGTTGAAAAGCATCTGTCAATGAACTAATGTAAAATTGGCAAAGGATTTACACACAAACTAAATTAAAGCGAAACAAGCAAATGTGTGTGTTGACAGGCCCCAGGCACGAGGAACAGCGTGACCAATGGCGGTGAGTGTTTCAGGTTGTAAATGTGTATTTTGGTTTGTGATGGTCCTGCCGAGACAGATCTTCAAGAGACGGTACACGCTCTCGCCCCCTCTGGACACGCGTGTGTGTTCACAGATTACATGTGCTTAAGTATATCTGTGCATGAGTGGGTGGATTTGTGTTTCTAATGAGTGATTACACAGAAAAAAGTGAAGTGTTTGATTTGCGTGTTCCTCAGCGGCTGCGGTGAGGACTTCTCTCCGTCATGTTCTTGGATTAATCTCTGTTGTTGTTTTGGCTCAAAGCTCCAGTGTCATTTAATGTGTTTCCTTCGGGCTGATATCAATGAAAAACATCTGCCGTCGAGCGTCTGGGAGCAGATTTTCTTCCAGCTAATCAGATGCTTTGATTACTCATTCAGAATAATGAAAATATAAAAGCCATTCCGTCTGTGATCCTCGTGGAAATACGCCGCTTGTTTTATCATGGCAACAATAATAATAATCAAAACGCACAAAAGAATCAGTGACATGAATAAAGATGAGAGATTAGTAATTGAGTATTTACACGACAGGTAAATGGACTCACACTGTATGGAAAAACACATATATTTAGTTTTATTGTGTTTTTTTTAAGCGGCAGTCCTTAACTTTGGCTTCTTTGTCGCTCTCTCAGTTTGAGAACCGCTCTGTGCGGATGAATCTGAGCTCTGTGCTAAATGACTGACGACTAACACTACATCTGTACATCAACTTGACAGACCACGTGACCATGTCTATACAAGGTACAACGGCAAACCTTCACTTATATAGAATCGATTGTACCGTTGGTTATCACGTCTCGCCTGATGTAGACAAAAACTCGAAATAACATGGAAAATACATCCTAGCTTACACACTACAAGTAATATATCTCAAACATGTGGTCTGAACACATACAATATCTGCCGCTTTTGTTCTGACTACATGAAACAACACTGGCGCTGCGCATTGCGCCGCATGTACAATAGGGACAATAGTCTTTAAAAAAATGAATCTGTCAATGTTAGCTTTTGTTTTAGACTAAATTAATCTGTCGATGTTAGCTTTGGTTTTAGCATGAAGCTATCACTTTAGCTTTCTTTAAAAACGCCATCTAGATGATGATTTAAATTCTAAGCGACTGTTATAAGAATAAACAAGACTCTGTCACCCACTGCAACCCTATCCACACACACGTGAAAAACTAGCCGGTTTCTCTTCTTTGTGTTTTCGAACGTGATGTAATGACGCAAGACAGCACAAATTTCAAATAGTTATTTTAAGTTTACCATTGTGGATCAGGGTAAGATAAGACAATCGTTTTGAACACTGAACACATATTTACTCAATAATTGATTTCAGATTTTTGTACCCTAAAATGATCGCGGATCATTTTGAATTATTTTAATATTTTTCGTTTTCACATTAATTTGTAGTAAATTTTTTGCAATTTTGTTACTTTCGTTGTCATTCATGTTTCATATTCAAACATTAAAATATGTTCTAATAATCAGTGATTGGACTCACAAATCCACTGGCTGAATCACTACCTGGAAAGATTATTTATACTTTAATATATAGAGTTTAGTTGCAAAAACAGATTACAAATATTTTAATAATCATATTTTTATGATTAATCATACTGTGCATTCCTACCATTTTTTAAAACAAAGTAATGAGTTTTTGCAAATGAACTATACACAAAAGCTTTCTCAATTGTTCTCTTTACCAATTCGATACAGTTTCAGCAATAGTGTCATCATGTATAATTTAATTTAATTTAATTTCATAGACAGATTATATGTTATAAACTCACTTTTGATCAATAAAGAGCTTATAAAAATCTAAATCAAATCAAGATAAAGATATCTGTTTTAATAACACTGCAGAATTTCAGTTATTGTCCCAGTTTGACCCCTGACCCTCAGCTCTTAAAGACACAACATTCTTTCATGTCATCTGAAGTCATTCAGGAGTTAAATACATGAACATAAACCGGAACGCACATGAGATTTAACTCTGATCCAAATACACTTCTGTCGTTTGTGTCCGGAGATTAGAGCCAGATCACAATAATCAAATCTTGATCGACTTATTTTCCAATTTTATTGAGGAATGTCGGCGAGTTAAAAACATGATTTGATCAGATCAGATAGATTAGACTTTTGAATAGAGGTTAAATCTCGTGGTATAATCCAATAGTCAGAGGCGGGATTACACCGGTCATTTATTTCTGTTCACAGTGAACTTGCAGTCCTGAAAAACCTCATATTAAATCTATTCCCTATAATACTCGCATCATGAAGGACCTTGTTACTGTAAATGATATGAAATGATTTTCCATCTCACTACTGTCTAAGAGAAACAACTGAGATATTATATTATCTGTGATTTTTCGTTAAAGAAGAATATTGACTTTAACAAAAACAGGCTTGTTTGAAAATATGTTGGTATACAGTATTAACCACATGGTTTTCAAGACATAGAGCAATGAATCAATCATGCACAGACACATTTCTTCTGTCTGACATCACTCATATAGCTGGTTGGAAATGCAGCGAATACAGAATTTCGCTATTAACCGCTCGCTAATCGCCGCGTGTTTCTGTTGCACGGAACGGAAATGTTGCACAACTTGCACAAAATGAAAACGAAGTAGCATCATCTTAAGAGCCGCGCTTAAGAAAGACACCCTGCGTCCTAAATCCCCTACTTCCAGACTATATAGTAGGCGAAAATGAGTCAAAAAACAGCAGACGGGAAATACCCCGATGGTCTACTACCGTGATTCCACCAAACCCATTCACAGTTTAGCGCATTAGCGTGGTTTCATGTTAATCTTTTAGGTTTACGAATGGTATACGAAATTGTTAGAACAATATGTAGAAATATTCAAATGCAGACGACGGCACTAGTTTAACTACGGCAGAGAGACCAAACAGCAAATCTCACACGAACATTCATAATCCAGGCCGAAGCGGTGAGACCTTCAGTGCAGCGTACACAAAAATAATAAACATCTCTGTTTTAATGCTTTCAAACAATGGAGACAAAACACACTGTGATCAACTTTAATATGGTTTCATCTATATTTCATTTCTACTGTGAACACTATGAAGTGTTATTTTATATTCGACTCCTGTTTTCAGTTTCTATACCAACAGAAAGGCGCTGTTCATTTAATTTGTGTGTTTGCTTTATTACATTTATTTGTGCTCATTTCTCATAATTGGATCATTTATGATCAACTGATTGACTATTAATATTAGAGTTAGGCTAATAGTTTTATAGTATTACGATCTTATAAAGATTGCATACTGTAGGTCAAAAACAAACTAATAACTAGACATTATTATTTATTTATTAGTTTTTTTTTGCGGGCAAGTATAAGAGAGAGACTGTGCTGCAAAAGGGACGGATCTCAACTGCTTTTATGTAGTTTCCTCAAGTCTCCATCGCACACACACACACACACACCCTTTGTTCTCCACTTTAAAGATTGTCTCTCTCTCTCTCTCTCTCTCTCTCTCTCCTCTCACACACACACACACACACACACACACACACACACACACACACTCTCCCGCACACGCTGCCCCTGCTCAAGGGAACACACAATTCAGCTGCGCACCGCCACTGACTTCACGCTTTGGCCTGAATAGGTGACGACGCCCGCTGGGTTTTCAGACTCTGCCCATCGCGCAGGGTGGACTGTTTGGTGACACCGACGGTAAAGAAGTGTGTGCAGCCCGTCCGTTCCAACTGCGGTCCCGGTTCCCCCCTCTTTAGGTGGTCCCGGTTCCCCCCCCCCCGTGGTAGGAGCGTTGAGGAGGGCATTGAACCCAGGGAGGCCTGGATATTGGGCATGACTCCAGTCAACACTGCTGTCTAGTCGCACAAGGATGGCTCCTGCCCCGTTTTCAGGGCCTGGCGCCCACTTTTTGTCTCAAGAGAGCGTCCATCTCCCTGGGAGTTTATTTTGAGAGTACGTCATGCAGCGAAGACTTCAGGCAGATGAAGTCCGCAGAGCCGCGGGGCGCCGTCCCTGGCAAGGCAGAAGTTCTGCCAGCCACACAACCTTCCCCCATGGGGACGATGTTATGGATCACTCCCCTGGCCCCTCTGTCGCGGTTCCTGGGGCACGTTTACAGCTCCCCGTCTGTCCAGTTGGCTAGTGATCCATTTCTCCAGACTCCCGCCCAGGCAAGAATGCTCCCGTGCTTCGGGTCAAGGTGCCAAAGGGGTCGAGTCTGACTGAGATGTCCTCGGGTTTATACTAAGCTATTCAGGCTTTCGTTCAGAATGCTGACGCAGAGGCACGTCCTGAGGACTGTCTCACATCAGGATTAGTCCGTGGCTATCGACCTCGAGGACACGTACGCCGTTTGAGGTCATAATATGGGGTTCAGTTGCGTTTCGTATAGGAACCCCATCTGTCAGTTTGATATAACGTCGAAAGACTGACAGAAAGGGAACGACTTGGTTTTGTATGTAACCTCTGTCCCCCGATGGAGTCACAACGCTTCGCCCGCTGCAGCAACCCGGTATCCTTCCCAGGTTCCTCAGCCCAAAAGGTGAATGAATAGGCAAAGAACAATCAGAGTTGATAGGTTTTCAAGATCAAACCCCATCTGTTGGTTCGATAGAACGTCTCGTTCCCTCCATCAGGGACTGAGGTTACATCCGTAACCAAGATGTTTCTCTATCATCCTATCACATAAACTCACACACATACAGACACGCACACACACACACACACACACACACACACACACACACTCTGTTCCATCAAACACGTGCACGCACACACACTTTATTCTCTACTGATGTTAACATTGTGAGTTCATGAAGTGTGTTTATATTTAAAGTACACACACACACACACACACAGATGTGTGTTACCTGACAGGAGCTCCTCTGCTCCGAGCGGGTTTGAGAACAACCGTCACGCTGCTGTCTGATTGGTTCAGAGGCGTCTCCTGATCATACACTGGCATTAATGGAGCTGCACACACAAACACTGATAAGACACACAACACAAGCATTTGTTTGTGTTTGTATTCTTGTTTGTGTTGTGCGAGGTGCTGACCCGAGATCTTTGTGGTTGCCTGTGTGATGGCGGGAGGTCCGTAACCCTTGGCCGTGCTGGCTCTGATGCTGAAGGAGTATGTGGATCCAGGATAGACACCCAGAAACACGTGACTCGTCTCATTTCCAAACTTATCCACCTTTCCACTTTGATTGGAGAGATCCAGCAGCGGATCAAATGAGCTGACCGCTTTAAATGAGATCTGAAGACACAAACCAAAACACTTCAGAACAACAGACAGATTCTGCGTCACATGGTTGAGTTTGAAGCTTCAAAATAGATCATTCCTGACAATAAAATATCACGTTAATAACTTGACTAAGACGGTTGATTTTGTGATCAATATGATGAACACATAAGATAATACTGATCAAAATGTTAAATCTTTAGACTCACAATGACTCTTTCTCCATACACTGGTAGTCAAGTGTGATTCATTGACCAAAAAACTGAAAACTAATTTAGAGATGAATTTGACCACATTGTTATTGTTATTTTGTTAATATTGTAGCCCAATGTGATTATATGGCCCAAAAAACCCAAAATGAAAGATGAATGATCGACTGATACACCGTAAAAGAAAAGATTAACAAAACCTAAAATAATAAGGCAAGAGATCACAAGCAAATTTATGAGTTTTCTCAACAAATGTGGTCCAAAGTAGAGGTCTTCACGGGTCCAAAAATGTGAGAGACCGAAGAGACCCGTGATTGTGCTACACAGACCCTAACCCGTTAAGACCAAAGAAATGCCATAAATGTACAACCCGTACCCAACCCAGACCCCACTATTAGTTGAAAGTTACACCCAAACCCTGCCGGAAAGTGTGATGCACTTTTGCACCGGATTGTGATGCAATCCTCATTGCTAATTGCTAACCATATGTGAGTTGAAACAACACAACAACTGATATGAATAAAGACATTTGATGGACATTAATGTGATGTTTTTAAAAAAATGTGAACAATTTGACAAGATTTACCAAACAGTATAGATACCAAGAGGCAAAACTCTGCTGCTTTTTGGAAAACATCATGGCCGCCATTTTGGGATGAAAAGCTTAGTGACATGGTTTCAAGAGACCCAAGTGTTTTGTCATCATGTAGCATTGTTCAGTTTGAATTTTTGCTTTAATGTTTTTTTTTGACAGAGCAGCTGATATTGCCATCGTGAGAGCAAAAAGCTGAGTCGCATTCACCGCAAAATGGCAGAAGCGCAGGGCACTGGTGTTGCAATGGAACACTCTATTGAGTTTCGTCTCTTGGTATATATCTACTCTTTAAGTTGCTTTTCAATAAAACGCCAACATGGATATTCTTCTTTATTTAATAAGAATAAAAGAGCTGGTCTAGCTAATATGAACAAAATGTTCAGTAGCTGGTAATTGAAAACATTCATATATCTGACTCCAGTAAAAGAGCAGAGAGATTAGTGAAAGATTTATTCATCCCAGTCTAAAGTGAGCAGTCGCTGAACCCTCTGAAGATCACTCACGGCTCCTGTCATGTCAACAATCACTTTTAATGCCACAACACCACATTTTCTCAATGCTAACAAATGAATTTCATCTTCCCAAACCAAATGCTTCCAGAAGTCTTTGAGTTCCACCAAATTAGACTCTATTATATCTGCAATGCTTGAAGGCTTTTTTCAATTATAATCCAGCACAAGAGAGAAATGAATGAATAATAAAATGAGTGGAGTCGTGTTGACTTCTGATATCTGAACGGCGTTCTTCATTACGACATTAATGAAGCGTCACACTTCAAACTCTTCTCAGATTGAAATATTTTCTCAGGAGCTGCTGGTTTTTCATAAGCCCTGGATATGTTGTCATTAGCTTCACGTTATTCCGATCGGACCAAATCCACAATTTCACAACCTGGGATGAAATGAGAAAATCTCATCTGAACTGATCTGAAAAACTACTGTTTGCCATTTGAATCTCACTGGAAAGCAGAAGGTTTGGAATGGAGCAGAGAGAGAGAGAGAGAGAGAGAAATCCATTATAAGAGGAAAAATCCCAAACTGTTCTTTTGATAGCGCTGCTTGTCAGAGAGTCTCAGTTTGAAGTCTTTGATACTGACAAATCAAAGGCAGAACTTCACTGTCAATTTACTGACATTTCACTGTACAGTCAGACCTCATGCCTTCTGAACTACACACACACACAAACACATAAGCACACACACATACAGTGACATATGCGCATGTGCACACACACAGAATAACACACACGAACACATATGCACACACACATGCACACACAGTAACACACACGCAGAATAACACATACGAAGAGATAAGACACACACATACAGACACACACACACACATACAGATAATGAACACATATGCACACACGCATACAGTGACACACACACACACAAGCAGAATAACACACACGAACACATATGCACACACACATGCACACACAGTAACACACACGCAGAATAACACATACGACACAACACACACACATACAGTGACACACACACACACACACAGTGACATATGCGCATGCACACAATGCACACACACACACACACACACACACACACACACACACACACACACACACACACGACACACATAGCACACACACAGCACACACACACACACACACACAGAATAACACATACGAACACATAAGCACACACACACACACACACAACACACACACACATACAGTGACATATGCAGACACACATGTGCACACACACACAGAATAACACACACGAACACATATGCACACACACATGCACACACACACACACACACACACACACGCAGAATAACACATACGAACACAAACACACACACATAAGGCACACACACATACAGTGACACACACACACGTCTGTGCACATACGCAGAATAACACACATGAACACATATGCACACACATATGCACACACACACACACACACACACACACAGAGTCACATAAGCACAACACATACAGACACACACACATACAGTGACACACACACACACACACGGTAACACACACACACTGTGCACATACGCAGAATAACACACACGAACACATAAGCACACACACACACAGACACACACACAGACGCACACACGGTAACACACACACACGTATGTGCACACATACAGGAAAACAGAATAACACACACGAATGCATATGCACACACACAGTGACACACACACACACACACACACACGCAAAACACAAACAGTAACACACGTAAATGTAAATGTGTACCTCATATTGAGTGATGATGCCGAAGGTGTGAGCCGGTTCTCTCCATTTCAACACAATCTTCTCCTCATACACACTGGCCTGGATTGACTCCAGAGGAACTTCACCAGGCACTGACAGGAAGTGACATCACAGGGAATCAAACCACATGATTGAAACGCTACTTGAAAGTCAGAAATGGAATCTTTTATTCAATCTGAAAGCATTGTGTGATCTCACTTGATGTGTGTGTTTAGCACAGAAAATCTGTTGACATCACGGAATATGAAAGATAAACGACGACTCTTTACTTTTCAGGAAGAACATCTGAGACAAGATGAAGCACCCGAGCATTTCATTCAACTGATATAATATCAAACCTTTATCTCCATTCCATAAACTCTCTCATCATGAACACCAAGTCGTTTTACACTGTATTGAGTATTATTATGGGCTGCATGGGGCTCTTCATTATATGTTGTCTCAGGAATCAAAAGATCTGACTGAAGCGGTTCAACCCCGGGCGCTAGCCAGGATAAAAGCATCTGCCAAATGCATGAATGTAAATCTAACAGTCAATATTTTACACTTATATTTAAATATAACAATGTGATATGGCATGTTTGAAATGTACAGTATTTGGGGATATTATGGGATTGCAGTGTTGGGCAGATTGCCTTGTCTTTGTAAGTTTCTCCATCGTCATTATTAATAACAAAGAGGAGCACAATGAAAATAATCTTTTAATCCTCTTCAGTTGTGCAGGATATTTGTATTTTCTTGTACGGATTTGTTAATCTTGTCAAATAAATTAGATTCAAATCAAATGATTTTTAGCAGAACTTAATTATCACCAAAATAACACAAAGAACTGTTATATTATATGAATGTATATGCACAATGAACTCATATGATTTGTTTCCTATATTTAATATGGCGCTTACCATCTTCATCGGTCTGAACGTGTATCTCTGGACTCTCTTTGATGCCCTCGCGCTTGCGCAGGACGAGTTTGACGCCGGTGGTGTAAGGGAGGTCGTGGTGGTGGGGGCTCTCTCTGTCTCTCTCTCTCTCTCTCTCTCTCTCTCTCTCTCTCTCTCTCTCTGTCTCTCTCTCTCTCTGTCTCTGTCTCTCTCTCTCTCTCTCTCTCTCTCTCTCTCTCTCTCTCTCTCTGTCTCTCTCTCTCTCAATTTCTCTCTCTCTCTCTCTCTCTCTCTCTCTCTCTCTCTCTCTCTCTCTCTCTCTCTCTCTCTCTCTCTCTCTCTCTCTCTCTGTCTCTCTCTCTCTCTCTGTCTCTCTCTCTCTCTGTATCTACATTTGTCTCTCTCTCTGTCTCTCTCTCTCTCTCTGTCTCTCTCTCTCTCTCTCTCTCTCTCTCTCTCTCTGTCTCTCTCTCTCTCTCTCTCTCTCTCTCTCTCTCTCTCTCTCTCTCTCTCTCTCTCTCTCTCTCTCTCTCTCTCTCTCTCTCTCTCTCTCTCTCTCTCTCTCTCTCTCTCTCTCTCTCTCTCTCTCTCTCTCTCTCTCTCTCTCTCTCTCTCTCTCTCTCTCTCTCTCTCTCTCTCTCTCTCTCTCTCTCTCTCTCTCTCTCTCTCTCTCTCTCTCTCTCTCTCTCTCTCTCTCTCTCTCTCTCTCTCTCTCTCTCTCTCTCTCTCTCTCTCTCTCTCTCTCTCTCTCTCTCTCTCTCTCTCTCTCTCTCTCTCTCTCTCTCTCTCTCTCTCTCTCTCTCTCTCTCTCTCTCTCTCTCTCTCTCTCTCTCTCTCTCTCTCTCTCTCTCTCTCTCTCTCTCTCTCTCTCTCTCTCTCTCTCTCTCTCTCTCTCTCTCTCTCTCTCTCTCTCTCTCTCTCTCTCTCTCTCTCTCTCTCTCTCTCTCTCTCTCTCTCAAGATTCAAAGATTCAAAAAAGCTTTATTGGCATGATAAAAAAGTGTTTTACATTGCCAAAGCAGGAAGATTAAATATAAACATTCTGTATAAAATAAAATAAGAGTATCCTATATAAGAAACAATATGTACACATCAATACAGACATAAAAGTGCGAAGTATTGACAAAAGTTCTTAGTGAAAGTGACAGGATCCTGTCATAAGTGTCAGTTTGTGTGTGTGTGCGTGTTGTGTCAGTGTTGTGTGTGTTGTGTCAGTGTTGTGTGTGTTGTGTGTGTTGTGTCTGTGTTGTGTTGTGTTGTGTTGTGTTGTGTTGTGTTGTGTTGTGTGTGTGTGTGTGTTGTGTTGTGTTGTGTGTGTTGTGCTGGTTGTTGCTCTTCTGTCGTGACAGGACTTGACGTATCTCGCCGCCAGGTTTGAGCTGATGGGCTTTTCTCCCAGTATGTATGGGATCTTGTCCTGTTGTTGAAACTGCTTGAAGTCTTTGTGGAAGTTTGTGAACTGGGGGAAGAATGTTTCTCTGATGTCCGTATAGTTTGGACACGAGGTTAAGAAGTGCAGCTCTGTTTCCACTTGTCTCTGTGTGCAGTGTGGACACAGTCGCTCTTCTCTTGGAGTCCATGTCTGTCTGTGTCGGCCCGTCTCCACAGTGAGCTTGTGTTCACTGAGTCTGTACATGGTCAACACTTTTCTTAGTTTAGGGTCTGATACGCTTTTGAGGTATTCTGCCGCTTTATATTCTCTGTTTAATGACCGATAGCATTCAAGTTTACTTTGCTGAGCTGTTGCTTCTGTCCAGTGTTTGAGATATTTTTCTTTTTGTGTTTTTATCATTTGGTTAATTCTGGCTGGAGTTTGGGGTTCAGTTGGACACGTTTGGGGTTTTAGAGTTAGTTCTGAGATCAGTTGGATGAGACAACTTTTCTCTGGGTTCAGCTCCTGATGACGTAAGGTTTTGTGATGGAGTGATTCTGTATCGCTGTTCTTAAGGTGGTTATGGAATTTAATCGCTCTTTTTTGTATTTTAATTATTAGAGGATATAGTCCTAATTCTGCTCTGCAGGCGTTGTTTGGGGTTTTGCGTTGTACCCGTAGAATGTTTTTACACATTTCTGTTTGCAGGGTCTCAGTTGGGTGTTTGTCCCATTTGGTGAACTCTTGGTTGGTGAGGGGACCCCAAACCTCACATCCATAAAGTGCTATTGGTTCTATAACGGATTGGATTATTTTAAGCCAAATTCCAGCTGGGATGTGGATTTTTATATTCCTTTTGATAGCGTAAAAAGCTCTTCGTGCCTTGTCTCTCAGGTCGTTCACTGCCTTGTTTAAGTTTCCGGTGTTACTGATGTTTATACCGAGATATGTGTAGTTTTGGGTTTGCTCTAAAGGCACGTTGTTGAGTTTAAAGTTGTGATGTTGGTTTTGTCGACTATGCCTTTTCTGGAATATCATAACTTTGGTCTTTTTAAGGTTCACTGATAGCGCCCATGTTTGACAGAAAGTGTGCAGGATGTCTAGATGTTGCTGTAGACCCTCTTTTGTGGGTGACAGCAGCACCAGATCATCTGCAAACAGAAGGCATTTCACTTCAGTGTCTAGTAGGATGGGACCGGGTGCTGGTGACTGTTCTAAAGCCCGAGCTAATTCATTAATGTAGATGTTAAATAGAGTAGGACTCAGACTACAGCCCTGTCTTACTCCACGACTCTGGGAGAGGAAGTCTGTGTGCTTGTTGCCTATTTTAACTGCAAATTTGTTATCCGTGTACATTGATTTGATGATGTCGTAGGTTTTTCCTCCAATGCCGCATTGAATAAGCTGAAAGAAAAGCCCCTCATGCCAGATTGAGTCAAAAGCTTTTTTAAAGTCAACAAAGCATGAGAAGAGTTTTCCTTTATTTTGGTTAATTTCTTGGTCGATTAGAGTATGAAGGGTATAAATATGATCTGATGTGCGGTATTTTGGTTGGAAACCGATTTGGCATTTTCTCAGAATGTTTCTGTCATTTAGAAAGTTGGTGAGTCTGCTGTTTAGGATGTTACAGAAGAGTTTACCTAAGTTGCTGTTTACGCATATTCCGCGGTAGTTATTTGGGTCGAATTTGTCTCCGCTTTTATGGATTGGGGTAATAAGACCTCGGTTCCAGATGCTGGGGAATATACCTGTATTAAGGATGGTGTTTAACAGTTTGAGGATGGCATGTTTGAATTTTTGGTCCGTGTTTTTAATCATCTCATTAAGAATGCCATCAATTCCGCTTGCTTTTCTGGATTTAAGTTTGCATATATTATCGCATAGTTCCTCTAGTGTAATTTGGTAATCTAAAGGGTTTTGGTAATCTTTAATAGTTGATTCTAGGGTGCTTAGTTTGTCTTCAAGGGTAGTTTGTTCGTGGTTGTTGTTTATATTACTAAAGAGGTTAGAGAAGTGGTTTATCCACACATCTCTGTTCTGAATGGGTAGTTCTTCATGGTGAGATTTATTAAGTGCGTTCCAATGTTCCCAGAAGCGGTTAGTTTCTAGAGATTGTTCAATTGCTCTTAGCTGATTTTGTATATCTTGTTTCTTTTTTGTCCTTAGGGTGTCTTTATATTCTTTAAGTTTTTCATGGTAGAGTTGGCGTGTGTTTACATTATCCGCATCTCTGTGTTTCTGATTTGACAGAATTCGTACTTCTTTTCTAAGGTTTTTACACTCATTGTCGAACCATTTCTCATTGGCAGGTCTCTTTTTTGTTTTCGTATTTGTTGATTTTAGGTTGGCTAGTGTTGCAGATATTGTAAATATATTGTTCATTCTGTCTACTGCTAAGTTTACGCCTTCGTTATTGTGTGGAAATGGCGTATCTAGGAATTTATTAAGTAGGTTTTGAATTTTTGGTTCACATATTACGCTTTGGTATATATCTTCACTATTTTGTTTCCATCTGTATGCGTGTTTAAGGCTATGGAGTTGAGTTTGATTTGGTGCCTCAGTGTTAGGTTTAGATCTGTTTAGGTAAAGAGTAATTTTACTGTGGTCTGATAAGGGGGTTAGTGTGCTAACTGTAAACGCTCTGAGAGAATTTGGATTTAGATCGGTGATGAAGTAGTCTACTGAACTGTTACCCATCTTGGAACTATAAGTATACCTACCATATGAGTCTCCTCGCAGTCTGCCATTGACTATGTACAGACCCAGTGTACGACACAGATGGAGAAGTTGTAATCCGTTTTTGTTTGTAGTTTTGTCATAGTTGAGTCTTTTTGTTTGGGTAGGTGGAGGAAAGACGTCTGCTCCTGGAATGTGTTTGTCTCCCTGGGAGTGAAGTGTGTCTGATTCTTCACCGGTCCTGGCATTCAGGTCACCGCAGATCAGAACATTGCCCTGTGACTGGAAGTAGTTGATTTCTCCTTCTAGGGTTGTGAAGCTGTCTTCGATGAAGTACGGTGACTCTGCAGGCGGGATGTAGGTTGCACACAGGAAGATATTTTTCTCTGTAGAAGTAAGGGACTTGTTTATTTCCAACCATGTATAGAACAGGCCCGTTTTAATAGTTTTTATTGAGTGGGCGAGATCGGACTTATGCCAGATCAGCATTCCGCCTGAGTCTCTGCCTTGTGTGACTCCCGGTAGTTTGGTGGACGGGAGGATGAATTCTCTGTAGTTTGTAGGGCGACCCGTGGGTCTGTCTCCTCTGTTCCATGTCTCCTGTAGGATGATAATGTCTGAGTTTTTGGTTTCTGAGGTAAAGTCTATGTTTTTGCTTTTTAGACCAAAAGCAGATGACCTCAGGCCTTGAATATTCCAACATGATATAGTAAATGCTTTGTTATCCATAAGGTGTTATTTAAATTAGCGGGTTTTGTCTTAAGACAGTAGGTGTGAACAGATCAGGTTCAGCATCTGGTGGATGTCTTTCAGCTCGGCTGTCGGAGCTTGTGCGGATGTTGGTGTGGGGTTTCTGCTCACTGTCTGGGCATAGCTGAGGCTGCCCGGGGTCTGCTGCGTGTGCTGGGTGATGGGTGTAGGCAGCAGGGATGATGTTCTCATCTGTTGACTGTTGCGATGGTAGGTGGGTGGTTGTGGTCTTTGGGTGTTTGTAGGTACTGTGTGGTTCATCCCTGTTCTAGGTGGATGCTGTCTTGCTCTGTTGTTTGAAGTTGTGGTGTTGGTGCTGCGGTTTAGAGTAACATCTTTTAGTCTCTTTGCAAAGACAGGGACAGTTGCTCTGTACAGGTGCACATGGTCATAAAGGCATGTGAGGTCCAGGGTAGGGTGATGTGCCAGGTGCACTTGAGTTTTTAGTGCGCAGGTTCTTGAGAGGGATGCATTTATTCGTTGAATTGTGTCTAAGTGGAAGTCTTTCCGTGGCAGCAGTGTGGACACTGTAATTTGAGCATTTGGGAAGGTGGTGGCTTTCGATCACTCTCTGTAGTGATGTGGCCACTCTTTCCTGTTGTGCTCTCAGGTCGTTTGTGCCAGTGTGGATTATTATGTGTTTCGGTGATCCTAGTTTCTTGTTAGGCTTTAGGGCGCTGTGAGTATTTGGGCACCAGAGTTTGGACACCCTGTGTTTAGGGAAGAGCTTCCTTTCATCTCTAAACTCGGGGGGGCTCTGATTCTCTCTCTGGTTGTGTGCTCTCTGGGGCTTGCTGGGGGAAGAAGGTTTTGGCTGGGTTGTTCCACTGGGTTTTGAGGGCTGTGGTCAGTTTGAGTGGTGACCTGTTGTAGTGGGTCCTTGGTGGAGTTGAGGTCTTTGGAGAAGGTATCTTTTACTTTCTTCATTTCACCTATCTCTCTCCCTTAGAGCTGTTAACTGTGCCCAGTGACTCTCTGTCTGCTGTGAGAGCTGGGACTCCAGTGATGCCAGCTGAACTCTCTCTCTCTCTCTCTCTCTCTCTCTCTCTCTCTCTCTCTCTCTCTCTCTCTCTCTCTCTCTCTCTCTCTCTCTCTCTCTCTCTCTCTCTCTCTCTCTCTCTCTCTCTCTCTCTCTCTCTGTCTCTCTCTCTCTCTCTCTCTCTCTCTCTCTCTCTCTCTCTCTCTCTCTCTCTCTCTCTCTCTCTCTCTCTCTCTCTCTCTCTCTCTCTCTCTCTCTCTCTCTCTCTCTCTCTCTCTCTCTCTCTCTCTCTCTCTCTCTCTCTCTCTCTCTCTCTCTCTCTCTCTCTCTCTCTCTCTCTCTCTCTCTCTCTCTCTCTCTCTCTCTCTCTCTCTCTCTCTCTCTCTCTCTCTCTCTCTCTCTCTCTCTCTCTCTCTCAGAAACGTCAGATGAAAAACTGCGCAGACACGTCAGATGAAAAACTGCGCAGACACATCAGATGAAAAACTGCGCAGACACGTCAGTACCTGAGCAAGCATGATAAAAGTTTGATGCTGTAATAAGATATGAATGAAGTTTAGCATCTCTATGATGCGTTTCATCATTTATTCACCACACCTATAAGAATTGAAGAAAAATGACATTTGCAAAGGTCACACACACATAAAAAACAACTGAGCACAGAGATTCACTCTGTTTGTGTGTATGTGTGTACAATGTCACCTATGGACATATAGGATTTTGAATTCAGTAAATTCTACTTCCTGTCATTTCGAGATTTAAAGATATTTTTGGGGGGGTTAAATGATAATATTGTCTCACAGTTATACCATCCAGTATGTCTAAAGCATCTTAATCTGTAAAGTTGAATAAAAGCATTAAAGAAGTGAAGCGGTTGTGGGCTTGATGATTATAAATGCACACTCGCGTACATGAATGACAGATAAAAGAGCACATGAACAGATATCCACAGAGGTCGATATGATACCAGCATAGCCACATTCATCCGTTTCACAATTTCCAAGTTCTAGCGAATTATTTAAAAAAATAAGACATTGATTTTTGTGCTTTTCAAAAAGGAAAAAGGAGGAAAATGGTGTGAATCAAGCTTGACTTTAAAAGCTATTGATTTTTGAAACAATTGCTGTAACACACCATGACTTTTGAGAAAACTTAAGAAAACATGTGAATGTGTCCCACAGGCTCAAGTGTTCCATTATTCAAGTGCTTTTATTTCCTTTATTGATGTAAAAAAGCCACTTCAGAATGATGGAGGGAGTGTATATACTCAACATGAGGTAATTCAAACTGTCTGCTGGAAAACTCACTTCATTTTTCTCACATAAAACGCTTGAATAAGACGGTTCTGACCGCATCCACTCTCTCCGAAAGCACATGAAACTGTGTGTATGTGTGTATGCGTGACTGTGTGTCTGTGTATGTGTGTGTGTGTGTGTGTGAGACAGTGTGTGCATGACTGTGTGTGCATGACTGTGTGTGTGAGTGACTGTGTGTATGTGTGTATGCGTGACTGTGTGTGTGTGTGTGTGTGTGTGTGTGTGTGTGTGTGTGTGTGTGTGTGTGTGTGTGTGTGTGTGTGTGTGTGTGTGTGTGTGTGTGTGTGTGTGTGTGTGTGTGTGTGTGTGTGTGTGTGAGTGACTGTGTGTGTGCGAGTGTGTGCATGACTGTATGTGTGCGTGACTGTGTGTGTGAGTGTGTGCGAGAGTAGAGGTGTGTGTGTGTGTGTGTGTGTGTGTGTGTGTGTGTGTGTGTGTGTGACATGTGACTGAAACACACACGCTGACACCGCCCCTCAATGATGTAATTGAATAATTTCAATTTGACATTTAGATGGAACTATTAGCAGCTTTTTATCATTAAGGCTTGACATTTAAACAATGTTTTCTAAATGAACAGCACATTATCAGCTCCTGTTGACTCATCTAACCTATATCATGCAAATGAATGACAAGACTGAAATGAGTAAAGAATGAGACAAGAGGAGAGCAGTGGAGATAAGATGAGCGTCCTTCACGAGTATAATGACACATACAATGGCGAATGGTACTACTTCTATGTTAGGCACATCTACATCCAATGTCCCTGAATTCTCGGGTGTATATCTCTCGAATTTCTCTTCTATGGATTCTGAGTCCCTTTGTGATGTGGTTTTAAAAATGAAAGCAACAACCCACACCAAGTAAGCTGTTTCAGTCATGCTCTGATTCATTATGTCCGGTTGTTTTGAGTATTATTAATGAGTCCCTGTGTACTGGTGTTGTGCCGGCAGCATATAAAATCGCTGCTATCACCCCATTTAAAAAAACAATAATAACACTGATTTCGAAAATCTAAAAGATCGTCGCAAAAATTGTGGAAAAAATAGTTGCGTCTCAATTACAGGCTCATTTGCCTGATAACGAACTCTTTGAGCCCCTTTAAATCTGGATTTCGTAAACTGCACAGTACTGAAACAGCTTTGGTCATGGTCTCAAATGACTTGTAAATTGAGTCTGATTCTAGACATCTATCAATATTAATTCTCCTCGATCTTAGTGCTGCTTTTGACACCATCGATCATTGCATTTTACTCACCCGCTTAGAGACTTTCTTTGGTGTCTCTGAATTTGCCCTAAACTGGTTTAAATCTTACCTGTCTGAGCGCAAGCAGTTTGTTGTGTTGGGTGGTTGTAAATCTGAGGCTGGTTCGGTATTAAGTGGTGTTCCACAGGGTTCCATCTTGGGCCCCTTACTCTTTAGCATGTACATTTTTCCGTTGGGCAAACTCCTCAGATCACTAGGTCTAAACTTTAATTTTTATGCGGATGACACCCAGATGTACATACATTCTAAATCTGGTGTCAATGCGACTGTTTCTCGTCTTTCTCAATGTATTTCTGAGATCAAACAATGGATGTCTGATAACTTCCTTTCTCTAGTGACAAGACTGAAGTAATGCTCGTAGAGTCACCTCACCAGTTACAGACGGCCAAGCCTTCAGCCCTAAAAGTGGATGGCTCAATTGTTCAGTTTAAAAATAAAATAAAATAAAAAACTTAGGCGTGATATTTGATGCCAACTTAAAATTTGAACTACATGTTCGAAATGAAGTAAAAATTAAAAATAAAAATCTCAGAAATATTGCCAGATTACGTCCCATGCTGTCATTTCCTAAAGCCTAAAAGTTAATCAACTCTTTTGTTCTCTCTCGTATTGATTATTGCCATGCTCGGTTGGCTGGAGCCTCAAAAGCTACCGTAGGCAAATTACAGTTGGTGCAAAATTCTGCAGCCCGCATCTTGACAAGGACTAGCTCAAGACAACACATCACTCCAGTTTTGAAAACCTACTCTGGCTCCTGTAAAATTTCGTATGGATTTTAAAATCCTTATTCTCTCATACAAGGCCTTAAATAATTTGGCCCCCAATATTTGCCAGACCTTTGCCCTCCCCAGCATGCACTGCGGGGAAGGGGACGGAAAAGGGGGAGGTTTCCGAGATAAGAAATGCTGAGTCTCTTAATATTTTTAAATCATTGCTCAAAACCTATTTTTTGGTGTAGCTTTTGTATGAGGTGTCTATGTGTTTTATCGGATTGAAATTTTGTTTTTACGTTACTGTTTTACATTACGTTAGGTTACTCCGGCCACTTTCATTTATCTGAATGCATCCGATGATGCATCCGGTGAACAATGACCCCGGGCGTTCATCTGGATCCAGAAGGCACTGGTTTAACTCGCTGGATTCAGCGTTTGTTTGGAGAAGATCATCCTCCTCCTCCT
>CM074078.1:445000-465000 GCA_037178815.1 Barbatula barbatula | reverse complement strand
AATGGTGTTTGAGAAATTAAACACATCGCATCTGAGATAATAAATAGCATCTCTCCCAAACACCATCATCCAGACACTATAGACAGGAGTCGTTTTACTGTTTTAACCCATTCTTCATAAAAAGGAGATTAAATGAGAGGAAATCTGTTGCTGAAGACAGAAAAGACGGCAGTAATCTCAAACATGTGTCCTCAAGAGATTCAGATCTACAGGTCAACCCACTGTGACCCCAGTGAACAGAACCCCTAAATACCCATAATCCCACAACACCCCGACTGCCAACTGCAAATCACCTCAAATCAACTCCTTAATCATCGCCATCAGACAGACGGACGCACATGCAGGAGAATATCCCCTGGCTCTTCATAGTCACACGCTGACCTTTCACCTCTCAAGAACACTCCTTCAATGACTGAATGATGAACGAAAAGACACTTGTGAACTTTTTCACCTCCGAACTCCAGTGAACACAAAAGCACACGGATAATCACAGACGCTGAACAATCTAAAGACGTCGCGTCACTTTAATCGATTGACCAACTCAAACCTGTGACAACAGCACATCATCCCATAAGAAAGATCAACTACAGATGATATGTCCTCAATATCTCATTAATTTATCCAAAGACATCAATGAGATTACATGGAGAACAGACGGAAACTATTGTTTAAGACTCGTGTGCGTCTCAGATGTTTCTCCTGAGAGTCATAAATGTGACAAATGCGTCTGTCATGAGAGTTTGAGAAGAGACGTCAACAATGAGTCAAATTTAACAGACTCAGGTAATGAATTAAAGTTTACTAAGTTTAGTTTAAGTTTACTGTAACTGAGTAGTTTAAATTTCTGGATTTGCACATTCTTGTGAACATTTGGGATCATATTAGTACACAACTGCATGAAATATATCACACTGTGCAAGTGATGTTTGGATATTTCATAACAAAGTTCTTCCATATTGTGGCTTTAAATGAGACATACTCAGATTAGATTTCAACTCCATCAATTCTCCTGAACTATGAAAGAGAAACCGATGAGCAATAACACGTTTGTGATGTTTGCAGCCTAGAAACATCACTGGTCTTAATGGAGGAGTTAGTATAGTAGTGTCTTTTGCAGGGCTTCAAGGTCAAAGTTCACATCTGTGACAGTAAAGTGTGTGTGTGTGAGGAGAAATGACTCCATAGGTCTCCCGCGGCTCTCACAGACGTCTCATTCATCTTCAGAGCGACGGCTTCATTCAGGCGTGACCCCGCCGGCGAGAGATCCGGACACTAACAGACGTTTAATGTAGCGGTGTGACGCTGAGCTTTATAGAGACATCCGTCACACATTCTGACTTCATCAAATCCAGCTGAAACAGCGTTTAACGGCATCATGACACATCACACATCAAGCATTTATAACCCTCCACTTCACACAGACAACATCTCCTTATTGTCTGGTCTTCTTCCTCCCTTAATGGACACTTGGCATTGCTCAGATGTGTCAAATTCATCTCTGGGACACAGATTTATCTAGAAGACCACATTCAGAGATCTCAAGGCCAAATGGTCCGAGCTATGTGATCCACATTCATGTTATAGCAGAATACGGTCTCATTAGTGTCTGTTTTACACAAATACATTATACATGTATTACATATACGATCAAATTCTAAAGACACATTTGAGATAAATCTGAACATGTCAGGTCTCCTGAGCTTTCAGAGAGCAAACTCTGTCAGTAAAAGCTTGAACGAAAAGACTCAAGAGTGTTTAAACACAACACTGATGAGAGACACAAAGACTCTGAAGGGATTAGTGTGAGATAAGCAGCAGAAACACGCCAGCCGTCATGTTAATAAATGCTTGACAGACGCTGTAAGCGTGTGTGTGTGTGTGTGTGGAGAGAGAGACAGACAGGGGTTAAAGTACATGAACAGACAACTGAAGAGACCCCCAACCTCACGGACCACAGCAGATACTGACAGTGTGTGTGTGTAATAACAGCTGTTTTCAGACAACAGAATATAGGGAGGAGGTGAATGCATATGTGTGTGTGTGTGTGTGTGTGTGTGAGTATTTAAGGATTATAATTGGGAGAAGAGTGTTTATATGTGTGTGCGTACAGAATGTGTGTGTGTGTAGGATATAACAGCTGTTATATAATGTGTGTGTGTGTGTGTATGTATATTTGTGTGTGTGTCAACTGTTGTACAGGCTATTTGGAGACATGTGTGTGACTCTACAAGAAAGGGTATTTAATATATATTGTGTGTGTGTGTGTGTGTGTGTGTGTGTGTGTGTCATGATAGTAGGACATCTGTGACCCATTTCGGAAACACACCTGCCACACACACACACACACACACACACACACACACACACACACACACACTAACACAAACTGTATATTGTATCCTGTAATCGTCACTCAACCCCAAACCAAACTATCACACAAACCTGTCTGCATTTTACATTTTCCAAATAAACATCTTTACTTTCATTTATAATCAATTAAGTATGAGGACACGGACTGGTACACACAGGGTGTGTGTGTGTGTGTGTGTGTGTGTGTGTGTGTGCGTGTTGCGTGTGTGTGTGCATGTGCGCGTGTGCGTGTGTGTGTTTTTTCCTGGGTCAAAATTGGTCTTCAGTGGTTGTTGACCCAACCCTTGATCTGCACATCCAATACTGACAATAAATCAAATAGAAATACAAAAAAATATTTGATCATTCGTCATTTTATACAGTTTTTATTTCTTTGTTTTACAACCTTTATATAATTGGGTATGAAATAATGAGACACAGATATTACCCGTCACTGTCACTGTACATATTCTTGCCCTCTTTGCTAAAAAGCTGTATTTTGGCCTTATTATTGATTTCTTTTTGTCAAAACTATTATTACCCATATCCCATATTTTAAATAACAGTTCTTATTTTCAAAACATACAATGAGATTGAATAAGCCGCTAGCTAACATGTGATGATTTGTTCTGGTTTCACCTTTCTTTTGTCTAAACTATATGATTTTATAGATCATTTACTACACATTTTCAGATTTGGCGGCTGACAAAAACATGTCCAATGTAGGAAAAAGCCTGTTGTGTGTGTGTGTGTGTGTGTGTGTGTGTGTGTGTGTAACACGGCCTCTCTCTATACACGTGAGATATTTCTGAAATGTCCCCATTAATCTCACATGTGTCTCCCCTCAGGTTCCAAGAGCGATCTCAACACCGTCTCGATCTCAGAACTCCACATGAGCTCAAACATTTCTCATCAAACTGTGTTTGACGTTTGACAGCTCTAGACGTTCACTCCATCGTCTCATTCGTGTCTTTTAGATACTATATATCCCGAGGAATATACAATGTTCTTGAGGAACTCCGATTTAACTCGACGAAGTCTCCTGAGCGACTCAAGAGCCACATCTGAGCCATGAAATGTTTCACTCTGAACCAGCGTCTGAACGTGATTGACAGCTCTCCGTCGAGACAGGTGGGATTAACTGCATCCATCACATAAACCTGTCGGTTAAAAAACTACAGGGCCGTAAATTCAACGGTCTGCTCGGCGAGAGAGAGACAAAGAGAACGAGCCGATGAAATATTGAAGGCCATCACCAGACTCTCTGAAGATAGAACAATTCAGGATTTACATCCCGCCGGAGAGATAAATTGACATCAAATGAGCGCTGAAGGGCCGCGGGTGACAGCTTACTGTACATCAATTCAATCCTTCTGCTAAAAACAGACCGACGGTCAAGGGCGACTCTTAAAACGTCACACACACGCCCATCAAAACAAAGAGAGAGCAGAACATTAGCATAAAACACACACACATCCGCTCGCATCGTTCACAGGAAGATGAAGGGAGCGGGTCATTCTGAAGTCACACCTCGTCCTTCACACAATGAATCAGGTGTTGTGAAATCCTCACGAATACAAGAATACCTCTGACACGCGAGGATCTTATAAAGCCTTCATTATTGCCTATATAGTCCACTGAATGAAAATGAGTGAACATTCCTCTAACATTCCTCATTACATTTAGTCATTTAGCCAAAGCGACTTACAGGTGAGATAAACAATGCCGTCATTACACTTATATTACACCTGTGTGGCTTTATGGATTGATTTGTAAAATGGTAAAGTTTATTTTTACATTATTTGTCACGTTTATTGTATTTGTTTATAATAAAGAAGAGAACAAAACAAATCTTTTCAAACCCGACTGTATATAACATTAATTGAATGTGTTTATTATTTAAAGTTATTTATTTATTTATCAAATAAATTATTAAAATATACATAATATAATTATGTTCCTGTTTTAAACAAAAACATTTAGTTAAAATAACATAAAAACCTTGAGAATAAAATCTAAAAACTTTGGTTAAGATTTGAATTATTTTCATTTTAATTGAACGCATTATGAAGTAAATCCAACTCAATTTTATTATGTTAAACCCATTTAAACTGGTCAAATGAAGTTTATTTTGTGTTGAGACTACATAAATCATTTTTCTACATATAACTTTGCCAGTTGATCTGTAGTTCCCAGCATGCTTTGCATCTGACTGCATAAATTTATTTTCAAGATTAATTGTCATTTAAAGTGTTTTTCAGTAAACTTGTTCGTGTTTTCTTTTTGAGATTTAGGAGAGTTTTGGTATTATATTTATCTTGAGTTTTTTTTAAGTTGTAACTGTTGTTTAGAGGGTTTTTGTTCAGCGTAATTTATTTGTTTACTTTAAGTAACAAAAACTAAATGTATTTAATAAGTAGAATTTACTTTATTCTGGTTAGTAAATTGTACTTGAATTATGGCAGCAAATATTACTTGAAAAAATTGTTATGAGGATTTTATGAAGTAAAGAAATATGTGTATAAATGTTCAGTCGTGGCATCAACGTTCACTCTCCTCCAGGTGATTCTAATCAGACGGTTGATTCACGTTGAATCATCTGATGTACACTCAACATCAGAGTGCATTGTGGGTAAAAAGTAGTGAACGGAGGTTGGGAATGAGTTGTTCACTCGTAATTCCGACACCACTACAAAATGGCGGACACCCGATAGAGTGCGCTATACAGGAGATAGGGGGCGAATTCAGACACAGCTTGTGTGTGTGTGTGTGTGTGTGTACTCACGTTTGATGGTCAATTCTCCGTAGTTAGACACTCCCACACCGCAGTTGGAGTGAACGATGCATCTGTAGCGTCCTGAATCGTGTTTAGTTGTGTTGACCACATCAAACATGCCGATGAATCGCTGGTTATTCCACGGCTTGGTCGCCTTCATAGGAGCTTCTCGACCACCGATACCCTGCATACACAAACAACCACAAGAGTACACTGACGTGTGTCTTTTTCTTACATCTCCTCTCAGAGAAAACTGTGCTTTATATTCAAGAGAAATATATATTATAACGTATATAATAGATTCATGTGGTGTACTTAACATTATATGAATATATCCCTGTACTCTGCAATAAGAAGCTATATAGCCTACCAATTGGTAAATCTGATAAAAGATAAATGGCTCACATAGTATTTATTTTCCATACTATGGCAGTAAATGGGGGACGAGATCTGTTTGGTTACAGACATTCTTCCAAATATCTTCCTTTGTGTTTAGCAGAACATACATATGTATTAACAACAACCTACACATGAGCGTTGATAAAAACATATTTTAGTCACAAGAAATTCATTTATTGGCTCTTACGTTAAAAACAGACGTCCGCTATAAAGTTTTCTGCTATATTTAGTGGATTTACTTTTGAAATGTGACCGTTGCTCAGCTCCCGTGGCATCATGGGATAGATAAATGTCCATCCCATCCACACTCATGAATCTCGGTGGAAGTAGTGGACCATCGTCTACTGTTTTTTGCATTCTGAGGTTTGAGACATACTACCGTATTCATGACTCATACTCATTTTCACCTACTATATAGTATGGAGTGATTTCGGTCTCAGCCCTGTCTGTGTTTCCCTTCATGTTATGGACTTATGTTACTTCCTGTTCCTGTTGTAGTTCTTTTGTTCATTGTGTCATGATTAGTTGTTAGAAATGTGATCTAATGCCTCTTGTTTTTAGTTGATTCTCGTGTGTCTTGGATCGTTTGTTATTCTGTTTCTTTGATTATTTTCATTAAAATTCTATACTGCACGTGGATCCGCTTCCTGTCTGAATAACTCAGTCGTTACAATGTCATAAATATAAAAAACAAATATTGTATTGTAATTATGATTATACATTAAAATCGTCATATTCTAATAGGTTAGGCAGACAAACTGTTTATTGGAGAGTTATGAATTTATTGCAGTTTTTGCCTTAAAAGATTTTCATATTGTCTCTTAACGGCATAAAAAAGAAGCATTTATTTAAACAGGAAATAGACAGAAAACAAAGACAAAAAGTAATTAACTATAAAGTTATAATCACACGTTAGAAAGGATGAAACAAACGGTAATTATAAATGAGTCCAGTATCAGGGATCGGTTCTGGGACCTGTTCTGTTCTCCATATACATGCTTCCCCTCGAAAACATTATTAAAAAACATGGAATTAGCTTCCATTGCTATGCAGATGATACTCAGCTATATATCTCATCAAGACCAGATGATTCCTCCCAGCTATCCAAATTGGCAAAGTGCATTGAAGATATAAAACACTGGATGACCTGTAATTTCCTTCTTTTAAATTCTAATAAAACAGAAATATTACTTATCGGACCAAAGACACGCAAAACACTATCTCACACACTCTATTTCTGTTTTCATATATTTACATATATTATGGGAGGGAGAGGCGTGTGGTGCAGCTGTCATGTGCTTGATCAGGCACATGGAAGTCAGTGATTTATCTTCATTAGTGTTATCAGGGGACGTCTCTTACTCTCTTAATGAAACCTGTTTGTATAAGTGATATACCAGCTGACAACACAACAGCAGCTAAATCCAGTGTCACTTCAGTTCTGACTTGAGTTTCGCTTCACATCAGCCATCAGCTCTCTACCACTGTACAAACATCTTACAAACGTTCAGATAACGTCAGATCAGTGATGATGAGTGAGATTAGTTCAGAGAGACACGGGGACATGTGTGTGTGAGATAGTGTTTGTGTGTGTGAGACAGTGTTTGTGTGTGTGAGATAGTGTTTGTGTGTGTGAGACAGTGTTTGTGTGTGTGAGATAGTGTTTGTGTGTGTGAGATAGTGTTTGTGTGTGTGAGATAGTGTTTGTGTGTGTGAGACAGTGTTTGTGTATGTGAGATAGTGTTTGTGTGTGTGAGATAGTGTTTGTGTGTGTGAGATAGTGTTTGTGTCTGAGATAGTGTTTGTGTGTGTGAGATAGTGTTTGTGTGTGTAAGATAGTGTTTGTGTGTGTGAGATAGTGTTTGTGTGTGTGAGATAGTGTTTGTGTGTGAGATAGTGTTTGTGTGTGTGAGATAGTGTTTGTGTGTGTGAGATAGTGTTTGTGTCTGAGATAGTGTTTGTGTGTGTGAGATAGTGTTTGTGTGTGTGAGATAGTGTTTGTGTGTGTGAGATAGTGTTTGTGTGTGTGAGATAGTGTTTGTGTGTGTGAGATAGTGTTTGTGTGTGTGAGATAGTGTTTGTGTGTGTGAGATAGTGTTTGTGTGTGTGAGATAGTGTTTGTGTGTGTGAGATAGTGTTTGTGTGTGTGAGATAGTGTTTGTGTGTGTAAGATAGTGTTTGTGTGTGTGAGATAGTGTTTGTGTGTGTGAGATAGTGTTTGTGTGTGTGAGATAGTGTTAGGGTTAGGGTAGGGTTAGGGTTAGATAGTGTTTGTTTGTGTGAGATAGTGTGTGTGAGATAGTGTTTGTGTGTGTGAGATAGTGTTTGTGTGTGTAAGATAGTGTTTGTGTGTGTGAGATAGTGTTTGTGTGTGTGAGATATTTGTGTGTGTAGATAGTGTTGTAGTGTTGTGTGGTGAGTGTTTGTGTGTGTGAGATAGTGTTGTGGGGTGTTTGTGTGTGTGAGATAGTGTTTGTGTGTGTGAGATAGTGTTTGTGTGTGTGAGATAGTGTTTGTGTGTGTGAGATAGTGTTTGTGTGTGTGAGATAGTGTTTGTGTGTGTGAGATAGTGTTTGTGTGTGTGAGATGTGTTGGTGTGTTTGTGTGTGTGAGATAGTGTTTGTGTGTGTGAGATAGTGTTTGTGTGTGTGAGATAGTGTTTGTGTGTGTGAGATAGTGTTTGTGTGTGTGAGATAGTGTTTGTGTGTGTGAGATAGTGTTTGTGTGTGTGAGATAGTGTTTGTGTGTGTGAGATAGTGTTTGTGTGTGTGAGATAGTGTTTGTGTGTGTGAGATAGTGTTTGTGTGTGTGAGATAGTGTTTGTGTGTGTGAGTGTGTGTGTGTGTGTGAGATAGTGTTTGTGTGTGTAAGATAGTGTTTGTGTGTGTAAGATAGTGTTTGTGTGTGTGAGATAGTGTTTGTGTGTGTGAGATAGTGTTTGTGTGTGTGAGATAGTGTTTGTTTGTGTGAGATAGTGTTTGTGTGTGTGAGATAGTGTTTGTGTGTGTGAGATAGTGTTTGTTTGTGTGAGATAGTGTTTGTGTGTGTAAGATAGTGTTTGTGTGTGTGAGATAGTGTTTGTGTGTGTGAGATAGTGTTTGTGTGTGTGAGATAGTGTTTGTTTGTGTGAGATAGTGTTTGTGAGATAGTGTTTGTGTGTGTAAGATAGTGTTTGTGTGTGTGAGATAGTGTTTGTGTGTGTGAGATAGTGTTTGTTTGTGTGAGATAGTGTTTGTGTGTGTGAGATAGTGTTTGTGTGTGTTGTACCTGCAGCCAGAGGTTAAAGTTGTCTTTCCATTCTCCGTTGACAGTGCAGTGAAATGTGGCCGTCTGACCGGCGTTCACCTCCACACCTTTTATGTGAAGAAAGTGTGGCGTGTTCACTGCAACACAAAACAGACTCAATAAGCACACACGCGCAAGGGTGTATACGTACAAACACATGCTTTCACAACAGAACAATCAAACTGAACTATATGAACCCTATAGACATAACTTCTTAAAGGGACAGTTCACATGTGTCTCTCTGACGGTTCAGAGACATCCAGTACTGAAACTCCGTTTTAAAGCGTTTTAAAAAAACAAGAGGAAGACTTTTCAGGATCATTTGACAAGCTCTTTACCGATTTTTTTACATCTCTCTCAACCTCTCGCTTCACCCTTCTGAATAAAAAGCACACACACATAAAATCTGTTTTGGTTTCTTGATTAATCTGAATATTAATGTTTGAGTGTAAGTGTATTGATTTAAGTAATGAAACCCTCTCATTATCTTTAACAAAGCATCTCTCCTCATGTCATATCAGGGTCATTTCAACTCATTTGTGAAGTGAAGGTTCATGTCAATTAATGTCTAATGTTTGAGTCGGCGTGCTGCCGTGACCATCGATACATCCACAAACAATTCTAATGTGACCTCTCTCTCTCTGTCTCTCTCTCTCACTCTTGTTTGACGTCTCTTATAACCTCGACCGACCGATCTTCTCCACGTCTCTCTCTCTTTAAAAATATTTTTTTCACTGTGTCAGGTGTTAGAGCAGGGGTCGGGAACCTTTTTTAACCAAAGAGCCATTTTTCCAGTTTTGGTTCATTCATTTTTGCAAAAGAGACGTTTCTAAAACTACTATATACTGTATATATATCCTAACATCTTCAGTTATCTAACATGTAACCCTTTTTTTAAAAGAGCACATTCCTATAGTACTGATACTGATATGTGTCTTCTGACTTTGCGTTAGGTATGTTGAACTTCTTGAAATACTGCAGACCGATCGGCAATTGGCATCAGAGTAACGCGAGAATGTTTCCAAAGCACACGGCGCTCTGCTCTCGCTGCACTTTGACATCATATGCCGATCGGTCTGCGCAACACCTCATGAAAGCTAACCTAACTAGCATCTTGCTAATAGCTTTGTAGTTTAGTTTGTACGTGGTCAAACACTTACATACTGGCATTGAAACTCCTGTCAACCTTGACAGCTGTATGTATGGACTATAAGCGATATGGAGTTTTGTGTAAAATATCTGATTCAATAACGAAAAGATTTGAGCACATCACACTGTGGGATTCTGTGTGTTTTATACAGTTTATTTTGGTAAATACGCAAAGAACACCGCACACTTATAACATTAAATAAAACGCTCAGTTATGCTCCTTGATTCTGATTGTTCTGAGCCATGTTCTAAGCCGTTATAAAATACCTGATTTGTAACAGCTACAAAGCATTACATAGCAACACTTATTTTCTGTATTTTATTTAATAAAATCTTGCAACCCATATAAAATAACCATTTTATAAAAGCATTTTTGACTTTGCGTCATGGCCAACAGGGTTTTATTGCTTGAAAGGGGTCATATGACGTGTATACGTGTTTTTAGACACGTAAAATTGCAAAAATGAAAGTGTGGGAACAAAAGATGCGCCTGAACGCCTCGTGTAACCACACTCCAACAATTCTACGTCAGTTCCTGGTATTAAGGTGGCCGTACCTGGCAGAACAATTGAAGAGGAACCTGATGTTCCAAATATGGTAAGAGACATTACATTTCCATCACAGTATTCCACCAATCACTACACACTGGTGAAGTGGCCAATCATAGCACACCTCGCTTTACAGAGCGATGAGCTTCCGCACGTTCAGAGAGGAGATACAAACATGCACGGAATGTGTCAAATACAGCGTTTGCATACACATTGCATTACATCCAAAACAAATGATAATATTAGTTTAAGTAGTGTCGTATGACTCCTTTAATAAACACACCGCCGACATACAGAGATTGGGTAGATGGTTTAAACAAAATCTAAATCTCGTCTGATGAGATTATTATTTTTACAGCTAAATGTTGTTTCAAAAGTCAATCATCAGTCAAACCTCATCCATACAGTTTATGTGGTTTAACTGATATTAAAGGCATAAATACATATAATAATAATAATCCACTCAAAGTACAAACACATTGTCATATTCGTGACACATTTCAGTGTATAGATCTAAACGTTACCGAACGTTTTTATTTTAATCATTGATCATCTAGAGAAAGAAATAATAAATAAATATTATATGACTATTTCATATTTTGTCAATTTGCACATACATCCACATGTGTGCAGGAACGTACAAAAAAAGTGTCATAAAACAGAATCTAAAACAATATGAAGATATCTGTAACACTACTTGAGGTGCAGTCAATTTCATTGCCTTCTACAAAATAATGGTTTACTCAGTAAATATGTCTGCATGAACTGAAATCTTTTGGATTTCCAGATAAGTCCAAAATCAAACCTTTTTGGACTCTGTAGTTAGCAAAATGTGATTTATTTTTGATGTTTGCATCAGTTTGCTTAAAGAGTAAGAGAGAAAGTGAAGTGAGGATGAGAGTGATCTTACTGCACTGATGGCCCTGGAGGACGACGTCCTTGATGGCTAGCAAGCCTCGCTGGCCCGAGGTCACCACTTCAAAGACGATCTGTGGAGAAACGAGAAAGCTCATAACCACGGTGATAAATGAACACCATCTGAAAGTGTCCCACACATCGACTCCCGCGGGGGCCAGATTTTAAACAACGACTCGCCACGCGTCCGGAGGAAAACTCTGAAGCGCCGTTCTTCATTACAGCTGATTAAAACTCCATTTATCTTCACTTATTGGACTTAACTTGTTGAATCAGCAGGTGTGAGGCGAGCAGGCTCCAAGGGTTTGCCTGGTGAACGGGCTGCCCGTCCAATGACAGTGTTTATAGAGGCTGTAAATCAGTGAGGTGTCTGCGCTCAAACTGTTTGCCTTACGCCGGCTTTATACAACCAACAATTCAACCGGACAGCCAGCCTCACGGGGTCGCGGCCAAACAAAAATAGAGAGACTAATATCTGAAGCAAACAAGCGGTTATTGATGGAGCCTCCCCAAATATACTCAACCCACAGCAGCTACAATAAGACTGTGAGACCAGACTTTTGTTTTTCATTCGTTCCTCTCATACACATGATGATATTTTATCTGAAATGTTTTCTGGATTAATGGGTTCAGATGAGGTCAGAAGATATTAGCTTGTTATCAAGATGAGAAAATACATGAAAACTGAACACAATCAGGTGAAGGTTAAGACTGATGAGCGTCTCACCTGTGTGTCTCTCATCAAATCAAGACTATAATTATACATGAAAGTCCAAAGAATCAGCAGGTGCTTCACTTACTGTATCATACTTTACAATTACACTACAGTCATCTATCATTATCATGACATCACTCACTCTCTCAAAATGTCACGCTGACCGAGCATCATTTGAGACCGCACGCTTTCTAAACGCTGACATAAGATCAGAAAGACACAACACATGAGCATCTCCAGCTGTCTGTGATGAACCGCACCCAGAGTCAGAAGACCAGCCGTCCGTCTGACAGATGCCCGCACATCATCTCAAACACAACGTGTGTATGTGACAGCTGCTTGAAAGGGACACTTCACCCAAAAATAAAACAGTTCTGTCATCATTTACTCACCCTGGAGTTGGTCCAAATCGGTACAATTGTCTTTGCTCTGATGAACACAAAGAAAGTTGCCAAACAGTTCTTGGACCCCATTGTAGGAAAATGGACAATGGCCGTCAAGCCTCAGAACTGTTTGCTTTCCGACATGTTTCAAAATATCTTCAACAGAATGTGCTGGTCTGAAAACGAGGTGTGTTCGGGAGCATTGTTGGCCCATTTCTATTTTGAGGCAATGAAGCGAATTCGTTTTTTTAAAGATTGCGTCAGTAATATGAGCCTGTAGAACACGTGTGCATCCTGCTTATCACACACACAGGGATGCGCAAGCAGCACACAAACGGTTTACAATTTGGAAAATTTAATGTAAAGGATTATGAAACGGGATTGAAATTATGTAGATAGCGAAGGAACGACCTTTAATAGAGACCTTAGACATCAGCCAAACTCACCTCAGAGCTTTCTTTATATGAGATGTAATGAGTTCTGCATGAACGAGTGACTGACACAGATCAACAGTTAATGTAAAAACTGTCTGAATAACTCCTGAAATCAGTTTGTGTGTCTGAGAGACACATGTTCTGTGAGAGTCTCATCCGGGTCTCTTTCTAATCTCTCTACTCGAGTCTCTACAGCTGCTCTAAAGAAATAATTTAGCAAAGCACAGATTCCTAGCGAGAGGTCACATGGGTCTCGTTCTGCCAATTAACATCAGCGGCCGAGAGAGCAGCACACTAATAAGCAGACATGTGTGAAACCACAGCCCTCTCTCTCTCTCACACACAGCAAATGTGAAAATGAAGCCAAATAATGTCATTGTTATAATGGAGGTCAGACGGTCATTATTTCTATAAGAGAGCGAGAGAGAAAGAGAGAGAGAGAGAGATGAACATCAAAAACAGATAAAACCTCCTTAATATCTCAACTATTTCTCATAGGGATGCACGATAAATTATCGGCCATATCGGTATCGGCGATAAGGTCGTTTTTAATGTTATCGGTATTGGCAATATTACAATTAAGGTGGATATATTATAGCCAATAAATAATAAATGATTTCCTCTAATACTATAACTCACACCTCTAAGCAACAGTAGAGGATGAAGAAAAGAGGATGGTAACGGCACGATTCCAAGTCACCATTTGTCATTTTAAATATCGCAATAAACGGCGAACCATGGACGGTATACCGTGGTATTACAGTGAGATTTTGATATTGTTACATCCCTATCCAGCACAGTTCTGTCTTTCTGTCGTGATCATTCACTTACTGATGTTAGGAAAACATTATTGATGTAGATACAGTATATAGATATTTATGAAAAGCATATTGTTTGAATCAGACTGCTGTCTGAATGCTTTCTGTCTTGAGATCTGTTAGGCTTGTGGATATTACGAACACTTTTATACACTTCTATAATCTCTTTCTTAAATGAAAAATATACCAGAAAGGCTTTAAAGTTAAAGAATGTTTAACTAGTGTAAAGTAGGCTTGGTACATGATTTTCAGGGAAGAAAGAGAACTAACGGTGGCCTTATGTTCTGCAGACAATGTTTTCAAATAAAAGTTCATAATCCACTTTTTGCCTTTTTTTTTCAGTCTTATGAAATGTTATATTGATATCTAGATACTGTATATCGGCCAATATATCAGCTATCGGCTTCCCATGTTAAAGAATCATCGGTTATCGGCCAAAATTGACATATCGGCGCATCCCTAATTTCTCATCAAAAACAGTCTCACCTTCATCTCAGATATTTCTCCTGAGAAAACCAGTCAGTAATGTGACAAATGTGTCTGTTATGAGAGTCTGAGAAGAGACGTCAACAATGTGTCAAACTGAGCTCAGATCCGTCTCGTCTGCGATCAAACGAGATCTCAATATCAACTCAAACATGTCTCATCACTCAAATCCAGATGATTTTACGTCCAGACCTTCATGTGTCTCAACAACTACACTCTCCTCGATTCTCTTTTCAGAAACATCCGAGACTAAAGGAGACTTTATTCTCCTGAGCTATGAAATAGAAACCTATAACATGTTCCTGTGGGTGTGTATGTGTCTTTATAAACACTACAGTTCTCTATAATTCTGATTGGTCAGTGCTCAAGTGATGTGTGTTCGCTCACCTGGTAGAAGTTTGGCCAGTAGGTGCTGATGGCGAGCTCTACTGGTTTCCAGTTTGTGCTGACAGGTCCAGATGTGTTCCACACCGGCAGACCCATCGGACTGTTGTTCTCTTTGATGTAGACGTTCAGATGGGCCGGACTGCCCCCCTCTCTTCCAGACACATAATACTGAAATGTGACACAGTGTGTGTCGTTCTCTTTGAGTTGAGGAGTGAAGAGAAAAGCTTTCTGTCCAGCGTAACGGCTCGTTGAATTCACCATCATAAATGCTGAACCTGTGAGAGACATCAGAAAGCGCACGGGTGAACATCAATCCTGTCCTGCTGTCTCATGTTTTCAACACTCTGTAGATGTGCGTGTTTCAGTCTCTCAACACCAAGCGTTTCACTGAAAACATTCAGAAAGAAGTGGAGATGACAGAAGATCTACTGCATTCTGAAGTGTGCACCTTACAAACACCATGACATCCCATGATGCCACAGCACTGCTACAGATGAGCTGAACCATCCAAACCGATCGATACAGAATTTCAGAAATATATTTAACTTTATTTATATTTACACACAGACGCATGCCCTTAAAGGCACAGTTCACCTAAAAATCCTTTCCTCATCCCCGTGTCATTTCAAACCTGTGAGTTTCTTTCTTCGTCAGGACACAAAGGAATGTTGGTCATCAAACAACACTGAACTCTATTGACTTCCATTGTATGACCACAAAACCACAGAGACATTTCTCAAATGATCTTCTTTTGTGTTTCACTGAAGAAAGACTCACACACAGATTTACAACCACACGATCTCGCCTGATATCTGTCTCATCTTTACACGATCCACCGCAGTGTTTATCAGAAACACATTTGTGTGTTTATCAACACATTACACAAGTGACAGTAATGAATTAAAGATTCACTTCATTAAATGAGCAGATTCATTTATCTAAACATTGCTAATGAATGAATATCTGCTTCAGTCACACTCACACTCACACTCACGCCACAACACACACATGAGCATGCATGCACACACACACACACACACACACACACACACACACACACACACACACACACGCACGCACACAAGCACACACAAACTCATGCACACAGACATGCACGCACACATGCACATGCACACACACACACGCATACAAACACACACAGACAGGCACACGTACAAACACACACGCATGCATGCACACAGGTACACATGAATGCACACAGACACACACGCGCACACACACAGAAACACGCATGCACACACACACACAGACACGCACAAGCGCACACACACAGAGACACGCACAAATGCACACACACAGACACTCGCGCATGCACGCACGCATGCACACACAAACAGAGACATGCACAAGCACACACACACAGAGACACGCACAAATGCACACACACAGACACTCGCGCATGCACGCACCCATGCAAACACACACAGAGACACGCACAAGCACACACAGACAGAGACATGCACAAATGCACACACAGACACTCGCGCATGCATGCAGGCATGCCCACACACAGACACACACACACAGAGACACGCACAAATGCAGACACTCGCGCATGCATGCACGAATTCACACACACACAGAGAAACGCACAAATGCACACACACAGACACTCGCGCATGTACACATACGCAGACATGCACGCGCACAGGCAGAAATGCTTCATGGATGCACACACACACACAAACACACACACAGTAAGGCGTTTGACCAACATAGAATGTAAATGTCACAGAGTAAAATAAAACATTGATGAAAGTCATTCTGAATGTTAAAAGCATCACAACATGTCACGCAGGATCACTGATGTCTTCAATCATGTGTATTTATGTGTGTAAAACCATGACTGCCAACTTTTGAGTTTTTTTAAGGGCCGCCGGGGGGATTATGTTGAGGAGGAACTCCAGAGGGCATGGGATGGCGGAAAGTTGTATAAAAAACACAAAAACCTTGAGATGTATTTTGCAGTATTCAACACGTATTTCTACCGATTTCGTCCGGCTACAACATAAACAAACACGTCTTGATGAGGAAGTGTGTACTAACACCACACATTCCCTACACTATAATCATGTGTTCTGCCCCGCCCCCTCACCTGCCATTGGTCAGTCATGTGATTGGTTCATGTGAAATATATCTGTACCTCACACCACACGACTGCTTCAAATCAACTAAACACATCACCTGACGTACATTCACCTGACATCATCATGTGACATCATGACATCACATCCTGTTCACTTCTTCATCCGTCACTGAATGTCAACGATGGGAGGTGTGTGAGTTATGACGAAAGATTACAAACATTTTCCATTGAAATAAGTGAAGAACCATTCACATTACGAGCAGGAGAGTAAATTAAGGCTGTACTGATATTTAACATTTAGTTTGTTTGCACAATAACACAACATCAACACCATATTACTCTACAGCTGTATGTTAAACAATCACAGGAGCTGTCAATCATCACAGACTCAGAATAATGACGCAGTAAATGATAATTGACTGTTTCTTTTTATACCGCAGTTCTAGTGCTGCGAGTGTTTTTTCTCTTCCTCCCTAATGATAACATGTTCAGCCCAATTATCCACCGCGCACCGTCTCCTCCTGCGGTGTGGTGAAGGGTCCGAACGCTCGGCTGCTGTCAGGGGTCTGCAGGAGAATGTCTTTATTAACATTTCACATAGAGAGAGAGAGAGAGAGAGAGAGAGAGAGCATCTGTGCATTTAGACTCAAGTTCAATATTCCGCCACCACACGTGTTCAGACGTGTCAACATGTTACTCGTGTACTCTGACATCTACTCTTCACACACGCGTGTTCATTCAAACACATGAAGCTGATCTCTCCTCAATCCTCATCTGTCTGTACATTTAATCTATAAGACACTTCAATTCAACTCTTCAATTATCTTCTTTTGTCTTCGGACGAAGAGAGAAACTCACACAGGTTTAACATGACACGAGGATGAAGAACTAATGTAAGACTGTACTTTCTCTTTAAGAAATCACTGCTGTTTTGTTTCACGTAAACACAGATCATACAGATGTCACGGGTGGAATAATGACACAGATTCCAGTCCTTCCGTGATAACGTGTGACACAGGATCTGAGCCGGTTACTCACACAATGTGCTGATGTAATACACAGATCCCAGAGTCACTAATGGCACAGGATTTTAAAGCAAACGCTCACCGATCTGACAAGGTGAAGCATTACCTGCGCAGAACCGCCGCTGATGAGCAAAGAGACACCTGACGCTTCATTAGAGCATGCTGGGATACGGCCTGAAGCCGTCAGAGCTCATTAAAAGAGTCCTGGACATCACAACATTATTATGACCGCTGCTTGCAAACGCTCCCATGATTTTAATAAGCACACAGACGTTTCCATACAGCGCTGCTTAAAATAAAAATAACATCTTCACATGAGCTTCAAGCATCATTCACAAATAACCTCGTAATACACACATTTAATAACGCAAACACGTATAAACGATTGATAATAAATACAAAATTATAATTTTGAGTTATATTAATATATATATATCATAGTTATATTAAGTTAATTTAAGTTAAAGTTTTAGCAATTTTACTATGTGCTTTTGTCATTTTATAATCTATTTTGTTTATTTTTTATGTTGCTGTTATGAACTGTGTGAGAACCCAAGTGCAGGCAGCAAAACGGGGATGAAGGGGTAACAAATAGACTTTAATAAATAATAAAACAGGAACAAAACATAAACTCCCTCGATGGGGAAAACACTACTAACAAAATACCACAACTGAAAACTAAACACTCAACAGGACTCGCAAAGACAAAACACTAAGACTAGACTTGACTTTTGAAGGCTTCAGGAACACGGTAACAAGAACGGCATACAAGTACATCCAGAGGTAACACGTACAACGAACCAGCACAAGACAATAGACAAGAGGGCATTAAATAGGGAGACTAACAAAGGAGATAACAATGGGCAGGTGTGGGTAATGAAACACAGGAAGAAAGCTATACTAGGAACGAGAGGGGCGGGGCCAAATGACGAGACTGGAGAGAACGCATATTATGTCCTGATTGACAATAATATGTTTCTCCACACATAAAACACAAGACTTTGTCATGAATCTGCCTCAAGACCAAGAATAGACATGACATGAAGGCAGACTCATGACATGTTGCGATATAAGATTAATTCGTTAAAATTGTTGTTTATTATTATAATTTCAGTGCTTTAAACTGATCTCATTTCATTTTTGAGCCAACATTTCAATGTGTCATTTAGTTTAAGTTTTTCCAATCATTTTAGCTTTAACTCAAATACGCTTGCGCCAAAGCCCAGAAACATAAATATACTCATTTTCAAACGAAAAAACCTTAAAAAGATGAGATAAAACTGTGTTGAATGTAATCTTCTCTGGCTCCGTGACGGTGGCTCACTACGCCAAACCAGACCGAGCATCAACGTCTTCATGTCGGGGGGCATTTAAACTCATTCCGCTCTGAGCGACGGTATAAGAGGGGTTTGTAATTTCCAGTAATGACTGGCTCTCATTATTCTGCTCTCATTCAGGTCCTGAACCCTGTGAAAATCATTTTGTGGCTGAAATGGGAATGAAGGAGCAGCTCTTTAAACTCAAAGCCTCCAGGTCTCATTTGCTAATAAAACCGTGCGAGGTCACACCCCGAGAAAAGACCTGGCGGCGCCTCTCAAATGTCAATGTAGACGAGGCTATTCTCACATTCTGCCACCAATCAAAAACGCTCTCGCTGTGAGAGTTCGGCGGGCCGTGCGAGAAAACCAGGCCGAGCTCAATTTCCCTGAGCCCTGGCGTCAAAAAGAAACGACGGAGAGTAAAAGAAGCGTGATTGAGCGGAGGCTTCTTTTGTCTGAGCGTAACAATAGGCCAGGAGGAGAAACTTCATTCTGTCTGTCTGTCTAATGAATGAGAGCCGCAGAACTTTCTGAAGCTCGCAGGAAAAGAATAAGTGCTGTCTGACGTCTTTAACTGGGAGCTAATTGGCCGGGGAACAGACGGAGACGTCTCTCTTCTCCTCTACATCATTACCGAATACCTCCAATCATTTCATTTAAAGAAACAGTTCGGCTAAAAATCAGCTCATTGTAATGCTGTTCTGACCGTGCAATATTTGAGATGTTAGACTGAGCTGATTCTGTCTAGTAAATAGATAATATCACATGAATAGAGTCTCGTGTCTATACAACACATATTCCACATGAAGGTGACAGGAACAATGATGTTAGAAGAGCAGCTGCTCTTCAACAGGACCTCAGAGGTCTCGTTTGGTTAAAAAGTTGTTTTGATCAATCTTAACAAC
>CM074078.1:415000-437500 GCA_037178815.1 Barbatula barbatula | reverse complement strand
TGAAGCGTCCAAACTCTATCATAGTTAAACGGCAGAGCGGCGGGCATAAATGTCATTCATTTGGAATCTGCGTGTGACCAGACGTCCCCCTTAAATCACCATTGGTTACTTCTCATTTATCCTAATGTTCCTCGTGGGACATGAGACCAGCAGATGCTCAACCACAACCAGAATATTCCACACACACACACGTGAAGAGTCAATGAGAGTATTAATAACACTGAAAGGTTTACACTGCATCCAAACGCACAAACATCTGACAGCTCTGAACAGAACACATGAAGTGTCATCTGAAACAAGGCCAAACGGAGCTCGAGTCCAGCAGATGCACTGTCAACGTATGAGCGATGGAGAGAAGTAAACACAAACAAACATGTGTAAATGTCACTCATCAGTTCTGTGTTCTCCAGACAAAATAACGTGAGAGAGATGAATAACACAGCCTGTCTTGTGTTAGAACACACACACATGCACACACACGCACACACATGCACACGCATGCATGCACATACACACACACACACACACACACACACACATAAATTTGGAGACTTGTGTCAGGGCTTAATGGAAGGGTGTCGTGGACATTACTAGTTAAGAGGAACTATGAAAACAAAAACAAGTTCTGTTCACAGGACGATAAAACATCAATCACAGCACTTCACACATAAAAAGAGAGAGAAAGAAGGGAAGAGATCATCAGGCAGATGAGAAAGAAGCTCTCGCTCTGCCCGAGATCTTATATTTAGAGAATGTTGGTAAAAGCGTTCTCCATCAGTCTCTTCTTTCATTCTGTGCTAAAAGGATTGTTTGAAATGTGATGTGCGGTGTCGGCCCGTGTGGGTGGATATAACTCTCTCATCACGAGTCTTTACGGCACGGCTCACACGCTGAACCACAACACACCGGGGACGTGAAGCCGCTTATCTCGCTGCTTAATATGTGAAGTCATACATCATACAGACAAATGCAAATCAAACCGCCGCGACAACCACCGACGCGCCGCGTCTACCGAGACGCCGCTCCACGCATCGCTAATCTCTCACATCTTTTCAAAAGCTCACTTACACCAGGTGCTCGGAGACGCAGCGCGGCACGAGAGACCCTCGCCGGGTGTTAGCAAACACAGATTTAATGTGGGACCATTGATCTTGTGTTTGCACTTTACAAACGTGTGTTTGTTTCCAGAAATGTGTGGCTCGACCCGAGGGTCATGCCACCTGAATTTATTTCAATTCAGCACAATTGTTTTGCAGTTACTGCCTCTTAACACACGACAGACGCTCGGCATACACAAACACACACACACACACACAATGTTTGATACTCAAATGAATGTTTGGAGACTTACATTCATAGATTTAAAGGTAAATTGATATGAATCTGTAGATTACGATCTGCTTTTGAGCGGTTGAACTTCATACCTGCTTGTTTCTAATAAATCAAAGAAATTCATCAGCACTTCGTAAAGAGTTGTGCCAATTGGATTTGTGTAAACAAATAAAAGCTTAAAACAATAACCACATCATCATCTGCTAACCAGACACAATGAAACAACAACGATTAACAAACAGTCACAGTGTTTTGTGTTTGACGGAGAAAGAAAAATCATTCTTATACCTCAGTGAGTGAATCTTAAACTGGATGTTTGGCACAATCAGACATTCACATCATCTCCTTGAGTCGAGAAGAATGATAAATGATGTTAATGGATGACACAGACGGGGACAATAAAAGCTCATGTCAAGGTTCTTATTTATTTTCATTTCACACGGCTGCTAAAAGCGTGTTTGTCATGTTCACATTCACTTCATTAATATTCAGCTCAACACGTGTGTGTGTGTGTGTGTGTGTGTGTGTGTGTGTGTGTGTGTGTGTGTGTGTGCAGATATTGATTGATTGATGACATTTGAAGCGTGGGGGGGCTGGGGGGGTCTTCTCTCTGGCGCTCTCATACGATTATTTAGCAGAAAACACTGAATTGCACCTTTGCACAGGTGTCTCAAACTCAATCTCTGGGCAGCGACGTGTGCGTGTGTTTTAGTAGACGATGTTCCTTTTGTCCTTGAATTGAATGCTAATAAACTATTTCAGCATTTAACAGCGGGAAGCCAAACACCTTCGACCGCCTGATTCCTGAAAATCAAAACAGAAGTGAGGAGAACAATCTTGCATTCAAATGGTTCTGTTTCTATCTGCTCACGTTTAATTCAGATGGATTTCAACACACCACGCAAACTTAAATACAACAAACTACAACTTTCACCAGGATTTCCCACTGAACACTGCAGTACTTCTGCAACATCTAATGTGAATTTGGCAGATGCTTTTATTTAAAGTGACTTTCCTGACAAAAATGAACCATGCTAAATTTTAAAGTCCCAGTGAAATTAAAAAAACAATGGCTGAAATATTGTAGTTTATCAATGTGGGTCATTCTCTTTTTAAAATTTGTTTGCCTTCATTGTCCTCAGTTAAAATCTGAAAATACACTTCCGTCATGTAATGACTCGACGGCGTGGGCGGAGCATCCGTTAACTCCTCCCCTTCAACCATCAGTCTGCTGCCAGTTACATTTTAAAATGCAACGGCTGTTTTTACACATCCAATCAAATCGCAGAGAAAGACGAAATCCACTCGTCCAAATACGGAAGTGAAAACGATCGCAACTTCCGGTTCACGTGGACTTTAAAAGTCAAACATTGATAACTTCAACTTGACCACAGCTTTACCACTGTAACTGTGATTTAATCATGGTATTTATAGTAAACCTTCTTGGTTTAAAATCTTCCAAAAAAACACTACACATTCAGTGAAAGCATGGTGAATTTTTGTAACGCTCTACATATGGAATTATGAGAAATGGCTGAAAGTGTTTACCGTTAATGTGTTTTGGATAAGAGAGTCATGGGAGTAACGGCAGTGATCCAACACGTAGTACAGCAGCGCTCACACCCGCTGTATTACATTAACTGTGAGGATAAACACAACAGACAAGACTAATCATTGACAAGCTCAAGCTCATACAGTAAACGTCTCACACGTCTCAGCTGTGCGTTCTCAAAGCGTTCACCCCCCATCTCTCTCTCTCTCTCTGTGTGTGTGTGTGTGTGAGAGCACACAATGGTTTTTATAAGCGCCTCACACAGATCTATCCATCTTTTTAGCACCGCCAGCCAGGGGCGAGAATCGATACGACGCCCCTCGATACAGAAGCCAATTTCTCCTAAAGATTTTCCAGTCAGACTTAAAAGGCCTTTTGTTATTGCAGCAGGAACAAAAGTAAACTTTCAACATTAGAAGATGCAGGAAAGAAGTTCACAGACACACAAACACAAGAGACCTCCCAACAACTTAAACACACACACACACCAAACACTCATTTTACTACAATACCACGGTTTAATTATGGTCTCACCACAATAATTATACTTTAAGCTTGATATTTGCAAGAAAATCTGCACTTCTATAGTAAAACCCTTTTCAAGTCGAATTATATGAGTCTAGTTTTAATTCAATCATTTTATAGGGATGCACGATAATGATCAGCCATATCGGTATCGGGCGATAATATAAACGAAGCTGTAATATATTACAGCCTATAAATCATCTCCTCTGGTTAAACTTCTTCAGCTGCACGCCGCTGCCAGTTCAAATCCAGTACTGGGGATATAATCATATTAACAATATCGTGTAATATCTCACATGACTGTATGAAACGATAGGTCTTGAAACATGAGAATGATAGAAAGAATATCCATCTGGTGTAATGATTTTAGGTTATAAAAGGGATATTTAAGTCATGTGACCCGTCTCTTATAACTCACACCTCAACAGTTATGAGTAGAGAATCAAGAAAAGAGGACGATTCATTTTAAATATCGCAATAAACACCGAACCATGGACGGTATACCGTGGTATTACCATACAGTGAGATTTTGATATTGTTACATCCCTATCCAGCACAGTTCTGTCTTTCTGTCGTGATCATTCACTTACTGATGTTAGGAAAACATTGTTGATGTAGATACAGTATATAGATATTTATGAAAAGCATATTGTGTGAATCAGACTGCTGTCTGAATGCTTTCTGTCTTGAGATCTGTTAGACTCGTGGTTATTAAGAACACTTCTCTGGGTTGCTCGGGAAGAACATCTTTCATTTGTTTATTAAACAAACATTATACCAGAAAAGTTTCAAAGTTAAAGAATGTTTAACTAATGTAAAGTAGGCTTGGTACATGATTTTCAGGGGAAAAGAGAACTAACGGTGGCCTTGTTTTCTGGAGACAATGTTTTCAAATAAAACCACTTTCTGCCTTTCAGTCTTAATGAATTTTATATTACTATTTATATACTGTATATCGGCCAATATATCAGCTATCGGCTTCCCATGTTAAAGAATTATTAGTTATGGGCCATATTTGACATATCGGTGCATCCCTAGTTTTTTACTAGTAATTTCAGAAGCACATTTCTTAACACGTCAATACATATGCCTGATCTGACGGCACAAGCGTGTGTGTGTGTGTGTGTGTGTGTCAGTGTGAATCAATACAGCCATGAAGAGCACTAGAAGAGAAAATAATGAGAGGGATGATGAGATGACCGGACTGAAGGTCAAAGCCGTCCAATTACAGCAAATTAATGTCCCTGTTAAAACTGTCATTAAAATATCATTATATCACCCACACGGATTCAATACAAACCTCACAAACACGCGAGACTGGTCAGACGGCAACAGAAACAGCAGAAACCCATAATGCACTGCGGCGAGCTCAGAGGAAAATAAATCCATGATGCTGAAGTAAACAGAGTTCACAGAATACTGACCGTCAACAATCTATATAAAGATTGACGACTGTGTCCCATAAATCCTGTGTGCTTTCATGCTTATTAGTGTGTTAGTTATGATATTCATCATCTTTAGTAAGGATGCGCCCTCAGTAGGCAGCTGTCTATGTAGCGAGTCTACAGTTAACGCTTGTATCAGTCATGACTACTCAGCATTCTCAGTTTCTCTGAAATGGCCGGTTAGAGCGCACACGTGTCTCTACAGACGACCGGAGGAATTTAAAGCTCTCAGGGGTGCGTCTCGCTCCTCCATCAGGAGGTTTATATACTGGAGAGGATTTGACCAATCAATAGCTGTATCATCATCAATCAAGCGGCCGCTCTGCCTGACATCGATTGGACGGTGAAATAGAGCAGTCGGCTCGCAGGTTTGAGCGGATAATTTGTCCCGCTGGTGAAGTCGCACATTTTTCCTTCCGGCTGATAAGAGTCAGAGCAGAGAGAGACGGTCAACATTATCTGCTTAAAGCACTTAAAATACAACACCAAGTGACGTGAAGTGAACATGACCACAGGCTAGTGTAATCAACTTAACTCACTAGAGCCGTTTAACATGAGTGTGTTCACTTTGACAAATCAATTACACAAAACAGAACACAAATGCCTTTAATTCAATTCAAATCTAAACTAAAAACTTAATGAACAATTAATACAAAAATATCACCAGAGAAACAAGATGTAATGTGTGTGTGCGTGTTTTCTTAAATGTGACTCACTTCCACAAATCAACAGCTAAATAAATGACTGATTATACACAATCATATCATATAAAAAATACTAAATTTCATTAGTGTTCTGCGCTCATTTCATTTGTGATTTTCTACGTAATAGGAATATCACATCATTTGTGTCATGGCAGCTCTCGCATGGAAGTGTACATGACACATAAATGTATTTGGACTTGCTGCAAAACTCACAATTTCAGATAAAGGCTCTCTTTTCTACTTATAAAACAATTTCATCTACAACTTGGACGGCACGAGGGAAGTTAATGAACATCAATCGGGTGTTTGAATATGCATGTGCTTGTTTCTCCTAACAAATCTGTCTGAGCTCGTGATAAGTTCTACAAATCGGGCGTAACAGGCGCCTTTTCGGTCGAAAATCTATTGGTTCGCTGACGGTCGTATATCTTTATGGGCTGCTAAAATGCCCTTCAAACGTTTGTATATTAATTGAAATTGTTCTTAGTAACGAATGTGTAAGTATAAGTATCCAAAAAAATCTTAATTACAGTAACGTGAGTAGTTGTAATTCCTTACTTCCACCCTGGGCGTAAAGGATCACAAGGTGGAGTTGGGGAAGGAGGAGGGTTTCTAAAGCGCGTTGCACTGCTACGACAATCAATATCCAAGATTTAAACTTTGAGCAGCAAGCTCATTGGCTGCTGATACGTAAGGAACCAATCAGCTGCGGCGTGTGGTAAAGTTATTGTCAGATTGGGTAAAGGGCCGTTCACATTATAACGATAACTATAAAGATAGTGTCTTGTTTTTGCGTCCCGGGCTCTAGTTTTTTTTGTTTTTTTTTTTTTTATTTTTTTTTTTTTTTTTTTTTTTTTTTCTAGGTAACGTTATAAATTAGAGTTTTATGCCAGAACTTTCTAAGTCATTTAATTTAATAACATCATTTTTTTAAACATGACTGGCAGCTGTACACATGTGTGCGAGCCTGAAGAGCGAGAGTGATGTCGAACAAACACAAATTAAGTAGTTTCCGTCAGCGCCAATGAATTTCATAAACGGGGAATCTGTCTTTCACATTGTTTTACATCCACACAATATTCCACAAAAAAGCTGACGCTCCATTTCAGAGCGCTGTCATTTGAAAAATGGAGAGAAAATTGCAACAATTTTTCAAAAAGAGAAGATGTGATGCTTTGCTGCGGCTTTGGTTAAGTGGACAATCTGATGGAGACGATTCAGCAGCCGTCTGCTCATCTCTCTCTCTCTCTCTCTCAGCACAGCCTCTGAATGTTGATGCTCTCCCGTGACCCCCCTGTCCTCTCCTCATGTGAACGCATGAGCGCCGATCTCACCCCGCGGGTCACATGCACCGGTGCAGCTTCAATTTGGACAAAAGAAAACAAGCAGGAGGGGCGATCAAATGTTTCCTGAGCCGAACAGAGAGACGGACGCAGAGATCTTAGAAAACGTCCACAATCACCAGATTATTCATCAAAAGTGTGACATGATAACTATGTTTATCTTGAATCCAGCTCTCTGGCGAGTGTCACTTTTTGTTTTATGGATGGTTTATATAAATGAGCGTTGAGCGTCTGAGCTGCTAATGGCCGTGTGTTTATCTGGATGTGAATTGATTTTCTACAGAGGGGTTTGTTCGATAGCGTTTCACTCCTCCACATTTGTCTGAGCTCAACGACCACCCGGCCCGTTCCCTCCTTTACAAACATCCCATCATCCTCCGGGGAAAAGCAGAGACACTTCCAACTTAACTACATTTATCAACAGAGACACGAGAGCTGTACAGTATGTGTGGACTACACCAAGACCTTCTAATATACTTGAAAGAACTGACATTCATTCTTAAACGCTGTGTAACCTTCCCTGTGATCAATATTTATAAAGCACAATATATTGGTAACACTTAACAATAAGGTGCGATTAGCTAACGTTAGCAAACAATGAACAATGTTCTGCATTTTTAAATCCTAGTCAATGTTAGTTCATGTCGATGATACAGTTAACAAATAGCACCCGATTGTAGACTGTTACCATATTAAATGCTGAAACAAAAACACTGTTACCAGACTTTTTCTCCAATAACACATGAGAGTCATTCTGCAGTTTCTTCAACAGATATACAGAAGAGGTCAAATAAAGCCCTAAACACCACATTGTCCTCATTTTGAAATGATTGCCGTGAGGTTGTGTTTTCAAAGAACTTCTTCAACATTAGATAACCTACTTTAATCTGCCCGGAAACACTTAGAAACAACAACTCTTCACACCATCTCGATAAGTTGAATTGTAAATGTAGACGGGCAGAAATGAGACTACAGAGAGTTGATGTTCAGCACAGAGACTCATTACGTTTGATCAGCGCAATAAACAAGACCATTAACACGCCTTGTTGTTTTTAAGATCTGTAACAAATTCTGTTGTTTTTTGCTCCCGTTGCCGCAATGTGAAGAGAAATTGAATAATTCAAGGTTGAGCATCCGGCTTCACACTTTAGAGGATTCAGAAATGATGGGGTAGAAAATGAAAAGGTGGTATAATCTATCAGGAACGAACGAGGCAGAAATCTTGTTATCTCTTCGACTGAGTGGAACCCAATACAGCGTATTCCAGAAACATCCCCGAGTCCATTTTGATTCATTCCACCGACCTGAGACAAATGTTCATTTAGTTCACACCATCACGTGTTTACACATTCAGAGGATGATTGAAATACATCTAGTCAAGAACACGAGCGATGCTGTTGCCAGGGTGTTGCTAAGCAATTTGTTTAGAGTGATGCTAGGTAACAGCTGGGATGTATGTCCTCGAGAGCTTGTTGGGTGACAGGTGACTGACCCCAAACACTACTAATGACTCATCCATCAGGTTCATTGAATAAATGTCTCGTTTTGATTCATTGTGTTCACAGAAAGCGTTGAGGCATTTTTGACATGTGCTCATGCTGAAAAACTTTTGAACCATTTTCTGCATTACTACGTTTTTTAAAAAGCTACTTTGCAACAGTGCCAAATCAATACAGAAATAAATTTGAATTGAATCTGAAGGCAGGCCAACCCTGAATCTGTGCGGTTTTCTCACCAACGCAAACACGAAAAAATGAAATACTCAAGTTCAAAACATACAGCTGATTAATCGCTCACATTGATTGTTGACGTTATGAATCGTTTTAATATAAACAAGCGCTAACCAGCACTAACAACATTCAGGGACCTATCGTGAACCCGGCGCAATGTGGCGCAACGCAAGTGTTTTTGCTAAAGCGCTCGTACATTCTGCTTATTACACACAGAGATAATGACAAATATTTATACAGATGGATTACAATGTAAAAGATTATTATTGTGGACATAAAGATAGAGCCCTGCACGGGCCTTGAATCCATGCCTAGCCCTGCCCGACAAGCTTATCAGTATTCTTGGCCCGAGCCAGCTTAGAGCATCAATTTTTCTTGTTATATCCCATTACAAGCCAATACTACTGTTGCAGCCACTAAAATACTTTCCTTTTTAGTTTTTTAATGCCAAAGTAGTTATATAAATACTATATACATTTTCCATTAGGTTAGTTAGAAAAATTTGAAGCATATTTCGGGTAGGGAATAAAAAGTGAATAGGGAAGGGGGGGGGGGGGGTGTATATGTGGTGTTTTTTTTTTTTTTTTTTTTTTTTTTATAAGGGGGGGGTAAAGGAGGAAGAGGGTTTTTTTTTGTGGTGTGTTTTTTTTTAGTGTCGGGGTTTTAAAGGGAATGGAAGATGACACTCTAATTGGTTTATTGCACGTTACGCCCAAAAAACACCCATCACTCATTAAGAGAATCAGGACCACCCGTTTAGATCACGTGCCCGGGCGAGCCGACTGCTTTTCTGCCGTTAAACTAGCAAAAGTGTATTCGGACACACGGTGAGTCCACCTGAGCCGTGCGCTTTAAACCATGAGCTACGATCCTGAAGATAGGGCCTCAATCTCACATTAGCTTACAAAAAGAGAAATGCAGTATTGTTTTAATCCGTCTGTCGTTGGGTTAAATATGGACACTTTCTATGTTACAGATGTTGGGTTTGTTCAGATTTGACCTAACGTGAGTTAAAATGACCCGGTTTAGTTCACGCACACACACACCTGGTCATCGTGCAGGCGTGATGTGTTTCATATACATGTCAGCTAAACTTTCTGTTCTGAACCGCATCATAAATTATGAACAGCAGCTTTTTTACAGCAGACATATTCTTAAATAATTCAACTTTGATCATTAACACGAGACAATTACTGCGTTCAGACAAAAACATGTTTATTTGATCAAAGTTATGATTGTGTGGTGTTTATGACTTGGTGAATGTTGTTTTTCTTCCGTATGATTTTCCAGCTTGTGTTTTCAGCGTGACGGAAGGAAACATGACAAATAGCGTTCCACACCTGAGTCACTTCATATTTAAAGAGTCGAGTGGCATGAATGAATTAATGTGTCTCAAACAAAGCCAGTCTCCCTCGCCGTCCCTCACGCTCATTAATATTGTGAATTATTCAATCTCGTCGCTCTATAAAGACTTTTGACCTATTTTAACAAACACCATTCCATCAGAACAGCACTTTTCATAAAGCAAATACTTCACTAAAGTTCTCTTACAGCACAATGAAAACCAAATCAAATCATCACCGATGAACAAAAAAGACTTTTGTGTTGCTTCACTGTACAAATATAACACAAATCAACAAATGTTCATTTTCACTCTTACTATTGTAAAATTGTAGTTGCCACGTTTTCGATGTATTGTTTGGCATTTAACCAGAATTTGACTACAAACCCCATGGTTAAACTATGATCACTGTGGTAAAAGCATGGTTATTTTTTAACTAGGGTAACCATGATTTTTATATGTATTTGTAGTAAAAGCATTTTCAGAAGAGACAGCCTTAACCAGCGGGTGTCACGGCTTAAATTCTCTTGAAAGTCAAGATGTCTGTGGGATGAACTGAAGTTATTTGGTGTAAGAATCTCCGTAGGATGTTTTAATGACAATTCACAAACTTATATTTGTGTCATACTGTTTTAAAAACACACAGCTGCAACTTATGAGAAACACAAAGAAAAAGTAAAGAAATCAACAGGCTCAACACATCTCTAAACGTTGCGTTAAATGATAATCATAGTAAACTGTGAGAAGGTTTTGCAAAGAGAAAGCACCTCCCTCTGTTTAAATAGCTGATTGTGAATATTATCCATCTGTTGAGAGCACTGAAGAGTGAGTATTGAATGATGTGAGGTTTTCTGCTATAGACACATCCAGATGTTTAATAACATCCAATTCATCACTGGAGATTCTTCATTCATCCAACGAAAATCACACATCAGAAAATCTATATTATACTCTTAAGGCCGTTGCACAAATGAGTCTGATATTTGCGTATACACTTTCTGCATGTTCAAAAATAAATACTACCGCACGTTGTGTCAAACGCCTCCGATATTTTCACCTGTCATACAAAATTCAGACTGGGTTTGTGAGTGTGTGTGTGTGTGTGTGCATGCGTGCATGTGTGCTTGTCTGTGTGTGCATGCGTGCTTGTCTGTGCATGTGTGCATGCGTGTGTGTGTGTGTGCGTGTGTGCATGCGTGCTTGTCTGTGTGTGCATGCGTGCTTGTCTGTGCATGTGTGCATGCGTGTGTGTGTGCGTGTGTGCATTCGTGCTTGTCTGTGTGTGTGTGCTTGTCTGTGCATGCGGGCTTGTCTGTGCGTGTGTGCACGTGTGCTTGTCTGTGTGTGTGTGCACGTGTGCTTGTCTGTGTGTGTGCACGTGTGCTTGTGTGCATGTGTGCTTGTCTGTGTCTCCGTGTGCATGTGCATTTGTGTCTGCGTGTATGTGTGTGCATGCGTACGTGTGTATGTGTGCGTGTGTGCACGCGTGCGCGTGTGTGCTTATCTGTGTGTGCATGTGTACGCATGCGTGAGTGCCTGTCGGTGCATGTGTGTGTGTGTGTGAAACAGAATGTCTGTTTACTGCATTACACCAACACAAGCGCATGCACATCTTTACTCTAAATTCTAATATTTTATTAAATGTGGATTAAAAGAGTTTTAAATGAACATCGGTGTTGACGAGAAGGAAAAAACTTGGCAAACAAACTTACACACAACATTAAGTTTATAAAAACTAAATATCCCAAATAACAGATGAGACTGTAGTCAATGTTTGTTTTATTTAATCTGAGCTTTTAGTTTTTCTATGCAAATTTTTGTGTTTAGATTAGTAACCCTGTCTCCTGAGTCTGACACACTGTTGTTCTGAATTTCCCCCAAATCATTGTGTCCAATAAATATCTTAAAGCTTGATTTTCTGATGATTTATCAAACCTGAATGATATTTAAAGGCAAATATTGAGCGAAAATGACCGTCCGGACATGACTTTTGGCCACTGCTGTACACACAAACACACACAAACACGCACAAACGCGTCCAAGCATTTGATTAATAATGTGTGTAGTCTCAGAGTAACAGCTCTATTATTTAACACAGCATATGTTCATTAAAACTCACTCATGCCCAACTTCACAAATCCCCCACAGCTCCACCAATGACTGACTGAAACTCTCTGACTTCCATAAGCCGAACAAGCACAAACATCCCAGAATAAAATACACATGAATTTATTAATGTGTCAAAGGCGTCTTTCTGCTCCGGAGGGTGACGCCACACATCTATCAACCAACAAACCTTCTGTTACGCAGCTTATACCGCGGTAAATCACTCAACAGGGCTACTTTACCCTCCATAAAAACAGAATAATGTCACAAAAGCTCCATGAAATGAGTCCATGACCTGTGAGTTCCTGATATCAAGAACGTAAACTGACGCTCTGAAGGTCTTTCAGCACACAACAAACAACAGGAAAAGTGACATCACAGAGGTCTGAAAGGTCAAGAGTAAATCATGATGAAACCTTTATTTTAGTATCTGATCAGAAAACCTCATCTCTGTCTATGAAGCGTGCGCTTTCATTATGATCTCCTGGTCTAGTCCTCACACAAAGCTTTTGTATTGTGTGTCATGATGGTTAACCGAAGCACCGATGTCTGATCAATGACTCTCTCGCCCGTGAAGACACGGACGCACACGTTGAATTTTTTTACCGCCGCCGATGGCTTCGTTAATCCCTGCCACTCACGATTTAATGGAAATCTCTGAGGCTCTCCGCCCCACCCCACAGCACCTTATCATTTAATTGGCTGGAGTGTTGAGGGACCTCGCCGCCTCCATGACGTCTGTGTATTCAAAGCTGTTTACCTGAAACCAATGGGGTCGCACAAAAGATGGAGAGAGAGAGAGAAAGAGGGGAGCAGTGGCCCGCCAGCATTGAGTGGCGCTCGATGGCATAACAGCCTCTATTCTCTTCGCTCTATTCAACACCACACGACCGAAAAAATACACACACACAATAACATTCCCATGAATGGAGACCTCCGAGCACAAGGCGAACAGAAAGACAGCAACAAGAGACAGACCTGACAATACAAACACACAACGCTGATAAAAGCAGACGGACACGCGTGTGTCTCACTGGAAAGAGAGAAAGAAACAGGACCACACAGATCTGTACAAATAAATCAAACACACGTAGATATAAAATCCTAGACTTTCTGTATCACAGACCTGTCTCACTCAGTATTGCTGATGCACAACATCAACACAACATCAACACAATCAACCGTGTCCGTGTCCACGGAAGCTCTGCCGGCGTACGACGTGTGATTTCAATCGATTCCAACGGAAACGCCACGTTTTTTGAAAACGGCAGCAGCTGGTGTTCTTTTCCACAGGTTCAGCGCCGGCGCTCAGCGTATCATAGGAACCAACGCAACTCTGCTTGGCAAAAAACGCTGTTCAAACACCCGCAACCAACGTTTTCCGCCGCACAAAAGCACCTTGTGGATCTGAGGCCTAATGCCGGGTTCACACGGTACGCAGCAGTCACATGTGTCCAGTTTATTTTCAAAGGGAAACATGTGGTAAGTGGGAACGCAGGCCGCTTCGTTGGGAGCGAAGGCGCAAGCGAAAACTACTTTCACTTTCAACACCGTCCTACAGCTGGTAATAAGAATTCAGTGACACACATTCGGATAACCTAATAACAGCTTCCATGACTTTGTGAAAGCTGTTCTGTGTAACACACTCATATTGTGTGTGTGCCTCTAAAACACGTCTCCTCGTCAATCTGCTTGTTTTATTATCCCACTTGGGTCCAATATAAAAAGATAAAACTAACACTTCTGTCATTTGTGTTATTTAATATAATCGGTCTGATTGAAATAAGGTCAAATGATATATACACTGTCAGTGTTCATTTGACCTTTTTTAACACTGGAAATGTTGCTGTGTATCAGTTATATCTGATCTTTTCATTTGTGTTCATCTCATTCTTAAAGAGTTAATGATTTGTGATTTCTAGGGCTCTGGTTTATGGAGTAAAGAAAGAATTTGTATCTTTTATTTGAGAACTGAATACTCAAACATATTAGAACCTCCTATTGAAAGTTTCCAGTTTATCCCAAAAATCTAAGAAATTCATTAAAGAATTGTGTGTGATATTTGTCCTTATGACAGTTCCTATATTGTGTAAATTCTGTAACTCATTTCCAGAAAACACAGAGCATATTTTCTTTCATTCCTGGACAAAGTGCAATTATTCTGGTTTGAAATGTAACATGTCGTTTATAAAAATTGTTATAAAAATATACTTTGTAAGCTTAGAACTTTATTCTCAAATGTAATTTTTTAAATCCCCCTCTTTATAGTATTTTAGAATTGTTTGGGACAATATTCAAAAACGCTGTCAAGAGCATATAATACAAAGTTGGAATTTTGTAAGACTTATTCGATAATATAAATTATATTCCTTGTTTTGTATTTATTGTATTGTTGTTTGGTTTATCTTTTATAATTATTTCTTTATAGCCCCTCTTAAAATGTATGCTTTTGAATGTAAACTATATAAAATCTTGTTTTTAATGTTTTAGTTATACCTTAATAAATAAAATAAAAGCGTTTTTTATCACAGTTGAAACCGATGCAATGGAATTTCCACTGCTTTTACATGAAGGTGGTTATGAGGACAATATATCTCACATGGGTGTGTTTTTCCACATAAGCTGTATTTACAGTATATCAGAGCAAGGCAGACGTAACTCGGACACATTTCTAACCGGCATGCATCTTGCGCTGATCCCCGGTGATCGATTCTGCGCAGAATTAACTCAAAATTAATTAGTTCGGCGATTCATCCGTCTAATCCCTCCTTTCGATCAGTCTACTCTGATCTGATTGGTCAGACGGTCTAGTCTGCTGCGATTGGTCTACCGTTGCGCAGTGTTGCAAATGGAACGGAAGCGTGCATTACACCGAAATAAGAACGACAGACGACTCGTCCTTTTTTCTCAAGCCAATAACAACTCGGGTTACTACTAAATAGAAAGAGAACATTATATATACTATATTAACGTAATATACACATTGTGAGGTTTGGACTTCCAGAAAAATGTACTATATATAATCCAGAACCATGATAAAAAATGCAAGATCATCGCTGCTGTGAAACCTCTCTGAGACCGTTGATGTGCGGACACAAACACACACACACACACGAGCATCAGGGTGGGAACACAGAAGGATCAGATGATGGACTTTGGGGATCTTCTCGCTGGAAGAAACATCAAACCCAGCGTTAGATCCCTTCAGTCAACACAGCATCTTCTCCATCATTTGATTCCAGCCGCCAGCATCACATTCTCGCCCTGGTGTTGCTCCAGAATCGTCACACCTTCATGAGTTTTATTTACAGCTCGACTGTTTCTTTAAGGTCACAGAGCGCGTCCAAATCAAACCTACGGCTAAAACACATGCTGTGAATAAACACTAATGGCTGCTTAATTCTCGTAGTCTTCAGGCGGGTTTGAATAATTCATCAGAACGGCAAACACACAAGGCTCAGCATTCATCTCAGCACCGCGCTGGAGGTTTCTCGGCCTACTATTAGAATAATCTGCATGTTGGGGATTCGCCGTGTGTCCTGCGGCGGCGGCACACAAACACTGACAACACTGAGTCTGTTTTCAGAGAGACACCTGGAATCAGTCCGGAGCTGACACGTGTGTGTGTGTGTGTGTGTGTGTGGAGAAGATTACATTCAACACAACCTCTGATCAACACATTCCCACAATATTACAAACAGACATGACATTTCTCTTCGTTTTACTGAAAATATCTTTGATTCTGTTTTCTTTATTGTTTGTACTAATATATATTTATTATGAAGCTGATTTTGCAACAATGCAAAATATTCTACATTAATACGACGTCTCTTGGGGAAGAATATATGTTTTCTTTAATAAGCTATTCTGCAACCATACATTCCACAACACGTGAATTTGTCCTTAACCTCGTCCTAATGTCAGTGAATCTGGAGAATTATGACCATATTACCATGAATTCAAGTGAAAAATCTTCATCATTTTGTCAAGACCAACAGCGTCTTAATGGGAGATGTTTTAAAACCACTTTAATATTACCAGTTTGAGTGTTTTAAAAGGTATTATTAATTAATCACTACAGTGTTATAAGCATTCATCCACATCTCTCTCTCTGTGTCTCTGTGTCTCTCTGTGTCTGTGTGTCTGTGTGTCTGTGTGTCTGTGTGTCTGTGTGTCTGTGTGTCTGTGTGTCTGTGTGTCTCTGTCTCTCTCTCTCTCTCTCTCTCTCTCTCTCTCTCTCTCTCTCTCTCTCTCTCTCTCTCTCTCTCTCTCTCTCTCTCTCTCTCTCTCTCTCTCTCTCTCTCTCTCTCTCTCTCTCTCTCTCTCTCTCTCTCTCTCTCTCTCTCTCTCTCTCTCTCTCTCTCTCTCTCTCTCTCTCTCTCTCTCTCTCTCTCTCTCTCTCTCTCTCTCTCTCTCTCTCTCTCTCTCTCTCTCTCTCTCTCTCTCTCTCTCTCTCTCTCTCTCTCTCTCTCTCTCTCTCTCTCTCTCTCTCTCTCTCTCTCTCTCTCTCTCTCTCTCTCTCTCTCTCTCTCTCTCTCTCTCTCTCTCTCTCTCTCTCTCTCTCTCTCTCTCTCTCTCTCTCTCTCTCTCTCTCTCTCTCTCTCTCTCTCTCTCTCTCTCTCTCTCTCTCTCTCTCTCTCTCTCTCTCTCTCTCTCTCTCTCTCTCTCTCTCTCTCTCTCTCTCTCTCTCTCTCTCTCTCTCTCTCTCTCTCTCTCTCTCTCTCTCTCTCTCTCTCTCTCTCTCTCTCTCTCTCTCTCTCTCTCCTCTCTCTCTCTCTCTCTCTCTCTCTCTCTCTCTCTCTCTCTCTCTCTCTCTCTCTCTCTCTCTCTCTCTCTCTCTCTCTCTCTCTCTCTCTCTCTCTCTCTCTCTCTCTCTCTCTCTCTCTCTCTCTCTCTCTCTCTCTCTCTCTCTCTCCGTCTCTCTCTCTCTGTCTCTCTCTGTCTCTCTCTCTCTCTCTCTCTCTCTCTCTCTCTCACACAGTGTGTGTTTGATTAGATATTTTTAATCAGTGAGGCTGTTTTGTGAGATTCCTCTCTCTTTCTCTCTCTCTCACACACACACACACACACACACACACACTTTATCCATTTCTGAGATGATTAGGGATGTCAAGTGCTTGTTAACTGCATCATTATACTGCATGCATGCGTGTGTGTGTGTGTGTGTGTGTGTGTGTGTGTGTGTGTGTGTGTGTGTGTGTGTGTGTGTGTGTGTGTGTGTGTGTGTGTGTGTGTGTGTGTGTGTGTGCGTGCGTGCGTGCGTGCATTCCCAGATATTTTCCAGCATTACATTAATGTGTTCACTGGCACAGAAACGCGCTTGTTAAGAGTCTCGATGTGATCGTTGCGCGTGTTTATCATCAGTTTTCTTCACTCGTCCACTGTTCAAATCATTCAGCATCTTTAACTTCATCTCTGCTCAACATCCCCATCATCATAATCATCATCAGAGTTTGAGGACGTACTTCATATTCACACTGTATTTGTTAGGAGTTGGACAAAATAACACAAGATCTCTGTCTGGCCTTTTACATTTCAATGCAAATAAAAACAGAGAAAGTCTATCAGTTCGAGCCAAAACCAGAGTGATAAACACAGAGATGAAGTGGTTCTCTTTGGCTGCAGGAAATATCAGAGTCCTGCGCCAAACTGCAGGTCAAAGTGTGTCTGAATCTCACACATTTATTCACTCATTGCTCTTTCTAATTAGCAATAACAGGCGGCACACAACTTCGCCTTCAGCTGGCTTTTCTCCACACAAAACCCATCATCTATGCCACGGGGTTGCGGTTGAACATGAAGTCTCTCCAGAGAGCCGCTGACGGTGGGCGGCGTACAGTAAACGCATCTTAACGCTGTGACTCAGTGTGCGAGTCAAGAGAAGTAAATTAAACACACAAACTTATTAAAGGCCAATGGATAATATTCCTCCCAGATCAGTGGAGTGACACGACTAGAGCAGCTCACCCGTAACATTCATTAAGCTTAAAATATCAACGCTTCACTCGCCAAATCAAATACACGCCACATTAAAACGGGACGCCAGCCGTGAACTCATTATGCTGTCCCTGTGTCTTGGACATTTTTCCATTTCATAAATCAAATGTTTCTGGATTAGTGTTGCTGTGAAGTTTCCTCTCATTTTCAGCGGAAAACCTTTAGGATTTACAGCGTCTTAAACTATAGAACCCTATTATCCCTGCGTTCGATAAAAATACAAACACACACATGCGCTAAACCTTCATTTACAATACAAACACAAGTCATTACTTTTTCTGTAAAGAGAATGTGAGACGAGGCCCAAACTTCTCTTCTCTGCGATTGACTGCTTTCCCTGTCAATCAGCGAAAGCTCTTCCCCTCAAAAATACTAAATGATCTGAGAGTAAACAAACTTCAAATAAATAAAAAGCAATGAATGAAACATCAGCAGAAGTTAAGAATCTGAGCATCACTGATGTATTTCAGACACTAACATAAACAACTGAAGCGTAGGCCTACTGCTAAGAACACTTAAAGAAATGTGTGCGAGTTAGCGTCTTCAGCACGAGGCTAATCCAGCATCTTCTGTTATTGTTACTGCTCTGTGGTGTGTGTGTTATTTAAGATAACTGTGTTAGATGAGAGTTTTTCTGCATTCACAGAGAAAGAGAGAGAGAGAGAGAGTCTCGTACAGTACCTCACAAAAGCTCCTTAGAGTGATTAACTGAAGCCTTTCTGTGATTCTGGAGCAATCCTAAAGAAGAAGGGCATGCCACTGATATTCACCCTTTCATTGCCTCTCATTACCACCACAAGACCATGATGATCTGTAAACATAATAATACCTAATCAGTTACTTCATTATTTACCTCATTCCTTCATTATTTAACTCATTCTCTACCTCATTCTTTCATCAGTTACCTCATCATTTACCTCATTCCTTCATTATTTAACTCATTCTCTCATTATTTACCTCATTCTTTCATCAGTTACCTCATCATTTGCCTCACTCCTTCATTATTTAACTCATTCTCTCATTATTTACCTCATTCTCTCATCAGTTACCTCATTATTTACCTCATTCCTTCACTATTTACCTAATTCCTTCATCAGTTACCTCATTATTTACCTCATTCTCTCATTATTAACCTTATTCTCTCATTATTTACCTCAGTCTCTCATCAGTTACCTCTTGTTTACCTCATTTTCTCATTATTAACCTTATTCTCTCATTATTTACCTCATTCCCTCATCAGTTACCTCATTATTTAACTAATTCTCTCATTATTTACCTCATTCTCTCATCAGTTACCTCACTGTTTACCTCTTTCTCTCATTATTTACCTCATTCTCTCATCAGTTACCTCATTATTTAACTAATTCTCTCATTATTTACCTAATTCTCTCATTTTGTAACCTCATTCTCTCATCAGTTACCTCACTATTTACCTCAATCTCTCATCAGTTACCTCATTATTTAATTAATTCTCTCATTATTTACCTCATTCTCTCATTATTAACCTAATTCTCTCATCAGTTACCTCATTATTTAACTAATTCTCTATTTACCTCATTCTCTCATTATTAACCTAATTCTCTTATTATTTACCTCATTCTCTCATCAGTTACCTCATTATTTACCTCATTCTCTCATTATTAACCTTATTCTCTAATTATTTACCTAATTCTCTCATTATTTACCTCATTCTCTCACCAGTTACCTCATTATTCTCATAATCCTGTCATTATTTACCTCATTCTTTCATCAGTTACCTCATTATTTACCTCATTCTCGTATAATTATTATCTCGAGATTAATTCATTATTTATAATATTTATATAATTTTATCGACAAAGATGTCTGAATTATATAAAATATTTGATTTAAAACTGTAAAAATAATGCTAAAAAGCTAGATGCTAAGCGTTGATTAAACAGAGAGAGGTTGTGTAACATGTAGATACAGATGCAGTATAAAGTGAAGTAAAGTAGTGTGTGTGTGTGTGTGTGTGTGTGTGTGTGTGTGTGTGTGTGTGTGTGTGTGTGTGTGTGTGTGTGTGTGTGTGTGTGTGTGTGTGTGTGCGTGTGCGTGTGCGTGTGCGTGTGCGTGTGCGTGTGCGTGTGCGCGTGCGCGTGCGCGTGCGCGTGCGCGTGCGCGTGCGTGTGCGTGTATGTCGTTGAGAGAAAAGCAGGTCAAGAGAAGGGTGTTGTGATCTTTTAATAGCTGTAAGAGAAGCACAGGACTGCAGTCACAGGACCAGCAACCGAAGAATGAACAACCGAACGTACTGCATCCTAACTCTCCTGTTTTTACTTTAGAAATACATTTCTTTACTGAATTATAAATCACACATACATTCTTTTTACTCAAAGGTCATTAATGTGTCATTTATAACGTAGTAAGGTTTTCTCAATTAAAAACACTGATAAAGATCCTAGAAAAATTTGAATAGTGTAAAAATCGTAACAGTCTGTTCTTCACAAGGACATATGTCACACAGCTCGTACAGAGTTATGCTTTGATATCATTCTGTTGTGACAACTTTATGAATTATTTGAGTTTAATTATTTATATTTAATGTACCAGCAAACACAACTTAAACACTCAATTTAAACAACAGATCCTATTCAATGTTCAATGATCCTAAACCCAACATGATCATATTTGAGACTACGTCACATGACACCACGTCATCTATCTGTTTTATCTCTGATTTTAACATGCCTAAAAAGAGTTAAATAAAATTACAACATTTCAGAAAAGTCTAACACAACTGCAAACACTTTTCCAAACAAGAACACGATTCATTAAATGATCAAAAATAAAGTGTGTACAGACTTGGACAAAATCCTACTAAAGTCGTTTTATATTTTTCTCCTCAAATATCTACCATCAAAGCATTTGATAGCATAAAGAATGTGAATGAAACTAGGGCTGTCACTACTATTAAATAATCATCTCAACGCAATTATATGACACAATCGCAATTATTTCAGATAACCGCAATTATTGTAAATCCTTAAAAAACAAGGGTGATCTGCTGCTTTTATATTCACCGTCCTCGATCTGCACTCACTGTGACATTTCTTCATCGTTTGAGTTTTATCAGATTTGTACTTTTTGTGTTGATGAGTTTTATTAAAGTGATTCCAGATTTGCTTCATCTACAGCAAGACAACATCATCCTCACATCTCAGTCTTTTCTGTTAAGGTCACTCTATAGGGTTACCAGTTATTTACAGAATTTTCACATTTATTAATGTATCTATGTTTTATTCACTGAAAAAATTAATTGTAATTAATAATTATAATTGTCAAACCCTTTAAATAGACAATTATCGCCATAATCGCAATTATCTAATAGACTAAAACAGTAAGAACGAGATTTGTTTGATTTCACATCCCATAGCCTAAAACGCAATTATTCAACAGACAATTAATCGTCACAATCGCAATTATTCAACAGACAATTAATCGCCACAACCGCAACTATTCAACAGACAATTAATCGTCATAACCGCAATTATTCAACAGACAATTAATCGCCACAACCGCAATTATTCAACAGACAATTAATCGTCATAACCGCAATTATTCAACAGACAATTAATCGCCACAACCGCAACTATTCAACAGACAATTAATCGTCATAACCGCAATTATTCAACAGACAATTAATCGTCATAACCGCAATTATTCAACAGACAATTAATCGCCACAACCGCAGCTATTCAACAGACAATTAATCGTCATAACCGCAATTATTCAACAGACAATTAATCGCCACAACCGCAATTATTCAACAGACAATTAATCGTCATAACCGCAATTATTCAACAGACAATTAATCGCCACAACCGCAATTATTCAACAGACAATTAATCGTCACAATCGCAATTATTCAACAGACAATTAATGCCACAACCGCAACTATTCAACAGACAATTAATCGTCATAACCGCAATTATTCAACAGACAATTAATCGCCACAACCGCAATTATTCAACAGACAATTAATCACCATAAACGCAATTATTCAACAGACAATTAATCGTCATAACCGCAATTATTCAACAGACAATTAATCGTCACAATCGCAATTATTCAACAGACAATTAATCGTCATAACCGCAATTATTCAACAGACAATTAATCGCCACAACCGCAATTATTCAACAGACAATTAATCGCCATAAACGCAATTATTCAACAGACAATTAATCACCACAGCCGCAATTATTCAACAGACAATTAATCGACATAAACGCAATTATTCAACAGACAATTAATCGACAAAAACGCAATTATTCAACAGACAATTAATCACCACAACCGCAATTATTCAACAGACAATTAATCGACATAAACGCAATTATTCAACAGACAATTAATCGACAAAAACGCAATTATTCAACAGACAATTAATCACCACAACCGCA
>CM074078.1:362500-410000 GCA_037178815.1 Barbatula barbatula | reverse complement strand
GAGAGAGAGAGAGAGAGAGAGAGAGAGAGAGAGAGAGAGAGAGAGAGAGAGAGAGAGAGAGAGAGAGAGAGAGAGAGAGAGACAGAGAGAGAGAGAGAGAGAGAGAGAGAGAGAGAGAGAGAGAGAGAGAGAGAGAGAGAGAGAGAGAGAGAGAGAGAGAGAGAGAGAGAGAGAGAGAGAGAGAGAGAGAGAGAGAGAGAGAGAGAGAGAGAGAGAGAGAGAGAGAGAGAGAGAGAGAGAGAGAGAGAGAGAGAGAGAGAGAGAGAGAGAGAGAGAGAGAGAGAGAGAGAGAGAGAGAGAGAGAGAGAGAGAGAGAGAGAGAGAGAGAGAGAGAGAGAGAGAGAGAGAGAGAGAGAGAGAGAGAGAGAGAGAGAGAGAGAGAGAGAGAGAGAGAGAGAGAGAGAGAGAGAGAGAGAGAGAGAGAGAGAGAGAGAGAGAGAGAGAGAGAGAGAGAGAGAGAGAGAGAGAGAGAGAGAGAGAGAGAGAGAGAGAGAGAGAGAGAGAGAGAGAGAGAGAGAGAGAGAGAGAGAGAGAGAGAGAGAGAGAGAGAGAGAGAGAGAGAGAGAGAGAGAGAGAGAGAGAGAGAGAGAGAGAGAGAGAGAGAGAGAGAGAGAGAGAGAGAGAGAGAGAGAGAGAGAGAGAGAGAGAGAGAGAGAGAGAGAGAGAGAGAGAGAGAGAGAGAGAGAGAGAGAGAGAGAGAGAGAGAGAGAGAGAGAGAGAGAGAGAGAGAGAGAGAGAGAGAGAGAGAGAGAGAGAGAGAGAGAGAGAGAGAGAGAGAGAGAGAGAGAGAGAGAGAGAGAGAGAGAGAGAGAGAGAGAGAGAGAGAGAGAGAGAGAGAGAGAGAGAGAGAGAGAGAGAGAGAGAGAGAGAGAGAGAGAGAGACTGCCAAACTTCTGTGCCTTCGACATGTGCGGTTTAATTTGTCTTATGTGACGGTCTCGCGCTCGCCTCCGTCCGCTTCAGACATTATTTCAACTATCTGGCGAGTTCCTCGCGCCGCGCAGAAATAAACACACGACCGCTGAAATCTCGATCTCCTTCCAGAACTTTCACACATTTCTGTGAGTCAGATGCGACTCCGGCTGATCACGCGACGCGTTTAGCGACAGAAGCGTTGACCTGAACGCGACGCACACAGCGAACAACAGGCCGTGTGTCTCTCTCGCGCGCATCATTAGAACCCTTGGAGTTTTAATTAGCGATGTTTTCTGGACCTTTCTCGCGCGTCACCGTGTCTGAATGTTAACTAGTAAACACGATCCTCTGCATAACAAGTTGTTGTTTTTCTCAGTGGATAACTTTTCCTTTTAAATATGTTGATGAGAAACGACTCGAGCGTGCCAGAGACAGAAATGATTCTCGTTTTCTATCGTTATTGAAATCTGTCATGCTTGTTCTTACATCTGTTGTCTTCACACTTTCTGTCTGTATTCCCAAAACACGCGGTTTTTTTAATTGAATTATTTTCTCTCTGCAGTCGAAGCTTAATGAAAGAGATCTCAGGCCTGATCCCAGATCGGCAGCTCGTGACTCGATCGGTCAGCAAAATCAGCAAAACAACTTACATTTACTCAGAGAAACTTTTAGAAAATATACAATTCAATTAAGGGATTAAAAATAAAAATACATCTTAAAGTGATGTGGAGTGATCTTGTTTAGATGTTGTTGTAGTGAAGACAGCAGAGCAATGAAATCAATGCTTTCAGTCAATTAGGATGCTGTCTAAGAAGGGCACACTATACACAACAGGTTTTGAGACACAGCCAATTACACTCACTCTAATTAGACGATCTCTTGTGTGTGTGTGTGTGTGTGTGTGTGTGTGATTCATTAGCTGTTATCTTCATCATTTGAATCAGTCTGTATGTAATTAGCGTGTCTGTTTGTCCAGCGCTGTCACAGTCACATCTCAAGTCCAATTACTGCAGCAAACACGCGTGCACACACACACACACACACACACACACACACACACACACACATCAATGCTGGAGACACCTCAGAACTTTGCTTTCAGGTGCATAAAATTATCAAAACACAAATGACTGCTTACTGAAATATGAATCACATCATCTTGCCCTTAAACTGCTTTAAGTTTGCAGAATTCAGGCAAAAATGAGATTCCTCACACCTCCTTCAAACCTGTGAGAGTTTCTTTCTTCTTCAGGACACAACACAAGACATTTTGAAGAACATCTTCACTGAACTCCATTGACTTTCACTGTATGAACACAAAACCACTGACACATTTCTCAAAATATCTTCTGTTGTGTTCCACTGAAGAAAGACTCACGTACAGATCTACAAACACATGAGAGAGAATAAACGCTGTAAAAAATACAACTTTCCATTGTTCTCCCAACAAAGGTAATAAAGTAGTAGAAGAAGAAGACGTGGCGCCAACAAGGATTATTTTGTTGACTGTACTGAGATAAGTGATTCGCTTTAAGATGTTTTAGGACTGTGTAATCTCAAAAAACAATTCTGTGTTTGAAAGTTCCCAGCATGCATTGGAGAATTTTCAATTTGCATGTTGAAATGATTCAAATGATTGCTATTTTAGTGTTTGTTTTTGTTGTCATTGTAAGTTTTTCTTTTTTATGTAAATGATGTTTGATGATTGTTAACATGATTGACTCGGTGTTGAGGTCAGTTACTTAAGTGGAGTGTGTATATAATAACAGAACAATTATATATGAACGTTATATAAAACATCATCTTTTGATTGGGTCAATTAAGTCCATAGTTGAGTGAACTCAGAAATGTGATTGTTGCTTATTTATTTTAAGTTGGTTCAACTATTTATGTGACATTACTCAGTTACTTGGCCAAAAGTTGAGTAAACTCAAAAAATCTGTTGTAAATGTTAAGTTAAATCAACTTTTGTACAGTGAATGATGATGAAACTTCCTGTCTGGGTGAACAGTCCCTTTAATGAGAACTGTACGGCATTAAGACATGGGAGGGGGGCTGATCAACACCTCAAAAACAGCCCTGGCAACCACCAAGCAACGTGATAAAAATCACTCAGATGCCTTAGCAACAGCCCTAGCAACCAGCCTGAACACCTGAACATTGTGTGCGTGGTTTCTGCATGAGCACTCATTATTATCAACTCATTTTTAATCCATTTGGTTCACTCACTGACTGACTGTATATGTCTGTAATGCTTCAGGTGACAGAAGTTTCAATATGAAATCTCTCAGTGTGTGGGATGTGTTTTATTAGTATTTTAGCTGTAGGGGCCACAGACAGACAGACAGACAGACAGACAGGTCCCTGAAGCTCATTTCATTCTCCAGTGGCTTCCTCATCATCGTCTCTTAAAACAGAAGAGCTGAACAGCCGCTGTGAGCTGTAAATAAAAGAGCTGTTTATCTCTGCTGGACAGCCAGTGAATTTCTTCATTTCATACCGAGACGCTGTGGGCTCAACGTTTGTCATTCAGACCCTCAACACCGCTCACATTACGCTCCGTATGAAACAAAACCTCACACACAGCACATCCCCAAAACACACACACTACCATTCTTCAAACCCGCCTGACTTCATTCACTGAACAACCCATCTTATGCTTTCCAGACAACAAACACAACCGCATCGTTCCATAAGAAGAATATTTCTACACATCGATGAGATTTATAAACCAAAAAGGTTCTGCTCTGCGTCTCAGATATTAAAAGAGTCAGAAATCTGTCTCCGTTGTGCCTCAAACAGAGCTCAGGTTTGTCTCGTCTGCAATCAAAAGTCAATATTATTAAAACATTTCTCATCACGATAACTCAAGTCCAGATGATTTGACCTCTACAAACTGCATTTTACACCTCCAGACTCTTCTGTTTTTATTTCTCCTGAGAAGTTTTAAGAAAAGCCTGTGAGACTAAGCTGATACTTAGGGAATCATGATAAATTATCGGCCGATAAAAGGTAATTGTTTATGTTATCGGTATTGGCTGATAATACAATTTATGCCGATATATTAGAGCTGATAAATTATGCATCATTTCCTCAGCTTGAACCACTTCATCTAATCCAGCACAGTTCTGTCTTTCTGTCGTGATCTTTCACTTACTGATATTAGCAAAACATTGTTGATGCAGATATTTATGATTGTGTGAATTATAGGAACAAAAGCATATTGTGTGAATCAGACTGCTGTCTGAATGCTTTCTGTCTTGAGATCTGTTAGACTCGTGGTTATTAAGAACACTTCTCTGGGTTGCTCGGGAAGAACATCTTTCATTTGTTTATTAAACAAACATTATACCAGAAAAGTTTCAAAGTTAAAGAAACTTGAGTTAGTGTAAAGTAGACTTGAAACATGATTTTCAGGGGAAAAAGACATTTCAGTCTCAAAAAATGTTAAATTAATATCTAGACACTGTATATCGGCCAATATATCGGTAATTGGCTGCCAGTGTTCAAGAAATATCGGTTATCGGCCATATCGGTGGATCTTTACTGATACTCAAACGAGAGCTTCATCAACTGTCACGAGCTGTGAAAGAGAACCGTCTGAGCAATATCATTTGGTACAGAATGTTTACTGGTGTACTTTTGTTGAGGTTTTAATGTCTTCACTTACTCGTATCGTTCGGCTGAGAGCTGCTAGATACACTCAATACAGGTCAGTAAATAAAGCAAAACATTTCTGAAGAATACAAATCTATTCTCGATGAATCTCAATGAATGTTTATCATCACACAAGCAATAATAATGCAATATCTTTGTCTGCTACAGAAAAAAACACATTAGAAGAGTATTGGTGTGAATATCAGACTGCTACGCAGAAATGTTTTCTAATTTCTTTGAGATTTATGAAGTTCTCCAGGACGGACTGGCTTATTATTCATCCGTCTCTGACTCTTACATACACAACTTCATATTTAAAATTTCACTCAGAACATAAATGCGTTCCCTCTCTCTCTCTATAAGAACAACCGCCTTTATCTCCCCGTGTCTCTTGTACTCAATACACTTGAATCCAACAATAGTTTATCTAATAATGAAGCTTGTGTTGTTGTTACAGACCTTTATGACTTGAATCTAAATGTTTAGCAGAATGTTTTTATCAGTGAGCAGCCGACTGCGCAGACGTGAGTAAGACCTGCTGTTGTTTTGATCAGAGTAAACGCCACACATGAAAGAGAATACTGCTCCTAAAGCTACACACACACACACACACACATACAAGCACGACACACACACACACACACACACACACACACACAAACAAACAAACAAACAGCAGATCTCGGAGGCAAGGGGATGTAAACTCATGGACAGTACACAAGCACAGGTGGACACACACACATAGTGTGTCATGTATGACTATGTGTCAACCCTCCATGTGAAACACACACAGTCACTTTCATGACACACACACGCACGCCCACAACACGCCTGTCTAACTGCAGGCAACATGAAAACTAACACAGAGCTACAAACCAAAAATGAGAATTCTGTCTTAATTTACTCGCCTTCTTGTCATTTCAAACCTTTATGAGTTTCGTTGTTGCGCAGAAAACACAAAAGAAGATATTTGAAAGAATGTTTCTAACTGGACCCCATTCACTTGCATTGATTTTGTAGTGAATGGTGACAGAAGTGAATGGTGTCCAGGTAAAAACATTCTTCCAAATATATTCTTTTGTGTTGACAAGAGGACGAGTAAATAAAGACTGTCCCTTTAAAGAATGTCTTGAGTCCACACCTGATGGAGAAAACCAAGCGTCTGTTTGTTCATAATCTAGATTGTGTCAGACTGCCGTAGAGCGCTGAAGTGGCTCTGAACATTGTTAACAGAATGTTGTGTTTAAGCTCTCGGTAGTAATCAGACTGTGAGTGACGTGTGTAAAGTTACGAGTGAGTCTTCTGGTGTCAGTCAGAGCAGACTGCGGTTCCCGGCCGCTGCGGCACAGCCGAGCATCACTCATCAGATTATTGGAAGATCTGTACACGTGTTATATTTATACAGGAATTACCCGGCGCTAATCGATGATAGCTGGAGCGCTGTGAGCAGAGCAGAAACCACAAGAGACGCTTATAAATTACTGATGCTAAAGACTTTGACTGCATGCGCCAAGCGGTTACGACTTCATCTTACTGCTGGTTCAAGCCCTTATACTACACAAACACACAAAATATAACACTGTACTGCTGTGCTATCTGTCTTTTTTTTCACATTAAAGCTATTGTTGTTGTCTCACAGAATGGATCAGATACTTGATGGTCCTTGCAAAGCACTTAGAAAAATTGTACAGTTGCACTACAATTCCATTCCTTTTTATTTCTATAGCACTTTTTACGATTTTGCATTGTTGCAAAGCAGTTGTACAGAAAATATTTGTGGAAAAATACGGGCAATAAAAAAAGATATACTGAAACTAATACGTATTAATACAGAAAATGATAAAGTACTACAAGGCTTTGCTCATTTTGGACATGCTGGAAAATAAACTGCAACTTCAGATATTTCAAAGCTATTTGACCATCTAGTATCATCACTGCAACACATCACCATCAGGGCCGTCACGATTATCATATCTGGCGAGATGCTTAATTTTCTATTAAATAATTGTGAACATGGCGATGAATTGTCTCTTTAAAGGCTTTGACACGATTGTTCACAATTTATTTGTTCAATGCATAAATATAGAAATGTGAAAATTCTGTAAATAACTGGTAACCCTATAGAGTGACCTTAACAGAAAAGACTGAGATGTGAGGATGATGTCGTCAACACAAACCGTACGGATCTGATAAAACTCAAACGATGAAGAAATGTCACAGTGAGTGCAGATCGAGGACGGTGAATATAAAATTCAGCAGATCACTTTTCTTTTTTAAGGATTTACACTAATTGTGTTTATCTGAAATAATTGCGTTGAGACGGTTAATTAATAGTGTGACAGCCCAACCATCACAGTATTTTTGTAAGAACAGGTCCCTGCCATGGCACTTCCAACAGGACAGGTGTTTTTCAACCGTCCATTTGAAGAAAGAAGCCGGGAATAAGACACTTGATTTTTTTGCAGATCAAATAATCATTTGAAAACGCCCAATAATTGAGAAACACCCCTTGTGTTCTGAAGAGACCTCCGTCTCTTCTTCATCTATATGTATATATATATATATATGTATAAGGGGTTAAAGCATCACTTGATGAAATTGTTTCTCTTCATATTCATGATTTTTTTATATATAAACCTCTTTATTGTAATACCACTATGTACTAAAAAAAGATACAGTGTTTCTCTGGTGTTCTTGTCGATCTGCATGTGTCCGGTGAAGATGAGCATCAGACAGTCATCATGAGTGAGTCATGCTGCCCCCTACAGACCAACAACACAACTGACACTTCACAAAGAGTCCGATCCTCTCTACACAACACCAAAGACTTCATACCAAAACACAAAGTTTCTTTAAATCACAGAAATCCTCCTGTCATATACACGTACAGTCATTTGAGTTTATTGACCACATCACATCATAACAGCTGATTTATCATGAACGGACCATTAAAAGACTCAGTCACACAAGCATTACGCTCCACTGCATGAACATTATCTTTTCATTCCCATATTGATCTCAATGTTACTAATGTCCTCTATTACACACAGAAAATCTATTCTTCAGACAGACTAAACGCCCGTTTTGTGTCCCCTGCGGCCACACGACACCAGTCTGAACTGATGAAGGCAAAATAAAGTCCGGACACTTTCAAACAAACTACAGTCGGCTACAACCAACACATTTCACCTTCATTCATGTCATTTTCGTCCTAAACAACAACACAACTTACATCAGATCAACACAACAGGACGCCACAATGTATCCATAACGTGACACAAAATAACGTCACTATCATCTCGAGCGGCTACTGAAGTCCCACATCACAGCCATTAAATAATCGATGAAATGAACAAATGTGCCTCATTAGACAAACATCAATGAACCGCGATGCGTTCCTGTGGAACGGCCACATTCCCACAGTCAGACTGAGGCGTGATGTGGACGCTTTATTCCGGGGAATAATATAAAGTTCTCTACGTTATAGGTTCTTCAACGCAATGCATCGTCAAACACCAGCACAGATGCAATTCTCAACAACTACAGAACAACAAACAGATATCTGTGGAGCAGAAAGCATTCGGGGTCCAAAGTGAAACATCGTAAAGTCTAAAACACGAACAGGTGCTTTGAATGAAATCAAAACATGTTACGCAAAACTCTATCCGCATAAACCATAAACCAGCAGTTTCTTCTTCTTCAAGAAACGTGTCATTTGAGGGCTCGAGTGTGGTTTCGTGTCTAAATCTGATCACAGAAGCCTGTCATTACTGAGTCACAGACGCGAGTCTCCGCCGGAGCATCAAACTTTACGCAAGACTCCAAAATACGCATTTAATAACGGATTAAAAGGCGTTATACATTCGTGTCTAAACGAACTTTTTAAGGAGACATCCCGAGAACGAAGCCACTTGAAAGGCTCGCGCTGAACACGAGCAAACAGCAGGAAAGGAATCGACGTCAGCTTTACCTTTATACACCTGCGCTCGCGCCGGCAGCGCAACACCGATCGCGATGAAGATGAAAGTTGAAACTTTGTCCATCTTGTCTGTGTCGGTTGGATGAACCCGGGGCTGACCGCCGGGCGAATCTCTCTCTCTCTCTCTCTCTCTCTCTCTTCAGCTGCGGGTGTCGGTGATGTCGCGGCTCGTTTCGGGTTCCTCTGGAAACGTTTCTCCCGCTTCCCTCTGTGCGGACAGTTGTCGGGTTGTGGGTGACCGGGTGGAGCGCGCGCGCGCGGGTGAGCTCTCCGGTAGAGGGTGAACTGGAGCTCTGCTCTGTGTGTGTGTGTGTGTGTGTGAGTGTGTGTGTGTGAGTGTGTGTGTGTGAGAGAGTTTGAGCTCCGGCAGCTGGTGTCGTGTCTCATCTCCTCCCACTGTGGGCTGGGATGCTCAGATGGACAAATTGGGAAAGAACGGAATTTTACATGCACCCACTGTACTTCAGATCATTTTCGTATCAAAAGTTGATATGATATGTGTTACATATACACATTTATAATAATAGTTAATGTTGCGTGTAGGTTCTTTGTGGGGCTGTGTGTTCCATAAAGAACATCCCCAGAACCTTTCTATAGCATTATTGGCTCCTTAAGTCGAAGAAGGTTATACAGACTATAAACATCAAAATGCTTCTGATAAGAACCTTTGATTTTCAATTAAAATAGTTCTACGGCATCACTGCAATGAACCCCTTTTCTCTATATGGCATCTCTGTCTTTACGTCAATGTTTCTTTTCATACAGTATATCTCTTTCTATCTGCCGGCCTGTCCCTTTAAATAATCGTTTTTAGGTATTTAGTACTGAATATATTTGCATCCTGTACACACGTCCGTGCTGTGGACACACACACACACACACCTCTCACTAATTAGTCATCTTGTGTTAAAGACCCATGTTTCCAGACAACATCAGGGTTCTAAAGGTTCCAGCACATAATTGCCGTCAAGGGACAAAAAAGGTTGGTTGGACAGAAATCCAATCATGAAGCTGTGGAATAAACAAACATACGCCTCTAAGAAAGTCACATTTAAAAAAAACAATTGAGATACGGGCATAAAAGAGATGATGGGATTTAGGCACTATAAAACAAGCCAATAAAAACATCCAACGGCAAACGGTCAAAAAAAACAGGAAGCTAGTGTGCGCTCATAAAGCCGTCCAACCGAGAACAGCTTCAAATACAGTATGACTGATACAGAAAATAAAAATGCAATCTCCTTTCGGATCCAGCAGCGACCATAATGGCATTTTCTTTTATGAGATTAAGCCCCAATAATCCTGCCACGTTATTAAGATAATACTCCCAAGTTACCACGACAGGATCGGCACAATTGGAATTCTTTCATGTGAAATTCAGAAACACGACATGCCACGGCTCAGACGCAACGCAGCTTTTAACAGTCATTACACAAAACAAGGAACAAAAGAACTTCCAACAGCTGGAAGAACGGATAGAAAGACAAACCACGTTTAGACCAGTTCAGACCACTAGAAAGAGTTTGGCAAAGGAAATGGCTGCGTGTGATTGGCAGCTCTCCTGGTTGGGTGACGTGGTGTCATAACAGCGAATCATTTGTTAGACCTCCCGCAGACTCCTAAGGAGATATGCTCTGTTTCACAAAATGCCACACATTTGTCACTGACATTGTAACAGCTGCGCTGTAAATCTGTTAAAGAGATCCTCTCAAATCCATCCGAACCCTATACATATAACGTGCTTTATAAGAAATGATATCTGTTATCGTTCTTAATTCCTTCAGGTGTTTTCACTTCACAGGGAGAACGTCCTAAAACTATATCCAAAAACTAAACAATGTCACAGCACACACACACACACACATTTTCTGATGTACACAACGTGCATTAAGTTGATTGAACGCTTGGAGACGTGTGGCACTAATGATCTTTGCTGAGGGTTACTCAACACTCTCTCCTCCATTGACCTTCCCGAAACATCTCAACATCATTACTTGATTAGCTGATTGGGGGCTGGGACGTTTAATATTTTGTTATCATATCGTGCTGATTAAATATGCCACCCCGACCTTGACGACGATGTAGTCCTTGAGTCCAATATCAGCTAAAACACACGCACGCGACACACAGGACAGCACGAGCGTGACCCGCCGTGGATTTAAGCAGTGTCATGGCTATATTTTCTCAAGGATGTCTGATAATGTCTGATAATCTAAGTGTGCGAGCACTGAGCGGGGACAGTGAAGTTCCTTCGAGAATGTAAAAACCACTTGACATGCATAGATTGGACCACATTTGGCCACTGACTTGTACGTCGACGTCGCCACCATATTGAGCTGGGCAGTGAAGACATTGACCAAAGTTTTCTGGCTAAAAAGCACAAACACGTTTATTTCTTTATTTGTGTTGTTATTATAATGCTTAATATCTTAACTGTATAAGTGTGACAATGTTCATTTCGGAAAGACATGTAACAGACGCAGCTTGCTGATATGCTTCACCTACTGCAATGCAACATGTGGGGATCAGAGCCGTGAATATGAGAGTTACGACACTCGATCTCGACGCCATATGGTCACATAGTTCACAGAGCCCTCAATAGATCCAAACAAATCCATGCTGCCAACCTGTTTGGGTTTAAGCGAGATGGATAACAATATTTGCATAATTTTTGCTAAACATATTAGCACATTGTGTATACCGAATACTCCGTTGACTACATTTTTAGCAGCATTTTGTCTTGGGAGAAATATGAATATAGGATCTATAATTTGAATATGACCGCCAACTCGTTGAAATGTATAAACGTGCCTTTATTTCACCAACTATACAGCAAATGCGTTTGGTAGTCATTGTATGGGCTTCAATGCAGTGTTTGGGACGGTTGGTCACTCCACGACAAGAGTTACTTCCGCAGTTAATCAATAATAAAAAAATAAAATAAATAAAGAGTTACTTCCGCATTCCATTCTACCGACGGGCGTCTATGCGAGTGTCGTAACTCTGTTTTTCAACGGCTCTGGAGGAGATACGTGCACAAAACAGACATAACAAAGTCAGAAAGGGATCATTTACAGAGAATAAACACGTGATATTAACACCAACTAAAAACAAATTAATAGTGCGTCCTAATGTACACAATGTTTAAAGACTTTTCCCGCACGCGTTTTTTATATGTTTTATTGAATTGTGTTCTTCGTTGTCCTATTGTAATTACAACTATGTCTGCCTTTAAGAAGTGTTTATTGTTAATATTGCTTGTTCAATGCCTCTTTTATATGTACACGTGTTTATTTGCTATTAATAATAATATATATTTCCCGCACGCGTCCTCTCCCTCAGCGGAAATACCTGAAGACCATGGAACGAGACTTCCTGCAAGCACGTGCTAGTGCACTGGTGATGAAATGAGGCGCTGTATTACTGACGCTACTCCTTCAGAGGGAGCTGTTGATCCCAAACCACTGCCAAGTCCTAGAAAAAGAAACATTAGAAATGAAATCAAGTTTATTGGCTTGGTGAAATCACTTTAGAAAGAATTTAATATGGAATGTTTTCGCATTTTGTGCAGTACACGGGGAAAAAATATCTTCTGTCCTCACATGGATATACAAGGGTATTAAAACATTCGTTTGTCTCAAGCAAACATGTGTGTTTTTCAAGGTTTTTGGGGATTGTAATATTTTTCTAATTCATTGTGTGTAAAATAAAACATTTCATTATACTTGATAATATAAATATGGCCTGAAACAGGACTTCGGTGCCTCTGCAGATACCGAGTATCCCCCAAGTCCGTTCCCAAAGGTATCTCTGATCTGAACAAGAATTCTGACTCGAGTTGTGACCAGAGATTCTGTGGGGATCAGGTGTTCAGGGGCAACAGTCTCTTAAATGTCAAATGTATTAAAGTTAGACTCATTTAGTTCTACACTAAATTTCACATAACAGATATTGGTAACGCTTTTGATCACGGCCTGCAATGTACCGCATAATGAAATAATGTTCCTCTACAGTACATATGTGTAGGTAAAGGGGAACAATGCACAAAGTCTTGGTAAAAAAAGACAAAACATTGGGGTCACTATTTTAATGTAACGTGGTGTGAATGACCTGCAGTAGCTACACAACAATCTAAGCGTGAACATAGATTTTCATAATCACATGTACCCATAAATAAGTACAGGGTTCTTGTTTTATTATCATAGCAAACATGAATCAAGGGGAACTGATGTGTTTAGTTTTTTTGCAAGCAAAAGAGAACGAATGAAGCCCGCAGACTGTGTGTCAACTGTAAATATGGCTGAGTTTTGACTTTAGGATTAATTTTAGGATTGTTGGTCACTATGAGATATTATTTGAATGTGTAAAATGTGCAAAATCAATGTTGATCTTTTGTGACGATACAATCAAGAGTTTAAGAGCGGTTTGATGTGGATGTTTATATGAGATGCAGTTCCCTCATATATATTTGTTTTATTTTCCTTACTCCTTACTTTAATCCCTAAACTTTACATACTGCTCCCCTTTTATCTACAAATCCCAGATAGCACACATACATCTGGTTTATGTCTATTTGATGTCTGCATTTACATCTGCAGTACACTGTTTGCTCGTCTGCTGTCAGACGTTAAATAGACCTCTAGAAGACGTCTCTAAGATGTGTATGATTTAGAATGGATGAACAACAGCTCTTTCTAAGATGCTTAGCAGATGTTTTTACACAGCAGATGTTTCCAGATGTATTACAGACGTTCAGACATCTCCGAGACGTATTGCAGAAGAGCAAACTATGTATTGCAGATGTAAATGCAGACGTTAAATAGATGTAAACCAGATGGATTGTGCTATCTGAGATGTACTGTAGAGATACATTATTGTTACAATCAGTTACGCTGTTAATCCTGTTTAATGGTGCAGTACATTGCGGGCCGTAATCTAAAGCGTTAGCCAGATGTTTACATCATATCTGCAGGACAATATAATACGTTTTCTAGTTAAGTTTTAAAATCTCCTGGTTTATAATATAATGAGTTTCGTTTTGAAACTCCGTGCCAATGATTCATGAGTGTTTGTGTCTGTTTTATTCTCTGATGCAGTGAAGCTGTCCTACACATTCTTTGCTTTTCCAGCATCTTCTGAACATTTGAGTTCTTCCGGCTCCGTGATGTTAATTCACACACAACAACTGTTGCACAGGACTGCAAACATTCACCAATAACACACAACATCAAGAACGTTCAACAGGATGATTTGTGTAATTAGTTTAAATTATGGGAAATATTGTCCCAGAGGACAGTAGGCAATAGGAAAACAGGTTGCTTGGGTGTTTTGGTTGGTTGTTAGGAAGTTGCTTTCGAGTTTCTGTCATGAAAGCCACATGTCCTCATGTCTATATACACTGTGTGCATGCGTGTGCATGCATGTGATAGACAAGATCATGTGTCTTATACAGCCTTTCAATGTTGCTAAGCACAATAAAGTGAATAAGACTTGAAGCTTAACCCGTACAGAAATAGACGTGACCCGTCTTTGTCCAAACGTCCAGACACGCAGCAGAACTCTGAATGTGTTTGGCCGTCGATTGAGAGCTCATCTTATGCTACATAAATCAAGAAGGTTTTTCATAATGTTTTAAAAGCTCACGTTAGCGCCCAGAGGATTCTTTGATTTCTCACTGTGGGCTTTTTCATTGCTCACAGGACTCGATAAAGATGTTTTATAATTTTATAGTTTGTGCGTCGCCTCTTAAAGTAGAAATAAAAATAGACAGCAGTGAGTCAGTCGTTGGCATAGAGTGAGATTATAGAGCTATGAGACGAATGTAGAGAACGGATGAATGTGAACTCATGTTGGCACATCTGAGACATCCCAGTTACAGACATTATTAGATTGGATTGGATTCAATTTATTGTCATTACACACATACAAGTACAGTGCAATGAAATGTATTACATTATTGAGATCTCTTATGAAACTTTTTCTCAGTACAAACTTTAAAAGATTTAAGACGCATACAGCACAGCACGTCTTTAATATGTTTACAAACCTTAGGATAATTGATTTGTCATGTAAAACTAGGATCACTTCATTCATATTTTTATAAAAGCTATTGAACATTTGTCTCTAATGCATTTGTGTGAGAATTCACATTGTGGAGTGAGAAATTCAATTAAAAATTGTAACCTTCAAAATATTATACTTACCCATAATAATAATAATATCATCAACTGAGTTGATTTTGCAGTAAATGTCTGTTTGATGTAAAAAATAAGTGTGTAAAGTCACCTGCAATTTAACTTTTCAAACAGAGACGGTGACGAGGAGACAAACGTTATGTATTGCAGCACTTCGGTAATATACAGCAACAGCTTCTCGTGTTTTGAAGCATCATCATAAAGAATAAACTCAAGATGATCTTTACAACGGAGATCATCAGGCAGGTTTGAGGTAGTTAAACAGACTTTTCAAGCCTCCTTGTAGAACCTCTTGAATGGGTTTCACCAGCGGGTTGTGTATAATATGCAGACCCGTATCAAGCGGATGACATGCGAGTTTCTTCAGATTCTTCAGCATGTACATCTCTTCAGGAACGCTCTGCAGATCATTGAAGTCCACATTCAACAGTTCCAGTCTGCTGAGACAGCACAGAGTTCTGGGAAGAATGTGCAGGTCATTCTGTTCTACTATCAGGATCTTCAGGTTGACCAGCTCCTGGATCTTGTCGGCGATGTTCTCCAGACGGTTGTTGGCCAGGTGTAAGAAGACGAGGCTCTTCATGGCGTAGACGCAGGCGGGGATGTGCTCGATCCGGTTGTGGCCGAGGTTGAGTTTGGCGAGCTTTCTCAGGTTGGATAAGCTGTTGGGAAGAGCCGTGATCTGATTATTGGCCAGACTCAAGACCTCCAGGTTGGCGCAGCCGCTCAGCTCTTCGGGAACTTCGCTCAGACGGTTCCTGTGCGCGAAAAGCACTCGAAGGTTGCGCAGTTTCCCGATCTCCGGCGGTAGGCTGACCAGTTGGTTTCCCCACACGTTAAGCACCTGGAGGTTCTCGAGGGCTCCCAGACCTGACGGAAGAGCTGACAAGACGTTCAGAGACAAGTTGAGCTTCTGAAGTTCCTGGAGTTCCCACAGCTCAGCCGGCGTTTGTTCCAGACCCTTCATGGCCAGACTCAGGGTGCTGTAGCCCAAGTGTCTGCTCGCGTGTTTGCGAATCCGCTCGACCGATGATAGACTCTCCACGCAGCTGGCCTTCCGTCGTGTCTGCCTTTTTGAGTCATCTGAGTTAGACCTCCGGCCGGTGGGTCTCGGTGCGACGTCACTGCTCGCATGCTGCTTTGAAAGGTTTTGTCTCAAGAGAAACATTGACAAATGTAGATTTGTTTATTAAACACGTTTTCAACGTTCTGTTTCCAGAGAGATTTCGATTCAACGACTGCTGATGTTTTTATCCATATGAACCACATCGTCATACTTCGTCCTGACTGGCTGTGGGTGATTCTCTCTCTCTCTCTCTCTCTCTCTCTCTCTCTCTCTCTCTCTCTCTGTGAGCAGCTGTCTCAGTCACTACAGCTTCATTTTGAGCCCCTTTAATACAGCTCAGTAATGGAATATCTGTAAAGTCATTGCAGCATGTTCTATATACACAACACAGATTTCCATTAGCAGACACACGTGCACCCTTAACTCAAGAGCAAACGTCCATATGTCTACCGTACTGTATATATATATATATATATAACATACACACGAGCGCTTTTTCATGAGTGAAGTAAAGTTAAGACAAAGAGGCGTCATATTTTCCACAGTAATCTCATTGATAATCCTCAATTAGACTTCAAAAAGAAAAGAATTAACCTCACGTCTACATTTATATCTCACAATGTACTGACACACACACACACACACAAGATGCATTTTCTTGATGAGCAAAATGATGTTTTGTTTTTAGACCAAAAATATGAAATTTAAAAACGTATTTTCTTGGTTCATTCTGCTTATCGAGAAAATGCATCCTGATTCAAGGATGTTTAACCCTTTGTACTAAGAACAAGACCTTTTTTTGCAGTGTATGCTTGAAGTGGGCCGGTATACGATCTTAGTGTACCTTCACTTTTTCTTGGGTTCCAGCACTTCTCACATGTTGCTGGTACTTTGCCATTCCATCATTGTATGAGTGATTACAGTTATAGTGATGACCAGTGTTTTAATGTAAAGAAGTAAAGTCTTTTGAGTCTTTTACTTTTACTCAACTACATTTCCTGAACAAAATGTAAACTTTTACTCTGATACATTTCCCCGAAGAATGTTCGTTCCTACAAAATAAAAGCATAGAAACAGAAGTGAAAGATTGTGTAAACGTATGATAATGCTGAAGTAATTTTATATTTGTACTTTTACTCAAGTGTTGCTTTAAACATCCCTGGTGATGAGATCACACTACAGGGAACTCAAACCCAAACAGCATTCAACATCTGAACTCTTAGGTCCATCAACCGCGACCTCATGCTTTCATTGAGATTAGCATTAGGAAGCTTTCCTGTGGCTCAATGGTTAGAGCGGGGTGCTAGCAACGCCAAGGTCATGGGTTCAATCTCAGGGATTGCTCTACTTTAAAAACAAATGTATAGTTTCCTGAAACGTAAGTTGCTTTGGATAAAAATGTAAATGTAGCATGGATCTACTCATTACAGCCAATGAAATGACAGAGGGCAAGCATAAATCTAACCTATCAAACTGAAGAAGGCCGGTGCTGATGACAAACATATTTGAACATCAGGTTCCTCTTCAATTGTACTGACCATGCCACAAACTGATGTAGATTTGTGTGGGTTTGTTTTATCCAAAGCGACTTATTGTTTACATTTATACATTTACTGTAAATATACATTTACTGAGCTACAGGAAAGCTACAGGAAGTCTAATACATGCTTTGTTATGTCTACAAAAATCTACATCAGTTTGTGGTAAGTCAGTACAATTGAAGAGGAACATGCTTACAGTATCCCACCAACCACTACACACTGGTGAACACAGACGGACAGTTATCACTCGTCCACCACACAGAAACATACAATCATCTCTATATAAACCAAAACCCAGCATCCATGTATATGTGCTAAAATATGTGTGTAAGAGACAGATAAATCTTCGTAAACCGAAACAAGAGCAACATGATAAATGAAGCAGAGCTGACCCACAAGAGGGAAACCAATCCAGGTTAGCACAGAATGTAAAGGCTGCAGCTATAATGATCAGGGAAACAGAGAGAGAGAGAGAGAGAGAGAGAGAGAGAGAGATTATATAATTCTTATATAGGATACTCTTATTTTATTTTATACAGAATGTTTATATTTAATCTTCCTGCTTTGGCAATGTAAAACACTTTTTTATCATGCCAATAAAGCTTTTGAATCTTTGAATCTTTGGAGAAGAGAGAGAGAGAGAGAGAGAGAGAGAGAGAGAGAGAGAGAGAGAGAGAAGAGAGAGAGAGAGAGAGAGAGAGAGAGAGAGAGAGAGAGAGAGAGAGAGAGAGAGAGAGAGAGAGAGAGAGAGAGAGAGAGAGAGAGAGAGAGAGAGAGAGAGAGAGAGAGAGAGAGAGAGAGAGAGAGAGAGAGAGAGAGAGAGAGAGAGAGAGAGAGAGAGAGAGAGAGAGAGAGAGAGAGAGAGAGAGAGAGAGAGAGAGAGAGAGAGAGAGAGAGAGAGAGAGAGAGAGAGAGAGAGAGAGAGAGAGAGAGAGAGAGAGAGAGAGAGAGAGAGAGAGAGAGAGAGAGAGAGAGAGAGAGAGAGAGAGAGAGAGAGAGAGAGAGAGAGAGAGAGAGAGAGAGAGAGAGAGAGAGAGAGAGAGAGAGAGAGAGAGAGAGAGAGAGAGAGAGAGAGAGAGAGAGAGAGAGAGAGAGAGAGAGAGAGAGAGAGAGAGAGAGAGAGAGAGAGAGAGAGAGAGAGAGAGAGAGAGAGAGAGAGATGGTGGTTTTGTTTCTAAACCAGGTCTGTATTGTTGCTGATGCAGCAGTGTTGAATATAAAGCAATTGTGTTTCTGACAGCTTTACACAGCCTGATGAAGCACCACACAACACACACACACACACTCCCAGCCAAACCTAGTCAGCTGCCTACTTAGGTATGATTTTAAGAGCTGATTTTCTCTGTTTGACATCTCCATTACATGTGATTGAAAGAGCTGTGAGAAGTGACTGTTCTGCACAAAACTCTATAGATTCAGATTATGACTTATGAACATCAGGTAGAGATTTCATTCCCTACATATGTGTTCTAGTTTCTCAGTCTCTTGTGTCCTTCCAAACTCATTCTACACACATGATAAATTCAGTTACTGTACACTCAAATCAATATCAGAATAATGTGCAGTCATTGGTCATTAGTGTTCATGGTGATATACAGATATCTGTACATGATCTCTTTCACACAACACGTTCAGATATAAGGACACAATCAGAGAATCATTACCCAGTATGAACAAATACTGACGTGTTGTGTGAGAAGAATGACATCGGTCTCCGTCAGCTGACACAGAGTGTGTTCCTTCATTATTTATCTCAAGTGTTCTTGTGGAGGAAGCATTTGTGATCATCTGTATTATTAGCCTGAAAGAGAGACATAACTTTCCTGTATCTCAGTGTTAACAACGCATGTTGTGTGTTGGATCTCAGGGGATTGCAGATACCTGTGTATAAGTGTATAAGATAATGCAATGTAAGTCACTTTGGATAAAAGCATCTGCCAAATGCATAAATGTAAATGTAAATAGTGTGAATGATGAGAAACAGAGTATGTGTGTGTGTGTGTGTGTGTGCGTGTGTGCGTGTGTACACGTGTGTGTACGAATATCTGAATATCAGTGTGTGATGTACGGTGAGTTATAGGTTTTATATTTATTTTTGAATTATGGAGTTTAAGCAGAGAGGTTGTGGCCAAAGATAACATCAAGATGCGCCACTCAATTCAAAGAATGCCAAGAATGGTCTTGCGTGGCAACCTCGAGACTTCTTGGACTTCAAACGGGTTCTGTACGCAACCAAGCTGTGTCTCGTTTCCTTGTGTTCTCATGGGGTCTCATCCTCTTAGGATGCGGAATACGGAGGACCCTCAACTTAATTAAACGAGACGTCCTTCGTAGGACATACTGGAAGAAAAGGAAACATGATGTACCACGTTTCTATGACAACATGCTGCACTCGCACACCTGTCACATTCATTTAATTTAAGAAGTAAAAAGTTTGTTACTTCTACCCTAAACAATGACAAAAGAATTAAACAAATGTACCATTTTTAGCCTTACTGTTTAAAACGTTTATAAACCACTAAACGCTTGTAAACCCATTTATTTACATTTATAAACATTTAAACACCACATACTTGATTGAAGTTGGCCAACGCAAAGAATTGTGGGTTATCTCTAGTAAGGAAGAATACACCTAACGTGTCGTCAGAATTCTGGTGAAAGTAGGGCACATTAGAAGGGTGCATGCGGAGTGTCCTACATGCTTTAATGAAATGAGATGACGTAGCAGGCTTCAAATGAGACCTCCGGAGGTCGCACCCTTCCAACACAACACACAGCTTGCATTCGACGCATCCTTGATATCCAGAACACATCCGGCTACTTCCATGCGTTCTCTTGTGTTCCTGAGTATTGGAACCGGACTTTGGCGGTTATCGATGACGTAGAGCGAGAACACGAGGATACAAGACCGCTAAAGACACTGAGAAACAGCCAATGAATGGAGAGGAATGTGCTGTTTAATTCAGATTTGTGCCAGCGATTTTAGAAATGTCCACCATTCAAAGAGAAAGCTGACTGTTGACTTATGATCTAAATAACGTTGCAAAGTTACTTTGGCCAAATGTGTTTTATCTGTGCCAGCTGAAAACTGTTGGTAAGATGAAAAGTATGATGTCTCTGTATTAAAGACTGCAGATGATTTGAGGGATCACGACTCGTGTGTGTTCAGGATGAGGAGCGTCTGTAGATCCCATCAGGACCCCGTGGGCCGTACGGAGCTCAGGTGGCAGTCTGGGGTGATGCCCAGTTACAGAGACCTGCTGGCAGAACTGGAGCACACGCACGCCAACAACAAAGAGAGAAAGAGAGAAAGAAAGAGAGAGAGAGAAAGAGAGAGAGAGAGAGAGAATTCCTGGCATGTGGATATTATTCCCACCTCAGGAGGAAGGAAATGCTGCCAGTTTCTGGTGTGGGCACAGATGCATCATGGGATATGAGGCACTGAACATCATCCAGGGCCCAAAGGGGGAGTACACAGGGGCCAGTTAAACCTTCACATAAATCAACATCAACTACAAGCTTTCACTTTACACAACATCATCACAATCCACTGTACATACACAACACAACACACAACAGCTCTTCTGTCACACACGCAGTATTATGTTTGGCTGCCGTCTGTTGAGTTTTATGTCTGAGAGAGAAATATTTACTCAAACATTCTTCACATAACTGATCGAGTTCATTTTGTAAAGCATGTAAAGATGGTTTGATAAACTGCTCACTTCTTTTCTATACACTGATCACAGGCCTTTACATTTAGTCTATGGCAGATGCTTTTATCCAAAGCGACTTACAAGTAGGAGAGCATATAAACTTTCTGTGAGTACCGTTTCTTTCATTCATGCCAAAACATTTCAGGACACGTGTGTCATATAAGGGATGATGGTGGTTGTTATGGCAGAAATAATGCCCTTATTTCACGATTACAGCCAGCTGCCTGAACATTATCCCTCACTTAACAAACCTGCAAATGTCATGGAAGGCGTGGTGGAAGAACCCAATTGCAGGGGGATGAAGGGGTTAACAAACAGACTTTAATAATAACAGAAAACAAAAACCCACACACTCAACAAGAACTCAACTATAAAACACTAAGACGAGACCGAACACTCACTAAGACTAGACCGAACACTCACTAAGACTAGACCGAACACTCACTAAGACTAGACCGAACACTCACTAAGACTAGACCGAACACTCGCTAAGACTAGACCGAACACTCGCTAAGACTAGACCGAACACTCGCTAAGACTAGACCGAACACTCGCTAAGACTAGACCGAACACTCACTAAGACTAGACCGAACACTCGCTAAGACTAGACCGAACACTCGCTAAGACTAGACCGAACACTCGCTAAGACTAGACCGAACACTCGCTAAGACCTAAGACTCGCAGACTAGACCGAACACTCGCTAAGACGCTAAGACTAGACCGAACACTCGCTAAGACTAGACCGAACACTCGCTAAGACTAGACCGAACACTCGCTAAGACTAGACCGAACACTCGCTAAGACTAGACCGAACACTCGCTAAGACTAGACCGAACACTCGCTAAGACTAGACCGAACACTCCTAAGACTAGACCGAACACTCACTAAGACTAGACCGAACACTCACTAAGACTAGACCGAACACTCACTAAGACTAGACCGAACACTCACTAAGACTAGACCGAACACTCACTAAGACTAGACCGAACACTCGCTAAGACTAGACCGAACACTCGCTAAGACTAGACCGAACACTCACTAAGACTAGACCGAACACTCACTAAGACTAGACCGAACACTCACTAAGACTAGACCGAACACTCGCTAAGACTAGACCGAACACTCGCTAAGACTAGACCGAACACTCGGCTAAGACTAGACCGAACACTCGCTAAGACTAGACCGAACACTCGCTAAGACTAGACCGAACACTCGCTAAGACTAGACCGAACACTCGCTAAGACTAGACCGAACACTCGCTAAGATCCTAAGACTAGACCGAACACTCCTAAGCTAAGACTAGACCGAACACTCGCTAAGACTAGACCGAACACTCGCTAAGACTAGACCGAACACTCACTAAGACTAGACCGAACACTCGCTAGACCGAACACTCGCTAAGACTAGACCGAACACTCGCTAAGACTAGACCGAACACTCGCTAAGACTAGACCGAACACTCGCTAAGACTAGACCGAACACTCGCTAAGACTAGACCGAACACTCACTAAGACTAGACCGAACACTCGCTAAGACTAGACCGAACACTCGCTAAGACTAGACCGAACACTCGCTAAGACTAGACCGAACACTCGTAAGACTAGACCGAACACTCGCTAAGACTAGACCGAACACTCGCTAAGATGCTAAGACTAGACCGAACACTCGCTAAGACTAGACCGAACACTCGCTAAGACTAGACCGAACACTCGCTAAGACTAGACCGAACACTCACTAAGACTAGACCGAACACTCGCTAAGACTAGACCGAACACTCTAAGACTAAGACTAGACCGAACACTCGCTAAGACTAGACCGAACACTCACTAAGACTAGACCGAACACTCACTAAGACTAGACCGAACACTCGCTAAGACTAGACCGAACACTCGCTAAGACTAGACCGAACACTCACTAAGACTAGACCGAACACTCGCTAAGACTAGACCGAACACTCCTAAGACTAAGACTAGACCGAACACTCCTAAGACTAGACTAAGACTAGACCGAACACTCACTAAGACTAGACCGAACACTCACTAAGACTAGACCGAACACTCACTAAGACTAGACCGAACACTCGCTAAGACTAGACCGAACACTCACTAAGACTAGACCGAACACTCGCTAAGACTAGACCGAACACTCGCTAAGACTAGACCGAACACTCGCTAAGACTAGACCGAACACTCGCTAAGACTAGACCGAACACTCGCTAAGACTAGACCGAACACTCGCTAAGACTAGACCGAACACTCGCTAAGACTAGACCGAACACTCGCTAAGACTAGACCGAACACTCGCTAAGACTAGACCGAACACTCGCTAAGACTAGACCGAACAACTCGCTAAGACTAGACCGAACACTCGCTAAGACTAGACCGAACACTCGCTAAGACTAGACCGAACACTCGCTAAGACTAGACCGAACACTCGCTAAGACTAGACCGAACACTCGCTAAGACTAGACCGAACACTCGCTAAGACTAGACCGAACACTCGCTAAGACTAGACCGAACACTCGCTAAGACTAGACCGAACACTCGCTAAGACTAGACCGAACACTCGCTAAGACTAGACCGAACACTCGCTAAGACTAGACCGAACACACTCGCTAAGACTAGACCGAACACTCGCTAAGACTAGACCGAACACTCGCTAAGACTAGACCGAACACTCGCTAAGACTAGACCGAACACTCACTAAGACTAGACCGAACACTCTAAGAAACTAAGACTAGACCGAACACTCGCTAAGAAGACGAAAGCTAAGACTAGACCGAACACTCGCTAAGACTAGACCGAACACTCGCTAAGACTAGACCGAACACTCGCTAAGACTAGACCGAACACTCACTAAGACTAGACCGAACACTCACTAAGACTAGACCGAACACTCACTAAGACTAGACCGGAACACTCACTAAGACTAGACCGAACACTAAGACTAGACCGAACACTCACTAAGACTAGACCGAACACTCGCTAAGACTAGACCGAACACTCGACTAAGACTAGACCGAACACTCACTAAGACTAGACCGAACACTCACTAAGACTAGACGGAACACTCACTAAGACTAGACCGAACACTCTAAGACTAAGACTAGACCGAACACTCGCTAAGACTAGACCGAACACTCAAGACTAAGACTAGACCGAACACTCACTAAGACTAGACCGAACACTCGCTAAGACTAGACCGAACACTCACTAAGACTAGACCGAACACTCACTAAGACTAGACCGAACACTCGCTAAGACTAGACCGAACATGACTAAGACTAAGACTAGACCGAACACTCGCTAAGACTAGACCGAACACTCGCTAAGACTAGACCGAACACTCGCTAAGACTAGACCGAACACTCGCTAAGACTAGACCGAACACTCGCTAAGACTAGACCGAACACTCGCTAAGACTAGACCGAACACTCGCTAAGACTAGACCGAACACTCGCTAAGACTAGACCGAACACTCGCTAAGACACTAGACGCGAACACTCGAAAACTAGACCGAACACTCGCTAAGACTAGACCGAACACTCGCTAAGACTCGCTAAGACTAGACCGAACACTCGCTAAGACTAGACCGAACACTCGCTAAGACTAGACCGAACACTCGCTAAGACTAGACCGAACACTCGCTAAGACTAGACCGAACACTCGCTAAGACTAGACCGAACACTCGCTAAGACTAGACCGAACACTCGCTAAGACTAGACCGAACACTCGCTAAGACTAGACCGAACACTCGCTAAGACTAGACCGAACACTCGCTAAGACTAGACCGAACACTCGCTAAGACTAGACCGAACACTCGCTAAGACTAGACCGAACACTCGCTAAGACTAGACCGAACACTCGCTAAGACTAGACCGAACACTCGCTAAGACTAGACCGAACACTCGCTAAGACTAGACCGAACACTCGCTAAGACTAGACCGAACACTCGCTAAGACTAGACCGAACACTCGCTAAGACTAGACCGAACACTCCGCTAAGACTAGACCGAACACTCGCTAAGAAACTCGCTAAGACTAGACCGAACACTCCCTAAGACTAGACCGAACACTCGCTAAGACTAGACCGAACACTCGACTAACTATACTTAAACGTATCTGTCAGGACAAGGCTTCTAGGACGGGGCAACAAGTACAACGAACGAGCACAGGACAATGAACACGAGGATGTTTTAAAGGGGAAACACAGGATAGTTAACAAGGGGCCTGTGTAGGTAATGAAACACTAATGGGAAGGCTAATGAGACAAAAGGAAGGGAAACACCGACGAGACACGAGAAAGCACATGGCAAATCAAAACAACGCCATGTCTTTCTCACACAAAACCTAAGGCTATGCCATGACTCCGCTGCAAGACCAAGACCAAGACCAAGACCAAGAATAAGCATGACATGATAGCGGAATCATGACAGCAAAAGTGGCGACTGGTCAATCAGAATCAAGCTCTCCAACGAGCTGTGTAATAAGCGTGTTGCATACATGCCGTGTGAGGATTCTCTCAAATCATTCTGTGTTGGACAGAACAAAGGAAGTCTACAAATTTGACACGATGAAAGAAAGAGTGTAAATGATGACAGATTCTTCAGATTTTCTAAAACTTCCATTACTTTTGATAGTGTTTCTTAATAGATGCTACAGAAAGAGACGAGTGTTTCCAGTGGAGTGTCTTTGAGAGGAATATGTTTGAAAAAAGTATTTTTACAGAAAATGGAAATATTGTTTGAAAAGGGTTTTCCCAAATGACACATGTCAAGCGTGCATGTGATTCTCTGAGATCTCTGCGTGTATGTGATTACAGCCGAAGCTCAACAGTTCACCACACAAGCCTGACGCTCTGAGTTCAGTATCTGATCTGAGTTTGGACATTTCCAGGTGTTAAAGCTCATTACAACAGTTTCCGTGTTTCAATATGTTGAAGTAGCTGTGAAAACCAGTGTGTCAATATCTTCTACCTAATTACACAGCAGTCCTTTGTTTGAGACCCGTGGGGTGTGTGTACAATCATATTACCTATTCCTCAGCAAATAACAGTTTAGCATTTCTTCTCAGTGCCGTCAGACACAAATTAAATTTAGTTATTTGTCGGCGATGGCTGTTGATTTCTATATTTCCCACAGGAGGAGAGAGACGCGCTGGCTGGAATAATGTTACTCTGATCAGCCAGAAAGCATCGATTAAACCGCCGGCTGAATCGTCCACAGGTGTCGACTTATTATAGAAAGCTCTTTTTGCATTCTTGTGAAGATATTTAGCGGTATTCGTCTTAGATTCACACAGTATGTCATGATGAATAAGTCTTTGTCAGAGAAAGTGGTGAGGAGTGGTCCAGACTAACAAACTGTCTCACATGAGTGTCGTCTCATGCATGTTAACTAGCTCAAATCATTCAACACTCTTCTTTCATACCATTACAGCACATCTGGTTTAACATTGATATGAAAATAAAGTGATCGATATCATGAAGAGAGAGGATCTCATGAATCTGATGTTTTACAGAGGTGATGGGGTCTGATGCTAGTCTGATATTTGATGTCTTTGATCTGATGACTCTAATCTGATGTGTGATGTGATTGGTATTATGTATCTAGGCAGATGGTTGATGTGATCGGTCCGAGGTCGTGAGTCTGATGTGATCGATCTGATGTTGTGAATCTGATGTCTGATGTGATCGGTCTGATGTCTGTAATCTAATCTGATGTTGTGAGTCTGATATGATTGGTCTGATATCTCTATTATGATGTCATGAGTCTGCTGATGTCTCTAGTCTGATGTGTGATGTCATGATTCTGATGATGTCTGACATTATTGGTCTGATGTCTGTGTGATGCAATGGCGTGATACAATGGTCTGATATTTCTAGTCTGATGTGTGATGTGATCAGTCCGATGTCAATAGTCTGATGTATGATGTGATCGGTCTGATGTCTCTAGCAGGGACGTGCACAGGAATTTTGAGGGGCAGTTGCTCCGACCTGAAAAAAGGGCAACCCCCCCCCCCCAAAAAAACCTCACAGGCTATATGAAGGACTGAGAATAACAGGGTCTTTATTAAAAATATATATATAAAGAAGTAAAACACTGAAATACAGCACTCAATCACCTTAACCAGTACTAATAATAACACAGAAAAACATGACTCCCTGAATGATCTCTCCCTCTCCTGAATCCGCCTCTTTTCGGTGGGCATCTTGGCTTCAAAAAATACCCAAAACAGTGATAGGATTTGGGCATTTAACCATTTAGAATAAAATAATTAATGTGATGCATCATTAATTCTTCTTGCTCAAACGAAATGTGAGAAACGAACTATCAGCAGACATGTAGCTTAGTTTGCCTAATGCCTACCTACCAAAAAAATAGTAGCAGGCTGCTTGTCTTCAAGCTATCTGTCTTATCATTTAGGCTAAACGTGGCAAACTCAGCCTGGATTTATGAAGATTTTAATTCATTTCATAAAACATCACACATTTTCTGACAACTTTATGGTGGCTATTTCCATAACACCAAAAAGGAGGACACTTTGCAGCATTTAGTGAGCCAAGAATAATTGCATAGGACTCTGGTGTACTCGCAACTACAATACAATTGTGTGCATCATATTGATGGCATCATGATACAGTGATTCTGAAACAGTGTAACCTAAAATTGTCTGGCAATGAATATTTGACCTAAGCTTAAGGGAAGATGTACCTGCAGCTCGTCAGTTACTTTTGGTTTTTCTGTGCTGGCATGCCGGATGTCCCTTGACTACAAATGTCCACTTCACAGCGACATCCATGAAAAGTGTCTCTACTGCTTTTTTATATAAAGTTGTGCTTTTTTGTCCATTCCGGATTAAATGAGGTCTGACGTTTCAGCAAGTTACTGTTATGATGTGACGAAGCCAGCACGTGGACTGCACTTCCACGTCGTGGAGGCTTGTTTACGTTTTTAACCAATGATATATCAGACATTTATTTGACACCTCTTTCAGCCAATCATTTGTTTGAATGGAGATCTGACGGCTTCAGACGCTATGCTGCTGCGTCCCAATAAATGTTCTAAAGCGGGTTTTGTTTAGGCTGATACAGCACAACTCCAAAAAGAAGGACAAATGAGGGTCCGGTTTGAGTTTGCCCCGGACGCCGGACAGGGGGCTTAAAATCCTGACTGTCCAGATGAAATCCAGACGTATGGCCACCCTAGACAACGTTGAGTCATATCACCCGATAACTGTGACAATCTCCTTCTAGGGCCGCTCATGCAGGCTCAGCTCAGGTGCCGGTCACGTGGAGCGCTGCAGCCATGTAAACAGAGTTTGTGCTTCCCCTTCTGACTTTCACTTTAGTTGCCCGAATACGGAAGTGAATGAGGCTGTCATGAGTCTGATGTGTGATGTTATGAGTCTGATGTGTGATGTCATGAGTCTGATGTGTGATGTCATGAGTCTGATGTGATCGGTCTGATGTCACTAGTCTGATGCGTGATGTGATGGATCTGACGTCAATAGTCTGATGTGTGATGTGTGATGTGATGGATCTGATGTCACTAGTCTGATGTGTGATGTCATGAGTCTGATGTGTGATGTCATGAGTCTGATGTGATCGGTCTGATGTCACTAGTCTGATGCGTGATGTGATGGATCTGATGTCACTAGTCTGATGTGTGATGTCATGAGTCTGATGTGTGATGTCATGAGTCTGATGTGATCGGTCTGATGTCACTAGTCTGATGCGTGATGTGATGGATCTGACGTCAATAGTCTGATGTGTGATGTGTGATGTGATGGATCTGATGTCACTAGTCTGATGTGTGATGTCATGAGTCTGATGTGTGATGTCATGAGTCTGATGTGATCGGTCTGATGTCACTAGTCTGATGGTGATGTGATGGATCTGATGTCACTAGTCTGATGTGTGATGTCATGAGTCTGATGTGTGATGTCATGAGTCTGATGTGATCGGTCTGATGTCACTAGTCTGATGCGTGATGTGATGGATCTGACGTCAATAGTCTGATGTGTGATGTGTGATGTGATGGATCTGATGTCACTAGTCTGATGTGTGATGTCATGAGTCTGATGTGTGACGTCATGAGTCTGATGTGATCGTTCTGATGCCACTAGTCTGATGTGTGACGTCATGAGTCTGATGTGTGATGTCATGAGTCTGATGTGTGATGCGTGATGTGATGGATCTGATGTCACTAGTCAAATGTGTGATGTCATGAGTCTGATGTGTGATGTCATGAGTCTGATGTGATCGGTCTGATGTCACTAGTCTGATGCGTGATGTGATGTATCTGACGTCTATAGTCTGATGTGTGATGTGATGGATCTGATGTCACTAGTCTGATGTGTGATGTCATGAGTCTGATGTGTGATGTCATGAGTCTGATGTGATCGGTCGATGTCACTAGTCTGATGCGTGATGTGATGGATCTGATGTGATCGTCTGATGTCACTAGTCTGATGTGTGACGTCATGAGTCTGATGTGATCGTTCTGATGTCACTAGTCTGATGTGTGATGTCATGAGTCTGATGTGATCGGTCTGATGTCACTAGTCTGATGCTTGATGTGATGGATCTGACGTCAATAGTCTGATGTGTGATGTGTGATGTGATGGATCTGATGTCACTAGTCTGATGTGTGATGTCATGAGTCTGATGTGTGACGTCATGAGTCTGATGTGATGGATCTGACGTCATAGTCTGATGTGTGATGTGTGATGTGATGGATCTGATGTCACTAGTCTGATGTGTGATGTCTGAGTCTGATGTGTGATGTCATGAGTCTGATGTGATCGGTCTGATGTCACTAGTCTGATGCGTGATGTGATGGATCTGATGTCACTAGTCTGATGTGTGATGTATGAGTCTGATGTGTGATGTCATGAGTCTGATGTGATCGGTCTGATGTCACTAGTCTGATGCGTGATGTGATGGATCTGACGTCAATAGTCTGATGTGTGATGTGTGATGTGATGGATCTGATGTCACTAGTCTGATGTGTGATGTCATGAGTCTGATGTGTGACGTCATGAGTCTGATGTGATCGTTCTGATGCCACTAGTCTGATGTGTGACGTCATGAGTGATGTGTGATGTCATGAGTCTGATGTGTGATGTCATGGTCTGATGTATGTTTGATGTCAAGTCTGATGTGTGATGTCATGAGTCTGATGTGATCGGTCTGATGTCACTAGTCTGATGCGTGATGTGATGTATCTGACGTCATGTCTGATGTGTGATGTGATGGATCTGATGTCACTAGTCTGATGTGTGATGTCTGAGTCTGATGTGTGATGTCATGAGTCTGATGTGATCGTCTGATGTCACTAGTCTGATGGTGTTGTGACGTCTAGTCTGATGTGTGATGTCTGAGTCTGATGTGATCGTTCTGATGTCACTAGTCTGATGTGTGATGTCATGAGTCTGATGTGTCGGTCTGATGTCCTAGTCTGAGTTTGATGTGATGGTTGACGTCATAGTCTGATGTGGGGTGTGTGTGTTGATGTGTGATGTGATGGATCTGATGTCATAGTCTGATGTGTGATGTCATGAGTCTGATGTGTGATGTCTGAGTCTGATGTGATCGGTCTGATGTCACTAGTCTGATGCGTGATGTGATGGATCTGACGTCAATAGTCTGATGTGTGATGTGTGATGTGATGGTCTGATGTCACAGTCTGATGTGTGATGTCACTAGTCTGATGTGTGATGTCATGAGTCTGATGTGATGTCTGATGGTTGATTGTCTGATGTCATAGTCTTGTGTGATGTCTGAGTCTGATGTGTGATGTCTGAGTCTGATGTGATCGTCTGTGTCATAGTCTGATGGGGTCATGAGTCTGATGTGATCGGTCTGATGTCACTAGTCTGATGCGTGAGTGATGGATTGACGTCATAGTCTGATGTGTGATGTGTGATGTGTGGATCTGATGTCATAGTCTGATGTGTGTGTGAGTCTGATGTGTGATGAGAGTTGATGTGATCGTTCGAGTCACTGTCTGATGTGTGAGTATGAGTCTGATGTGTGATGTCTGAGTCTGATGTGATCGTTCTGATGTCACTAGTCTGATGTGTGACGTCATGAGTCTGATGTGATCGGTCGATGTCACTAGCTGATGCGTGATGTGATGGATTGAGTAAGTCTGATGTGTGATGTGTGATGTGTGGATTGATGCAGTGTGTGTGATGTCATGAGTCTGATGTGTGATGTCATGAGTCTGATGTGATCGTTCTGATGTCACTAGTCTGATGTGTGACGTCATGAGTCTGATGTGTGATGTCATGAGTCTGATGTGATCGTTCTGATGTCACTAGTCTGATGTGTGACGTCATGAGTCTGATGTGATCGGTCTGATGTCACTAGTCTGATGCGTGATGTGATGGATCTGACGTCAATAGTCTGATGTGTGATGTGTGATGTGATGGATCTGATGTCACTAGTCTGATGTGTGATGTCTAGTCTGATGTGGAGTCTGAGTCTGATGTGATCGGTCTGATGTCACTAGTCTGATGTGATGGATCTGACGTCAATAGTCTGATGTGTGATGTGTGATGTGATGGATCTGATGTCACTAGTCTGATGTGTGATGTCATGAGTCTGATGTGTGATGTCATGAGTCTGATGTGATCGGTCTGATGTCACTAGTCTGATGCGTGATGTGATGGATCTGACGTCAATAGTCTGATGTGTGATGTGTGATGTGATGGATCTGATGTCACTAGTCTGATGTGTGATGTCACTAGTCTGATGTGTGACGTCATGAGTCTGATGTGATCGGTCTGATGTCACTAGTCTGATGCGTGATGTGATGGATCTGACGTCAATAGTCTGATGTGTGATGTGTGATGTGATGGATCTGATGTCACTAGTCTGATGTGTGATGTCATGAGTCTGATGTGTGATGTCATGAGTCTGATGTGATCGTTCTGATGTCACTAGTCTGATGTGTGACGTCATGAGTCTGATGTGGTGAAAGAGTGGATGGTTTTTCAGTGGCATTTAAGGTTTTGGAGTTTGGGCTTGAAACAGAAGACTTTAATTAATCACACTGGCTGTGTTAAAGCTCGCTGTGATCACGCTCGTTAGTCTCCCGGGTGATTAATTGAAATTAATTGAAAAGCCAATGACATTTAACACCTGATAATCTCACAGCGCTGCTCTCCTTCACTTTACAGACGGATGGACAGACTGACTGACTCTCTCACTAATGTCACAGCAAGACACCCCAGAAAACCACCAAAGACCAGCAAACCGGCTCAGAGCTGCGTTTCTCAAAAGCATTGTAACCTCAAGTTGATCTTAGATGTCTTGTCACCCGCCGGTGGAGCTACGATCAACGCAGGCTTAGGGAGACCAGCTCAGACCAGTTTGATGTGTTTCAGCAGGTTTTGGGTGTCTTGTCAAATCTGCTTAAAAAACTCTTTAAAAATGTTGTGATGTGGTTTTACTGCTGAGCATGTGATTTAAAGTCTGACTGACTGAAGATCTCTTGCATTCACATCTGTGTCTTAATGTTTGTGTGGGTTAAAGATGCAGACAGCAGTAGATGAGTCTGTAGCGCCCTCTGTTGGAGATTTTCAATGAATTCTCCCGGAACACAACAGCTTTTAAAGTTAAGATTTACAGTAAAAGACCCGTAGACCAGCTATGATGAATGAAGACAAAGAGTCAGGAATGACATTCATTGAAGAATATTTACTAAAGAAAAATAGTTTGTAGTTTTTCCAGCAGAAGTCAGTTTCAGCTCTCTCCAGGAGTTCCACCGCCGACCTGCCTTACATCCAACATGCAGTTGAATTTAAGCTAACAGAGTCGACTAACTGTTGCCATAGCTTGGGTAAATCAAGCTCACGTGATTGGTTATCAGAGATAATCATTTAAACAAGAAAACTCTCAACACTTCTGGAGTCATGAGACAGAAACATATAGTCCTGTAGATGATCAAAGATGACTGTACTTCATTAAAACATGACGTTCTCTCACTTCTCTCTTTCTGAAACAATACCATCTCACATACACAAACTCCTCAAGTGTCGAGTGCTTACAGAAGATGTTTTCCTTACATGAGATAAGAAGTCACAGTTCACGGTTACACTGACCAGGAGGAGAGAGCCCAAGCAATCACTGGAGACTTACAGTTTTCTTCGATAGCTAAACGACAGCGAGCACATCTGGAGTCACATGTGTAAAACTCTAACCACAGTCTGCACAGCAGCAGTTCATGTGGACCAAACTCTAGTTCGGTTTTCATTGCTTGAACACAGTTTTCAAAACTCTACACACTTATCCCACGACTTTAACCACAACCTGCACAACACTGTGGATTTACAGCACTTTGTTCAAATGCTAACACACTGCTGTCAAAACTGTGAACCACACATTCAAAACAGAATAGAATTTCAGCCTTGTGCCTTTCAGCTGAAAGGTTAAGCAGGTGTCTTGTTTTAGACTTCTTAGTGAACACACACACACACACACACACACATATATATATATATATATAAGTAGAGCTAAGAAAGACTAATTTTGGAAATGGAACGAGGAAGACGGGTTCGTGGAGGGAGAAGAGTGTCTGGGAGAGAGGAAGACACAGAAGACACAGAGCTGTTATTTCAGATGAAGCTTCACTTATAGACCCTGTGGTGAATCATGGTCTCTCATTGAGAGAGGAAGGGTTGAGGGTGCAACACAATCTGCAAAGATCCACAGTGGCATCTGTAATGTGAATTTTCCATCAGACAAACAGCTGAGAGTCACATCCTTACAGTAAATGAAAACATTACAGGAATTTATTTTGTATTTCAATTATAGAATATTTTTCATTCAGGTCTCAAATCAACTCATTCTTCCAGAACACTAGCAAAGTGTCATAATTCACTGATACGTTACTGGAATGAATCAGACATGATGCAGAATTCCTCAATATTTTATGTTGTTAATGTTGGAGTAATTCCCATATACAAGAATGTGTACACACACCATCCACTGATACAGAGACAATAGTACAGTAATGTTAATCGGTCTTCACCATTTGGCCAGAGGTTCTCATCCACATCACATCTTCTGTCATCTAGGGCAATACACAGAGGCAAGAATCTTCTGGCATGCCTGATCCATCCCAGCCAATCTTCTTCCTCGTTCAGCCACTTCTCTATTTCTGGCTCGGTCCATGTTTACATCACATTACAAAACTATTCAGCAGTTTCTCCTTTTGAAATGAAATTGAAAGACTAACACCTGTGTAGAGGTTCATCTACAATGAGAATCAGCTGTCGCTGGTCCAATAGTCCAATTGTTTTTATAGCCCTTACAGTCATTTTAAGATTTTAAATATATTTCATTCAAATATTACTGTAGAAATGTCTTATTCAGTTTTGTATTATGTTATTGTTTTGAACATAAGTTTAACAGTTTTGAAAACAGTATGTAAGCATGTGAAAATTGGCCTGTACGTACAAAGAGTTTTGACAGATGTTGTGTCTGAGTGAGAAAAGAGTTCATGAAGTTTGAGAGATGTAGTCATTGAAGGCATTTTGTGCCAAAGCAACGATAATTGATCCTCAGTTTAGCCCACATAGACTTCTGTTGTGCTCACTGTGTGAAGATATATTATTCGAGGATCAGACACACTCGCCCAATTTAAATCTAGATTAAAAACGCATCTTTTCAGCCAAGCATTCAATTAATGCAAATATGCTAAATAAATCAGATTTACATAGATATTATTTACTAGAATAATTGGATTTTTATAAAACACCATATAGGGTGTTTTACCCTTTCTTGGGTTTTTCGTTTTTCCCCTGTAAAGCTGCTTTGGAACAATGCAAATTGTGAAAAGCGCTATATAAATAAAATTGAATTGAATTGAATTGAAGAGTTTTGCAAACGTCACCTAAGTATTGAGAAATGTGTCCTAGCGTCTGTAAAAAACTGTATTGCCATGATCAATAAACTCAATAACATGTATATTATATTTATAATGAACGACTAGAGACACTAGATGGCAGTATTCACACATTGATAAACTCACACAAATACTTTTATACATTTATTTACCACAGTACTGAATGATAACCATCATAACGCTTTTACACACGGACTTACAAAAATGATCAAATTAACTGTATACAAACAATCTTCTTCATAAACAAATGTGCTATTTGTATATATTGTGATATCACCGCTCTCCAATGCTCAAGGGTTTGAAGCAAACGCTTCAGCTTTCATTTGATACATTATTATTCAGACTCAGTGAAGCGGCCGATTTAAACTCAAGTGCTGTCAAACATCCATCTGCTCTCATCATGATGATGTGAAAAACATCCTCTGTAGTTTCCACACTGTGTGTGTGTGTGCACGTGACAGAAACTCTATCAGATGGGATTCTGCTCTTTGGTTCTGTGTGTATTGATGTGAAGAATCTCTCCTCCTGTGGCGCTGTCTGAACACATTCACTGTTACACAGACACACAGAAAGATCTCTCTGAAACTCTCCTGCTGGAATTTGACACTGTGATCAATCAGATGAAACAGGTGAGAAAAACCTTATCAACTGGTTTACAAGAACTGGAGCTCAATCCTTATGTTTACATTTACATTTAGTCATTTAGCAGATGCTTTTATCCAAAGTGACTTACAAAGAGTTCAGGGAGCGATAATACAATAGTTGCTAATAAAAAAGTTACTAGTTTCAACAAAAGCTAGACCTCTACCTGTTGAGAGACGGTTACTGTACATCAAATATATATATATATATATATATATATATATACTGTATATAGTGGAAGACCAGCAAGGAGAGCATTGCAGTAGTCCAACCTTGAGATGACCAGGGCCTGGACAAGGAGTTGTGCCGCATGCTCAGTGAGATAGGGTCTAACCTTTCTAATGTTGAATAAGGCATATCGGCATGATCACGTTGTCTTTGCAATGTGATCATTGAAGGACAGCTGTTCATCAAATATGACTCAGAATTTCCTGCTGATTCGGAGGGAGTGATAGTGGAATTGCCAAGTTGGATGGTGAGATGGTGTTGCACCGTGGGGTGTGCCGGAAACACAAGTAGTTCTGTCTAGGCCAGGTTCAGCAGCAGGTGATGCTCATTCATCCCAGCTGAGATGTCATCTAGGCAGGCTGTTATGTGAGCTGCTACAGTGGTATCTTCCGGGTGAAACGAGATGTAGATCTGGGTGTCATCAGCATAACAGTGATACGAGAAGCCGTGTGCCTGTATGATGGGTCTCAAGGATGCCATGTAGATGGAAAAAAGCAGCGGTCCAAGCAGCGATCCCTGAGGGACCCTAGTTATTACAGTTTTTCTCCATTGGTTTGGCTATTTTCTTGAAACAGAAATTACATTCTCAAAACAACATGGACAAACCTCCAAACAACTTGCCAATTGTTTACAACAGAATTGAATTTCTCATTCATTTGATCAAATTGCAAATGTCTAAGTACATGTCTCAATGTCTCACTGCATCTTTGCAAATGATTAAGTAAATGTAGCCTACATTTAGCACAATTTCCAAGTGAATTGATCTTGTTGATCTAAACTGATTGTTGATTCTCAGTCTAATGGTTGTCCGTTCCAAAATGTTTCAGCGTTATTTCATTGTATAAGTCATCACATGCACAATAGTCTGTTCAATTGTCAAAATTAGTCAAGAACATAATACCATGAATACCATATATGGATCCCTTGGAACATTTCATAAATTTATTACAGCAATTGACAGTCAGATGAAACTAGAACTTGACTAACGAAGGAGGAGTTTCACACATCTCAGATGACCAATTAAACAGTATGTTTAGTTACCTGACAGGTGCTGTCCATGACTGTAAATGCTGCCAAACATGTATGTAAAGAGCTTGACCATGCAGGACCAGTACAATTTCTGAACATGGTGGCACCTGGCCAAGTAAATGAACAAGGGCAACTGCCTGCTCGAGGAAGAGGAGGAGGAAGAAGAGGAGGAAGAGGAGGAAGAGGAGTAGTAAGGGTGCGTGGTGGTGGAATAGGGGGAAGAGGCAGAGGAGCACGAAGAAACCATGCTGTCCCGGATGAAATTCGGGCCACAATTATAGACCATGTCATCAACCATGGCCTCACAATGGCGGAGGCAGGTCGCCGAGTGCAGCCTAATGTGCCTCGCTCTACTGTCTCCTCCATCATCCAAACCTTTCGTAGGGAAAACAGGTATGTAGTAGGACACTGTGTATAGAGCATGAAATATATATATTTACACATTTACCTTCTCATTTAGTGTGTGAGTGTGTGTGTGATAGGCCTACAGTAATATCTTACCTCAATGGTATGTTATGATACTAAAAATGACAAGAAAAACATTGGAAAAACACAGTTTTCCACGACAACCTTGCATGGGTGGCAGAGAAGTTCACTTCATCATCACTTCACATCATTATAGCAATTTCTTATTCCTTTGAACAAATTGCAATTGCTTCATATTGCAATTGATAATGTACAAGTGTCAGCTTTTTTCCACATTTTCAATTGCTCATGTCATGTTGATCAAAATGTAGTAGATGGTTCTCTGTTGAATAGCCTTACCCCTCAAAACATCTAGGCATTAGTTCCTTGTATAAGCCATTACATGCAAAATTGTTGAACTATTTGTCATAAACTGTCAATCATAGTTTTACAAATTTCTGTTAGACCTTTTGTACATAAACGTGATTTGATGTGAATTGACCCTCATTCATGAAGGAATGTAAAGTGTTAGTACGACCAACAATCAGCCTAAATGTTTCGTTGTCTAAATTGCTCAAAGGTGCATCTCATGAACAAGAAATTGGTAAGCATATATAGACAGACCACAACACAGAGTTGCAATTTTCCAATAATGGATTGACCAGGAAACGAACAGGGTCAACAGCCAAGAGGAGGAGGAGGAAGAAGAGGAGCAAGGATGCGTGGTGGAAGGCAAAACAGAGGAAGAGGCAGAAGAGGACATAGGCGCATATCTGATGACATAAGGGCCACTATTGTAGACCATGTTGTCAATCATGGCCTTACAATGGCTGAGGTGGGTCGAAGGGTGCAGAGATCAATCGTGTCCTCAATAGTTCAAACGTTTCGAAGAGAGAACAGGTATGTCCACCAATGTACAGTGCACTGTTACTGTATATATACAGTATACTGTATACTTCCTACAATGCTTCATATTATAGTCCACTTATATTTCACAGCATACAGAAATATACTCTATACAGATACATACTGCACCTTACATGCACCCACCTGTATGTTTTTGTCATGATTCTGCTGCATCATGTCATGTTTCTCTTAGTGTAGTGGCAGGATCATGACAGAACCTCATGTTTAATGTGGAGAGAGGCAATTATTATGGTCTATGTTAACATATATTTAATAAATAATAAAACAAAGACCCATGTGGGGGTAACATAGCAAAACATGACATGGGTACAATAACAAGACAGGACTAAAACTAACTACACTTAAACAAGACTACAATAAACTTTAAACATGAACTACAAATAACTAAACTAACAGGACACATGAACTCACCACACGAACCACAATGAACCAGCACAAGGAAGAAGACACAAGGGCATTTAGTAAGGGAGCAAATCAAGAGGGAAACAGGTGAAGGGCATTAATCAATAACGAGGGTAACGAGAGGATGGGAACAAAGACGAGACCAGAGAGAGTGTCTGCAAGACCATAATAATTGCCTCTCTCCACATTAAACATGAGGTTCTGTCATGATCCTGCCACTACACTAAGAGAAACATGACATGATGCAGCAGAATCATGACAGAAGCCTCTCCTCAAGGAGCAACAACCTGATGCTCCTCAAGGCACAAACAAGACAAGACAGACTGTGACAATAACAAAACACAGCAACGTGATAATAAAATAAAACTAAACAGGGAAGCACAAGAGTCCAAGGGAAGGGGCAAGTCCAAACAAAAGTCCACAGACAGGCAGACACGATAACCGGCATTACACGGACTGGATTGCCAGCTGAACAGCCGGCAGACCCGGACTGGAATAGCCGGCAGACACACAGACTGGGATAGCCGGCAGACACACGGACTGGGATAGCCGGCAGACACACGGACTGGGATAGCTGGGGCGGGAATGGCCGCGTGCACCGGGCTGGAATGGCCGCGTGCACCTGCACCGACCGGGAATGCCCGGCTGCACTGACCTGGAACGCCCGGCTGCACCGACCTGGAACGCCCGGCTGGGGATCTTTGGCGGCCAGAGGATTCCGGCGGCTTCGACCCTGGAGGGAAGACTGGCGGTCTCAACCCTGGAAGGCAGTCCGGCAGTCTCGGTCCTGAGCGGGAATCCGGCAGTCTCAACCCTGGTAGGGAGTCCGGCGCCCCCGACTCAGGAGGGAGTCTGGCGTTCTCGACCCTGGAAGGGAGTCCGGCAGCCTCTAACCCTGGAAGGGAACCCGGCGGCTTCGACCGCTGCCGCATTGATCCCTCTGTCTGCTGGGTCCGATTATGGCTGGTTCATTCTGTCATGATTCTCGAGTGGTGAGACAAGGACAGAGGACCCAGGTGCCGCTGTTTGCACCTGGGTCCTCTGTCCTTGTCTCCCCACTCGAGAATCATGACAGTTTTACAGTAAAATGTGTGTTTGCATAGTTTTTGTCTATATGAAAGTGTGCGATGCATCGCTGCATTTTTCCCCACATAGGACTGCAAGATTACCTCAAACCGGTGGCAGAGGACGCCTTTTCACACCTCAACAGGAGGAGGCTATTTGCAACATGGTCCGAGCAAACAATGCCATGAGACTCCGGGAAATACAAAGGACCATTATAGAAGACAACGATGTCTTTGAAAACATCTATACGGTTAGCATCTCAACCATCGACAGGGTGCTGCATAGAAACCAGATGAGTATGAAACAGCTGTACCGTGTAACGAGTTAAGGAGCTACGATACCAGTATGTACAGGTAAAACATATATCTATGTAACTCCTTTACAGCAACATTTTATAGTGATACATAGTACAGTAAGCATAAACTGCACACATTTCCATTGCTGTGGAAGGAACATGCAATATATGTACATTTTATGTCACTCTTCTTTACCAAAACAAATTCAACTGTGTGTTCTGGGATAGAGCGTATAATGGAGTTGGAATCAAGTGAACCCTCTCACAACTTTGTATATGTGGATGAGGCTGGCTTCAACCTGACCAAATGCAGAAGGCGGGGTCGGAATATCATCGGTCACAGAGCTACTGTGGATTTGCCAGGCCAACGGGAAGGAAATATCACCATGTGTGCTGCTATTTCGGACCATGGTGTCCTAACCCATATCCCTCTTATAGGGCCATACAACACCCAGCATCTCCTCAACTTTTTAGAGACTCTCTACAGGGCTCTCATCCCTGATGATGAGAGGGGTCTGTTTAGAGAGGATTTGCTAAAGTATGTGGTCATTTGTGATAATGTGAGTTTCCATCGATCAAACATCATAAGGCAATGGTTTGTGACCCACCCGAGGATGCTCATAGAATTCCTCCCACCTTATTCACCATTCCTTAACCCAATTGAGGAGTTCTTTTCAGCATGGAGGTGGAAGGTGTACGATCGTCAGCCACACACACAGATGACCCTGCTGGCTGCAATGGATATAGCATGTGAGGACGTCACAGTAGATGCCTGCAGAGGATGGATAAGGCATTCCAAACGATTCTTTCCACGTTGCATTGGAAGGGAAAATATGTGGATGAGAATATGTGGGCCGACAGACAGGAACGTCTGGATGTGTAGAACAGCACTAGAACAGTGATTTCGGGCAAAGGGGGTGTTTCCTGTGTTTCTTTCTAATTTAGTTTGTTTTCCTTTGTGCCCCTTGTCTTTTTCTTACTGTACATTATTTTTTTCTTTCATAAAGTAGCACTAGTAAAATCTGTGAAAAATAAAATTCTGTCCAGTCTCTTTGAATCAATAACCTACCTACAGTAATATGTAAATAGTACTGTTGAAATTGATATATGCCATAGAAGTTCAGCCTTGTGCAGTTTCAATATAGTAACTGTCATCCAAACTGTAGACTAAGTTTACATCAGGTGATACTGTCAAAGTACACAGTTACATTGACAAAATGCCTAAACATTTTGACGACCTTGTTCGTGAACAATGACTCAATGACTTATCATTCTGATGACACTGACATGATCATTGGCATGAATATTTACTTTTGAGAGATGTACTAAGGATTTTTAGTGACTGACTAGCTTTAGACACATACCTATTGTATATTGCAGTTTGAACAAATTGTTCTGAGAAATGCACTTATTATTTTGCACATGTTAGGGATGATATGAAAAACGCACCAAAGCGACTGAGAAAAACTGTAATGCCATCACAATGAGACAGATCCGCGCTGCAATCCTACAAGACAATGCCATATTCCAAAATATCAACTATATAAGCATCTCCACAATAGACCGTATATTGAAGAAGCATCAGATGGCAATGAAGCAAATATACAGGGTACCATTTGAGAGGAACTCTGATAGAGTGAAAGAGCTGCTGTACCAGTATGTACATGTAAGTCAGTTACTGGTGATCCAAAGCAGTGGTTCCCAAACTTTTTTCAGTATCCACTTTACGTGATTTGTGTATCCAGGTATGACAATATTTGATTTACATTTCAGTAAGCCTAGTCATTGATGATTTTCCCCTCCCCTTTCTGTCAAATACCCCCTGTAGTGCATAGGGGTACATGTACCCAAGGTTTGGAACCACAGGAGTAGTGGCCAGTAGTGAACTAGTGGAGAACATAGAACATTCCTATGTAATTGACTGTAACTGTAGTGTATGACTCTTCTGTATGATTGATTTGATGTTTTCTTTTTTTCCGCTATTGTAGAGAATAATGGCATTGGAAGGAAACGAGACCCCTCACATCCTCGTGTTTGCGGATGAATCTGGCTTCAACCTGGCCAAGGGCCGAAGACGTGGCCGTAATATTATTGGCCACCGGGCCACGGTGGATGTCCCAGGCCAGCTAGTGGGGCAATATAACTATGTGTGCTGCCATATCTGAGAATGGTGTGGCCACTCACATCCCCAGTCCTGGCCCATACAATACACAGAAGCTCCTTCTTTTTTGGACCGCCTTCATTTTGATTTGATCCCTGAAAATGAGAGAGGTCTTGTAGGGCCTCACCTACAATATGACAGTACAGTAACCATTGTCAATGAAGGACGGGGCTAAGACTGAAAGGTGGACATGAGGGATGTTTCAATGGTCCTCTGCCATAGTGACAAAACATCTAAACATTCTGACTTGCAGTGCTTACACAATGCCAAAGGGACGAAGCATTGTCATTGCACTGACTGTTTAAATGAGAAAGAAATTTACTTTTGACACATGAGTGAACTGTTTTGGGAGAGATATGAGCTTTTGCAGGTAAACCATGGTGTTGTGCTGAACCATCCACACTATTTTGGCAAATGCATTATGAGTGTTGAGAACGCCCGGTCTGTTTCAAGAAATGAGCCAAAGCAATTGAGAAGGATCTTTGTCATTTTCGTGGCACTGACTGTTTATATGGGAAAGGAATTTAGTTTTGAAGCATGAGTGAACAGTTTTGGGAGAGATGTTGGCTTTTGCAAGTGAGCTATAGTGTTGTGCTGAACTGTAAGACTGTTTTGCCAAATGATCTTAGAATTTTGAGAATGTAATTTCTGTTTCAAGAAATGAGCCAAACCAATGGAGAAAAACTGTATGTGGTGAGCAGTGGACAGCGAGCCCCTCCATGACACCCTGAAGGGGTTTCTAATTTTCAAAAAGTCATTTAGCAGATGCTTGTACCCAAAGTGCAAATTTGTGCAACAAAAGAACAACAATGCATAGGTGCAGTAAAACCGTTAGCAGATATATAAAAAGCTAAGATAAGACAGTAGAGAAGAAGTAGAAGAGATGGGTCAGATGTTGACGGAAGGGATGTGTTTTAAGAAGATTCTTAAAGATGACTACAGAATCTGCTTTTCTTGTGGCACGAGGGAGATCGTGGAACACATCTGGAGAAAGTGTGTGAGAGTGATTTTTTTCCCTTTGTGGGACGGCACCACAAGACGTTGTTCGAAAGCTGAGCGCAGGGATCGGGTGGATACATAAGTCTTAGATTGCGAGTGAAGATATGGGGGTAACGAACAAGTGGTTGTTTTGTAATCAAAGCAGAGATTTGAATTGAATGCAAGCGACTGTAGAGAGCCAGTGTAACTTAATGAAGAGAGGAGGTACATGTGCTCTCTTGGGTTCATTGAAGACCACTCTTGCCGCTGCATTCTGAATCATCTATAGAGCTGTGTGTCATTCGCATATCTGTGATGGCAAAAGCCATGTTTCTGAATGACAGAGCCTAGGGATGTCAAGTATAGGGAAAAGGGCAGCGGTCCAAGAACTGAGCCCTGGGGACCCCTGTACTGAGAGGCTGGGACTCAGAGACCTCACCTCTCCAGGATACTCTGACTGACCTATCCGAGAGGCAAGACTCAAACCACCGTAGCGCCGTTCCAGGAACACCCATAGTCTTGAGGGTCGACAGGAGGATGTGGTGGTTGACAGTTTCAAAAGCGTCAGATAGATCTATGCGGATGAGTGCAGATGAGTTTGAGGCCGCCCTTGCCAGTCTCATTGCTTCAATGACTGAGAGCAGTGGAGTCTCTGCGGGATGACCACTCTTGAAACCAGACTGGTTGCTGTCCAAGAGGTTGTTCTGTGTATAGCCGGTCCCACTCGCCCCGCTCTTTGGGGGCTTCGAACCGACGTCGGTCCAAATGGGAGACGGGCGCTCTAACGAGGAGGCTAAAGACCGCAGTCTCTAGCGTCTGTCGCTAGAGCGTCTCTGTTGGTCGGGGAGGAGGCTTACACACTGCACAGCTCTTCACTAGCTTGCACCCGTTACATGTGTGTGAAATGAGAAGAGCTGGTCAGCTACCACACGCTCAAGGGTTTTTGCAATGAAAGGGAGGAGCGATACTGGTCAGTAGTTTCCTAGCAGTGCAGGATAAAGAGTGGGTTTCTTCAGTAATTACTGGTTATTGCTGGTTTTGTGCTGGTTTCTAGCTCAGTATGTTCTTTAACAGCAAGTCAACTTGTTTTAGTGAAACTGGTTAATAACAAGAAGTGTGCTGGTTGTGTAAGTCAAGAAGCATGTTAGTGACATCCTAGCAAAATAACATCAGGGCAAAATAAAATAATCATATTTATAATTAGATCATAGAATGTTTAATGTTCATGTCTATAAAACTGAATTTAAGGTGCAACTAGACTATGTTGCATTATATTAGATCCTCCACCCATCTTTATGCTGTCTGAGAATTCACACGCAAATAATAATGATTCTTTATAAGGTGAGATGTTGTGTTTCTGTAAAGCTTTTGGAATCATTTTATCACCAACCAGAGAGAAAGCGAGAGAGCCTGGGGGGGTTGATTCTCTTCATCGCTGTCCGTTTGATTTTCAAAGACTGTGGTGATGGTTTGGCCTCATGTTGCCACGGTATCAACAGTCCTTTTGCATGCGATCAGCCCGTTGCTATAGCAGCCGCTGTGAGCTTTGCTGGCAGAAGAGATCGTCTGTATCTGTTACCATGAAGACCAGCGTGATGTGTGCAGCAGTATGTACAGTAAACTGATGTCACTGTCAATCTGAAAAGAATATTGATTGAATTTGATGACACACTTCATGTTGAAAGATTTCACTGAGGTGTGTTTTTGTGTTATTGTGTATTAGTCGTGTCGTTTTTTAACATTGTCATGCATTTGGCAGACGCTTTTATCCAAAGCGACTCAGATTGCATGATACTATACATTTGTTTTTGAAGAGTGTGCAATCCCTGGGGGCTAGCGCCACGCTCTAACCGCTTTTACTGAAAGCTTTATCTGTTTGTACATTATGTTCTGTTTTTCTGAGATGCATGTAAGTGAAACTTGAGGTCTTTGAGGCCTGGAGAGATTCATGTGTCCGCTGTTTCAAGCTGTTCTGTAGAGCGCCGCAGGGTTCTGTTTTCAGCTCTTATTGTTTATATCGTGCTGTTCTGTTATCTCTCACAGAACCCGAGCTACACGCAGGCCGACACACTGAATGCAGTATAAATATACATGATGAGGTACTGTATATATCAGAGATATGTAGAAGAAAAAACACGAGGAGGAGAACATTCATCCAAAATCATCCGCTGAAGTTCAGTCAGTCTGACGGTTAAGCTTTCATCTGTAACATCAGAATGAGACCAAATCTGAGATCAGGTTGAGAAATTCTTAACATATCTTCTGACACTCTAATGACAGAGACAGTTCTGACTCTCTTTCTCAGGAGAAATATTTGAGACTCAGATGAGTAGTTTCCATTTGCTCTCTAGGAGAAATAAGTCATCTGTGTTTGTTTCTATTATCTGAATAATACTGTGACACTAGTTGAATTTTGTCAGTGATGAGAGTGACACCTCAGGACTGGAATATTAACAGACCTGTGTGTGGATATAAATGAAGTGTTCTGGGTTATATCACGAACTCTCAGTAACAAGAACGCTTCATTTGACACGGAGAGAATCTGAGTCTATACTGAGAAAAAGTGTTGAAGTCTTGTTTGCATGTTCATCTTCTGTAGGACAGGGATATAAAGATGTGATGACAGATATTCACTCGCTCTAAGAAAATCCTTTATACATTTGCATATCAATTTATTTAGTATATTCTCTAAAAAATGTGACACTATCTTAACCAATGATAAACCTCTAAAATCACACTCATGTCCATTGAAATCCATATGAGATGCTGAATGCTGAATGTTACACTGATTGTACACTGAAGTTTTTTTGTCATGTTTTGATGTGATTAATTATGCTCGATAGAAACCAACTGAGATGAGGACATTTGTCATGATTCTGCCGCATCATGTCTTGTTTCTCTTGGTTTAGTGGCAGGATCCTGACAGAGTCTCATGGTTTGTGTGGAGAGAGGCGATTATGGTTTATTTGCTTTGCCATAGGCTCTCTCCGGTCTCGTCTCTGTTCCCATCCTCTCGTTTTCTCCTGATTGCTTGTTAATTAGTTCATCCTGCACCTGTCCCCATCTGGATTATTCCTTTATTTAATGCCCTTGTGTCTTCTGTCTTGTGCTGGTTCATTGTGGAATCGTGTGTAGTCGTGTGTCGTAGTTTAGTCATGTGTCATGGTTTAGTCATGTGTCATGGTTTAGTCGTGTGTCGTAGTTTAGTCGTGTGTCGTAGTTTAGTCGTGTGTCGTAGTTTAGTCGTCTGTTGTAGTTTAGTCGTCTGTCGTAGTTTAGTCGTGTGTCGTAGTTTAGTCGTCTGTCGTAGTTTAGTCGTGTGTTGTAGTTTAGTCGTGTGTCGTGTGTCGTAGTTTAGTCGTCTGTCGTAGTTTAGACGTGTGTCGTAGTTTAGTCGTGTGTCGTAGTTTAGTCGTCTGTCGTAGTTTAGTCGTGTGTCGTAGTTTAGTCGTGTGTCGTAGTTTAGTGGTGTGTCGTAGTTTAGTCGTCTGTCGTAGTTTAGTCGTGTGTTGTAGTTTAGTCGTGTGTCGTAGTTTAGTCATGTGTCATGGTTTAGTCGTGTGTTGTGTGTCGTAGTTTAGTCGTGTGTCGTAGTTTAGTCATGTGTCATGGTTTAGTCGTGTGTCGTAGTTTAGTCGTGTGTTGTAGTTTAGTCGTGTGTCGTGTCCCTACAGACTGAACACAAATGCATATGACGTCATCGTTTTGGAAAACGCAGCCTTCAGAGTTAACACTCTTTTTGATTTTTTTCCTTTTGCACAAGAATTTCTGCATCTAAAAAGCATTTAGCCATGCAAACAGACACAACAAAACCTCAATAACTAAAGGATGTGCTCAAATATTTCATTGCATCTACATTACCCTTACAAGTATACTTCAAATTCATTTGAGTCAACCCAGAATATTTGACATTCAGTGAGAGTGTTCCTCACAGTGATTCACAAACTTTATACGTTACTGTATACATCTCCAAACAATAAACACACACCACAGAAGTGTGTTTTCAGTTCAGTTCTACAGAAGCCGATTGCAGTGGATTATATATTGCGGAACAGTGGAATATTTTAACAATACAATCTATTTCACTGATCTGTATTACACATTAATTAATCGTTAAAAACGAGCGCTGGGAAAGCACATTTGCTTTGGGTGAATACAACCCCGCCCGAACCGTTTTAGCACCCCGAGATTTAACCGGAAATACGTAGTCTATTCAGGAAACAACTGATAATAGAATCATTGAAACATACATCACACTTCAGGACCTGTGGAGCATTCAGTCGCTGACTGTGTGTGTTGTGTGAGCATGCTGCTGGACTATATCATGTAATAATACATATAAATCCCCAACTTTAAAAACATCCAAATTTGTGAGTGAACTAGTGA
>CM074078.1:325000-357500 GCA_037178815.1 Barbatula barbatula | reverse complement strand
TCACGTGAAACACACACACACACACACACACACACACAACACACACACACGAGTCTGGAGCTTCTTCACATGAAACACACACACAGACACACATACACAAACACACACACACACACAAGCAGCTTCTTCACATGAACACACACACACAGACACACACACACAGTCTGGAACTTCTTCACATGAAACACACACACACACACACACACACACACACACACACACACACACACACACACTCACTCTCACAGAAACACACACACAGACACACACACACAGTCTGGAACTTCTTCACATGAAACACACACAGACACAGACACACACACACAAACACACACACACGAGTCTGGAGCTTCTTCACATGAAACACACACACAGACACACATACACAAAAACACATACACACAAGTCTGGAACTTCTTCACATGAAACACACACACAGACACACACAAACACACACACACACGAGTCTGGAGCTTCTTCACATGAAACACACACACACAGACACACACACACAACACACACACGAGTCTGGAGCTTCTTCACATGAAACACACACACACACACACACACACACACACACACACACACACACACAGACACACACACGAGTCTGGAGCTTCTTCACAAGAACACACACACACACACACACACACACACACACACACACACGCGAGTCTGGAGCTTCTTCACATGAAACACACTCCCCACACACACACACACACACACACACACAGACACACACACGAGTCTGGAGCTTCTTCACATGAAACACACAGACACACACAGACACACACGAGTCTGGAACTTCTTCACATGAAACACACTCAACACACACACACACACACACACACACACACACACACACACACAGTGTGGAACTTCTTCACATGAAACACACACACAGACACACACAGACACACACAGACTCACACACACTCACACACTCACACACACACACACGAGTCTGGAACTTCTTCACATGAAACACACACAGACACACACACACACGAGTCTGGAACTTCTTCACATGAAACACACAGAGACACACACACACACACACAGACACACACGAGTCTGGAACTTCTAAACATGAAACACACACAGACACACACACACATGAGTCTGGAGCTTCTTCACATGAAACACACACACAGACACACACAGACACACACGAGTCTGAAACTTCTTCACATCACACACACACACACACAGACACACACACACACGAGTCTGGAACTTCTTCACATCTCACACACACACACACAGACACACACACACACGAGTCTGGAACTTCTAAACATGAAACACACACAGACACACACACACATGAGTCTGGAGCTTCTTCACATGAAACACACACACAGACACACACAGACACACACGAGTCTGAAACTTCTTCACATCTCACACACACACACACACAGACACACACACACACGAGTCTGACACTTCCACACATGAAACACACACAGACACAGACACACACACACAGACACACACGAGTCTGGAACTTCTTCACATGAACACACACTCTCACACACACACACACACACACACACACACAGACACACACACAAGTCTGGAGCTTCTTCACATGAAACACACACAGACACACACACACAGACACACACACACGAGTCTGGAACTTCTTCACATGAAACACACCACACACACACACACACACACACACGAGTCTGGAACTTCTTCACATGAAACACACACAGATACACACACACACACACAAACACACACACACGAGTCTGGAGCTTCTTCACATGAAACACACACACAGACACACATACACAAAAACACACACACACACAAGTCTGGAGCTTCTTCACATGAACACACACACACAGACACACACACACAGTCTGGAACTTCTTCACATGAAACACACACACACACACACACACACACACAAAACACACACACACACAAGCGGAGCAACTTCACATGAAACACACACACAGACACACACACACAGTCTGGAACTTCTTCACATGAAACACACACAGACACAGACACACACACACAAACACACACACACGAGTCTGGAGCTTCTTCACATGAAACACACACACAGACACACACACACACAAACAAACACACACACAAGTCTGGAACTTCTTCACAAGAAACACACACACAGACACACACAAACACACACACACACGAGTCTGGAGCTTCTTCACATGAAACACACACACACAGACACACACACACAGACACACACACGAGTCTGGAGCTTCTTCACATGAAACACACACACACACACACACACACACACACACACACACACACACACACACACGAGTCTGGAGCTTCTTCACATGAAACACACACACACACACACACACACACACACACACACACACACGAGTCTGGAGCTTCTTCACATGAAACACACACACACACACACACACACACACACACACACAGACACACACACGAGTCTGGAGCTTCTTCACATGAAACACACAGACACACACAGACACACACGAGTCTGGAACTTCTTCACATGAAACACACTCAACACACACACACACACACACACACACACACACACACACACACACACACAGTCTGGAACTTCTTCACATGAAACACACACACAGACACACACAGACACACACGAGTCTGAAACTTCTTCACATCTCACACACACACACACACACGAGTCTGGAACTTCTTCACATGAAACACACACAGACACACACACACACGAGTCTGGAACTTCTTCACATGAAACACACAGAGACACACACACACACACACAGACACACACGAGTCTGGAACTTCTAAACATGAAACACACACAGACACACACACACATGAGTCTGGAGCTTCTTCACATGAAACACACACACAGACACACACAGACACACACGAGTCTGAAACTTCTTCACATCTCACACACACACACACAGACACACACACACACGAGTCTGGAACTTCTTCACATCTCACACACACACACACAGACACACACACACACGAGTCTGGAACTTCTAAACATGAAACACACACAGACACACACACACATGAGTCTGGAGCTTCTTCACATGAAACACACACACAGACACACACAGACACACACGAGTCTGAAACTTCTTCACATCCTCACACACACACACACACACACACACACGAGTCTGGAACTTCTTCACATCTCACACACACACACACACAGACACACACGAGTCTGAAACTTCTTCACATCACACACACACACACACACAGACACACACACACACGAGTCTGGAACTTCTTCACATGAAACACACACAGACACAGACACACACACACAGACACACACAGAGTCTGGAACTTCTTCACATGAAACACACACAGACACAGACACACACACACAGACACACACGAGTCTGGAACTTCTTCACATGAAACACACACTCTCACACACACACACACACACACACACACGAGTCTGGAACTTCTTCACATGAAACACACACACACACACACACACACACACACACGAGTCTGGAACTTCTTCACATGAAACACACACAGACACAGACACACACACACACACACACACACACACACGAGTCTGGAACTTCTTCACATGAAACACACACACACACACACACACACACACACAAGTCTGGAACGTCTTCACAAGAAACACACACACACGAGTCTGGAGCTTCTTCACATGAAACACACACACAACACACACACACGAGTCTGGAACTTCTTCACATGAAACACACACACACAAACACACACACACAGACACACACAGACACACACGAGTCTGGAACTTCTTCACATCTCACACACACACAGACACACACACACGAGTCTGGAACTTCTTCACATGAAACACACACACACACACACACACACACACACGAGTCTGGAACTTCTTCACATGAAACACACACAGACACACACACACACACACACACGAGTCTGGAACTTCTTCACATGAAACACACTCACACACACACACACACACACACACACAAGTCTGGAACGTCTTCACATGAAACACACACACACGATCTGACTTCTCACATGAAACACACACACACACACACACACACACACGAGTCTGGAACTTCTTCACATGAAACACACTCAAACACTCACACACACACACACACGAGTCTGGAGCTTCTTCACATAACACACACACACACACACACACACACACACACGAGTCTGGAACTTCTTCCTTCACCACACACACACACACACACACACACACACACACACACACGAGTCTGGAACTTCTTCACATGAAACACACACAGACACACACACACACACACACGAGTCTGGAACTTCTTCACATGAAACACACTCACACACACACACACACACACACACACACATCTGGAACGTCTTCACATGAAACACACACACACGAGTCTGGAGCTTCTTCACATGAAACACACACACACACACAGACACACACACGAGTCTGGAACTTCTTCACATGAAACACACACACACACAGACACACACACGAGTCTGGAGCTTCTTCACATGAAACACACACACACAGACACACACGAGTCTGGAGCTTCTTCACATGAAACACACACACACACAGACACACACGAGTCTGGAACTTCTTCACATGAAACACACACACACACACAGACACACACACGAGTCTGGAGCTTCTTCACATGAAACACACACACACAGACACACACGAGTCTGGAGCTTCTTCACATGAAACACACACACAGACACACACAGACACACACGAGTCTGGAACTTCTTCACATGAAACACACACACACACACAGACACACACACGAGTCTGGAGCTTCTTCACATGAAAACACAGACACACACAGACACACACGAGTCTGGAGCTTCTTCACATGAAACACACACACAGACACACACGAGTCTGGAACTTCTTCACATCTCACACACACACACACACACAGACACACACACGAGTCTGGAGCTTCTTCACATGAAACACACACACACACACAGACACACACACGAGTCTGGAGCTTCTTCACATGAAACACACACACACAGACACACACGAGTCTGGAGCTTCTTCACATGAAACACACACACAGACACACACAGACACACACGAGTCTGGAACTTCTTCACATCTCACACACACACACACAGACACACACACACACGAGTCTGGAACTTCTTCACATGAAACACACACACACACACACACACACAGACACACACACGAGTCTAGAGCTTCTTCACATGAAACACACACACACACACACACACACACAGACACACACACACAGACACACACACACGAGTCTGGAACTTCTTCACATGAAACACACACACACACACACACACACAGACACACACACGAGTCTAGAGCTTCTTCACATGAAACACACACACACACACACACACACACACACAGACACACACACGAGTCTGGAGCTTCTTCACATGAAACACACACACACACACACACAGACACACACACGAGTCTAGAGCTTCTTCACATGAAACACACACACACACACACACACACAGACACACACACGAGTCTGGAACTTCTTCACATGAAACACACACACACACACACACACACACACACAGACACACACACAAGTCTAGAGCTTCTTCACATGAAACACACACACACACACACACACACACACACACACACACACGAGTCTGGAGCTTCTTCACATGAAACACACACACACACACACACACACACACACACACACACAGACACACACACGAGTCTGGAGCTTCTTCACATGAAACACACACACACACACACACACACACACACACACACAGACACACACACGAGTCTGGAGCTTCTTCACATGAAACACACACACACACACACACAGACACACACACGAGTCTAGAGCTTCTTCACATGAAACACACACACACACACACACACACACAGACACACACACGAGTCTGGAACTTCTTCACATGAAACACACACACACACACACACACACACAGACACACACACGAGTCTAGAGCTTCTTCACATGAAACACACACACACACACACACACACACACACAGACACACACACGAGTCTGGAGCTTCTTCACATGAAACACACTCACACACACACACACACACACACACAGACACACACACGAGTCTGGAGCTTCTTCACATGAAACACACACTCACACACACACACACACACACACACAGACACACACACGAGTCTGGAGCTTCTTCACATGAAACACACTCACACATCACACACACACACACACACACACACACACACACACACGAGTCTGGAGCTTCTTCACATGAAACACACACACACACACACACACACACGAGTCTGGAACTTCTTCACATGAAACACACTCAAACACACACACACACACACACACACACACACACACACACAGTCTGGAACTTCTTCACATGAAACACACACACAGACACACACGAGTCTGAAACTTCTTCACATCTCACACACACACACACACACACACACACACACGAGTCTGGAACTTCTTCACATCTCACACACACACACACAGACACACACACACACGAGTCTGGAACTTCTAAACATGAAACACACACACAGACACACACACACATGAGTCTGGAGCTTCTTCACATGAAACACACACACAGACACACACAGACACACACGAGTCTGAAACTTCTTCACATCTCACACACACACACACACACACACACACACACACACACGAGTCTGGAACTTCTTCACATGAAACACACACAGACACAGACACACACACACAGACACACACGAGTCTGGAACTTCTTCACATGAAACACACTCTCCACACACACACACACACACACACACACACACACACGAGTCTGGAACTTCTTCACATGAAACACACACAGACACAGACATACACACACACACACACACACACACAGAGACTGTAGTCTGTTTTACTGTAACACTCCTGTAGTCCTGCTGACTGAATGCCAGTTTTGGATGTTATTGACCGCCACAGAACTCCTCTCAGAGATTAAACTCGTTTCTTTGCCTTTAGTCTGCAGTATATGACCTCATACACCTGTGTGCATCTGAGGAAGTTTCTGTTCAGTCGCACAAATATAAAGTGAATAAAAAAATATCAAATGATATATGATAGACATACAAAGATCATGTGTTAATTTAACACTGGATCCCACAATGCATAGCCCTCATCTTGACCTTCTATTACCAGTTTTATAAACGGAAATAATCTCAGACTACTCAGACACATTTGCTCAGCCCAATGCATTATGGGATACTGTATCTCACACTGTGCTCGTTTTGATTGGATGAACCAAAGTAAAGAGATTAAAGAGGCACACCTGTGACCGTGCCTTCTATATTCATATTCTGGTTGCCAGGCAACCACATACAGCCTGCAGCCAACAGATCATTAGTAAATGAAGATGTCTTTTATCATGTCTACCTGTAGCCTCTTGTGCCTTATTGCTTTAATAAATGCAGTTCATCATCAAAGTATTCTATTTATTACAATTCACAGTATTCATACTCTACGTGGCATAGCATACATAAAGAGTGGTGTCCCAGTATGTGTTTCAATGTTTAAAGGGGTGTGCAACGGTGCGTCATGCATTATTAACATAAAATGGCTTTTAAAGACATTCTTAACTCCATGGGCATTAGTCAACATGTGTCAGGACCCCCTCACCTTCGTAATCATACTTTAGATTTAATTTTGTCTTACGGTATAAACGTGGTCGATGTTAAAATCCTTCAGCAGAGCGAAGATATCTCAGATCATTATCTGGTATCATGCTTGCTTCACTACCCAATGGTGGCAAATCAAACTCCAAGTCACAAATATTGTAGAACAATAACTTTGACTACAAAAGGTGCGTTTCTTGATCATTTGCCTGAATTGTCTCAAATCTCTAGCATGAGTAATAACGTTGAAGATCTTGACTTTACCATTGCAAATATTAATGCCACCTTCTCGGAAACGCTAGACATAGTTGCTCCTCTGCGCTTAAAGAAGATTAAAAATGACAGACCGACACCGTGGAATAATGAACTCACTCAGGCTCTAAAGAAACCGGCACGAAAAATGGAGTGCAACTTTAAGAAAACTAAATTAGAGGTATTTCGTACTGCCTGGAAGGATAGTATTAAAAAATACAGGAAAGCCCTAAAAACGTCTAGATCTGCCTACCTTTCATCAATAATAGAAGAAAACCAGCATAACCCTAGGTTTTTATTTGATACAGTGGCTAAATTAACCAAAAATAAATCGTCAGCGACTTCTGATTCTGTATACCAGCATAGCAGTGATGATTTTTTGAACTATTTCACAAATAAAATCCAAGAAGTGAATCCCGCTGAACAAACAACTAACTACAGCGCCTCTAAGGAGAAATTGCTATTATTTTCTACCGTAGATCACAATGAACTCTCTAAAATCATTAGATCATCTAAATCAACTTCATGCATGCTAGAGCCTATACCTACAAATCTACTAAAAGTGATGCTCCCAGAAATTATAGATCCTCCACTTAGCATTATTAACTCATCTCTGACACTAGGACATGTGCCTAAAGCTTATAAGGTGGCTGTTATAAGGCCCCTTGTCAAAAAACCCGACCGAGGTTGTATCTCCTTATTGGTGCTGCTAGATCTTAGTGCTGCATTCGACACCATTGACCACAGCACGCTCCTACATAGACTCGAAATGTATGTCGTTATTAAGGAAATTAGATCTATGCTACCGTTTTCAATATGTAGCAATAAAGAATGAGGTATCACGCAAAACGCACATCCAGTACGGTGTACCACAGGGCTCAGTCTTAGGGCCTATGCTCTTCGAGAGTAAGCTTTCACTGTTATGCTGATGATACGCAACTTTATATTTCCTCATAGCCTCATGAAACACTGCAATTCCATCGAATAGTGCAATGCATAGTCGATATAAAAAAGTGGATGAGTAGCAACCAAGAATACTGCTTAACTATTGATGGATGTTCCATAAAACCCTCATCTTCAGCTAAGAATCTTGGCTTTATATTAGATAGTACTCTGTCATTTGAGAACCAGGTCGCCAACACCTGTAACATTGCGTTTTTCCATCTAAAAAATATATCTAAACTACATCATATGCTGTCGTCATGACATCAAGACTAGATTACTGTAAAGCACTATTAGGTGGTTGCCCTGCAGGCCTATTACAAAAATTCCTGCTTTGGCAATGTAAAACACTTTTTATCATGCCAATAAAGCTTTTTTGAATCTTGAAGATTGAGAGAGAGAGAGAGAGAGAGAGAGAGAGAGAGAGAGAGAGAGAGAGAGAGAGAGAGAGAGAGAGAGAGAGAGAGAGAGAGAGAGAGAGAGAGAGAGAGAGAGAGAGAGAGAGAGAGAGAGAGAGAGAGAGAGAGAGAGAGAGAGAGAGAGAGAGAGAGAGAGAGAGAGAGAGAGAGAGAGAGAGAGAGAGAGAGAGAGAGAGAGAGAGAGAGAGAGAGAGAGAGAGAGAGAGAGAGAGAGAGAGAGAGAGAGAGAGAGAGAGAGAGAGAGAGAGAGAGAGAGAGAGAGAGAGAGAGAGAGAGAGAGAGAGAGAGAGAGAGAGAGAGAGAGAGAGAGAGAGAGAGAGAGAGAGAGAGAGAGAGAGAGAGAGAGAGAGAGAGAGAGAGAGAGAGAGAGAGAGAGAGAGAGAGAGAGAGAGAGAGAGAGAGAGAGAGAGAGAGAGAGAGAGAGAGAGAGAGAGAGAGAGAGAGAGAGAGAGAGAGAGAGAGAGAGAGAGAGAGAGAGAGAGAGAGAGAGAGAGAGAGAGAGAGAGAGAGAGAGAGAGAGAGAGAGAGAGAGAGAGAGAGAGAGAGAGAGAGAGAGAGAGAGAGAGAGAGAGAGAGAGAGAGAGAGAGAGAGAGAGAGAGAGAGAGAGAGAGAGAGAGAGAGAGAGAGAGAGAGAGAGAGAGAGAGAGAGAGAGAGAGAGAGAGAGAGAGAGAGAGAGAGAGAGAGAGAGAGAGAGAGAGAGAGAGAGAGAGAGAGAGAGAGAGAGAGAGAGAGAGAGAGAGAGAGAGAGAGAGAGAGAGAGAGAGAGAGAGAGAGAGAGAGAGAGAGAGAGAGAGAGAGAGAGAGAGAGAGAGAGAGAGAGAGAGAGAGAGAGAGAGAGAGAGAGAGAGAGAGAGAGAGAGAGAGAGAGAGAGAGAGAGAGAGACAGAGAGACAGAGAGAGAGAGAGACGCTAGTTTCAGCTCAACAGGAGAAAAAGATCAGATTCTCCATCACAGATCAGACACATGAATCAGACTGATGGAAACGAGCTTCATCTCATCCGGTGAGCGAATCTATGTTCACTTTACTCCACAATAACTTGTCACACGATCCCTGTGCTGTGCGTTTGTGTAGCGTGTTGTGTGTGTAGCGTGTTGTGTGTGTAGCGTGTTGTGTGTGTAGCGTGTTGTGTGTGTAGCGTGTTGTGTGTGTAGCGTGTTGTGTGTGTAGCGTGTGATTGTGTCATTAGCGTGTTTCATCTTTGAGAAAATGGAATAAAATGAAAGAAATCGTGCGCGACGATCTGTGAGGAATAGACGACCGTTTGCAGCATGAATAACAGTGAGAATGTGTGTAATGTGTGTGATGTGTGTCGTGTTTGTAATGTGTGTGATGTGTGTAATGTGTGTGATGTTGATGTTTGTGATGTGATGTTGCATAATTCAGTTATTGTCTGTTTCGTTGTCTCAGATCTGTGACACTGTTGCGTTTAGAAATCATTCTCTGACCGAAGTCTTTTACTAACAGTGCGCACAGATGCTTTACTACAGTCACAGATCTCATGTGTTTTATTTTCCAAGAGAAGCCTCTAGATTCATTTATTATGGTCAGCACATGTCGCGTGCATGCGCGTGATTTGTGTTTAACTGGATTCAAAATAAACACGAGAGATCTGAATCCACATCAGAGATCCACACAAAATCATCACCGTGGCAGATGATGTTATTAAGACGTTAAATCTAAAACTGAATAACTGAAGCAGAAGAAAAGCATCTCAATGTGACCTTAAACCTGCTCACTTGACTCACGAGCGCAACTCCACGTGAAGTGGACCCGGGGCTAGTTGTCACAGCGTGTTTGTTTATTCTCTGGCAGATATTTTATATGTTCACGTAGTTGTTTGAATCATTTAAGTTGTGAATATATGCAAATATCGGTTTCAGTATCATATCTTTGTACCATGTGCTGCTGTAAGCAGATGAAGAGAGTTAAAGCACATTTGGCATCATACATGAAACGTGTTCCTGTAACTCACATCATTGCTTTATAGAATCACAGTGATGGTGGGTCTGATCTTCACAGAGCACACATACTGAAAAGACATCCAGTGATGCACTCAGATCGCTTTAGATAAAAGTGTCTGCCAAATGCATAATAAAGGTGGATCTTAACTAGAAGGTCGAACTGTTCTCAAGAGTATTTCTCATAAATGTCAGCCTGTGCAAGTCGTTAAATAAGTTTTACAAGTTGTAATTTTAAATCATTTGACATGTTTAAAGTAATGTAATACCCTGATCAGTTTATCACGTCTGTGAATTATTCAGCTGTGTGTCATCCTGAGCGAGAGGTTGTTTTTAACAGATAAACTCAAACACCACCACCAGCTCATCCAGGCTCCTCAGATTTCTCTTCCAGCAGCAGTAAAGGCTCATGGATGAGCAGTAAGGTTCAACCTCATGATTCTGAGATTTAAGGAGCAAAGTGAAGAGCCGAAGATTATGGTGTTAAAGATCACGACACCATAGCTGTGAAATCTCTTCATCATTTCTTCATCTGTTTGTTCTTTAAAGGTTAAACCGTTTCGTGATTTGAAGTGTCAAGCATTTGAGTCGAGCGATGTGGTTGCTAAGGAGTTGTGATGCTGGTTGGTTGCTAGGGTGTTGCTGGGTGCTTGGTGATGTGCTGATCATGTTTCTGGTTCGTTTCTCTGAAGCGTTTATATTTACATTGAATGGTTTTGGCTCTGGTGTTTTTCTTCAGTTCTGGTGAAGTTCCACGGCCTCATTGACGTTCTCTGAAGGGGGTCTGTCTGACTCACAGCTTTCTAAGCACCATCCGCCCGTCTGTCTGTCTGTCTGTCTGTCTGTCATTCACACACTGTGACATTTCCACCGACCGAGTGTCACCACGGTTCAACTGAGATTATTTCTTCACATGATTTGTTCATAAAAACATCAGCGTGTGTGTGCGATGCATCAATCCGATGGATTCTAGATCTACTGGAAGGAGAAATCACAGCTGTGAAACATCTGCTTGTGTAATCCATCATCTCTTTAAACTCTAGAATGAGATTTGTGAACACGAACAAAGACAATTGACAGGTGATGACACACAGATCAATACTCGCTGTTAAATCTGTCCTGATTCAAACCCTTCTGCCTCTATATCCACAGCCAGATATCACAAAGAAATGTCCTCAATTTATAGAAGATTATAAAAATAAACATCTGTATCCAGACATGAGAGCTCTGTCGGTTTAAAGTGCTCATCAGAGGACTTATTCAGTGATGTTTCACGGTTTGATTTTTGTTTCTCCCCACAGGATGATTGACAGGCACATCATCCAATAGGCACGATGATAGCTACAGGTGGTCTCCTGAGGATTTCCCGGCGCCAGGACTCTCTCCGCACCAGGAACAGAGCGGAAAACAAAAAGAAGAGGAAAGCGCTGAAGAAGCGTAAAACTGACATGGTTGTTGTGAAGGGAAAAGTGAAACTGTGCTCTCTCTCCGGCCTGGTGGCTGTGCTGGGAATTCTCGTCTTACTGGTGGGCATCACCATGGCTGTGCTGGGATACTGGCCCAAAGAAAACCCCAAACACCCGGAGAGGTTCTTCAGGAAGGTAGCGGCGGCGCGCGCCCCCTGGGATGCGTCGAACGTCACGAGCAACAGGAAGTTTTTTGTGCTGAACCAAGCGAACACCACGGACAGCAGAAACTCTTCATCCCAGAGCGCGCCGTCCATCGGATTCTTCGCACGTCTCTTTGCCAGTTATTTGTACTCGGATAACCTGAAAGTGTTCGGACCTCTGGTGATGGGCGTCGGAATCTTCCTCTTCATCTGCGCCAACGCCGTTCTGCACGAGGATCGAGACAAGAAGACGAAAACCATCAATCTGAGAGACATTTACTCCACCGTCATAGACCTCCACAGCCTGCGTGCCAAAGACCTGCCGCCCTTCAACGGTCTCATCAGTTGCGTGCAGTCCGCAGGTGAAGGGAGACATTTCAGACGCCCGTCACACACCAGAGAGTACAGCTCGAGCGGGAAGAGGCCGTCGTTTACAGATACGATATACAGCATCTACAGAGAGCAGAGCGGCGGCGAGGACCCGTGCGGCGCACCGAGACGCTGGGAGACGCGTTCCATAGTCACGTCCTCCGTCAACGCGTTCACTTTACCCGTCATTAAACTCAACAACTGCGACATGCAGGAGAGAGATGAGAAGGAAGCGCACGCGGCACGGCGCAGGAGTTGTGGCCCGTTGATCAGCGCGGAAACCACAGCGGAAGTGTCAAGGACAGGACTCTCCGTATCCCAGGAATCTCAGCTGGATGACAGACAGATTGTGAACTTCCAGCTGTTGCCTCCCACTCCCGTCATGCGGGTGACCGGGTCACATCTGTCGCTGAATGCCCTGTCGGATGTGGGCACCAGCCAGTGCCAGGACGAGAGATCACGGAGGTTCAGCTGTCCGAGGCTGGATCGCTCGGGGAGTAAGGGCTACATTAAACTGGCGGATCTGGGCGGAGATTCGTTTGACGGAACGCCCGGCGCGGGTGTAGGGGGATGCGAGGATGAATTGACACACAGCTGCGCGCACACATTGCGACATCACCAGACGCATGAATGACCACAGATCTGAAAAAACAGACTGCTGTTCGGATGCAGGAAAGTGCCATAGTTTGGATTATCGTGTAGCTGAAACGCGTTTCAAGTCATTATTCTGCTGCAAACACAGTGTATAGCAATCTTTCACAAAGATCTTTTTTAAATGTAAATGATGTCATGATATATTCACCCTCATGTCATTCCAAACATGTTTGACCTTCTTTTCTACTCTCCTAAAAAGAAAAGGTGCTACAAAAGTTTATTCGATGCCATAGAGGAACCTTTAACATCTGAAGAGATCTTTCTGTTTCACAAAAGGTTCTTTGTGGATTATAAACAGGTAAGAAAGAGCTGGTTCTTTACAGAAGCTTGGACTGACTGGTTCTCTGTGGAGCCAAACATGCTTCTTCTATGGCATCGCTGTGAACAAACTTTTAAGCACCTTGTGTAATGTACAGCACAAGAGAATTTGAGACAAAATGATGTTGTTCTTGTTCAGTAGCACATTTTGCGTAGTTGATGAAAGTACACTGTGTATACTCTCACTAGTTTAGAGAAAAATATATATTTAGTTGAATTAACACAACTGCAAGCTAAATATACTTGGGATACTTTGTTATACTTTTAGTATCTCTATCAAAATATGAAAGTATGGATCAAACATACGTAGACTTCAGCACAAGTCATGTGTACTTAAGATATACTTAGAAGTCATGTATACTTAAGTTTTAAGTGTACATCAAATAGTATGCTAATAGCACACTTGAATAATCTTTTTTCTAAGGGTATAAACAATAAAAGTGGATGTTTATTTATAAATAAAGCACTATACAATGGAACAGATTCAGTCGCTCTTCATCTTTCTGTATTCTCATGTTGTTTTCATTGATCAGAAGAGATGCATTAACTGGTTATCTGTTCATGAAGACGAATCCCATTCTTCTTCAATCATTTTTGTATGCAAGAGCATCGCGTCATACGTGGATGTGACATGTGTGTTTTATACATTTAAAGTTGCCGGTGAAAAGCCATATACTGCTGTGATGTCATAAAAAAACATTGTTTGTCAGAATTATTCTGTCCATGAATCCGTTTATAACGTCCTTCTGTCAGAAATGAAGCGGATATAGTTCACATATTCATATATAACACGTGATGTATCTGTGTTTGTTAGAGGACATGAACTGAATGCATATTAATGTGATATTGAAACATGACATTTGGTCATTGTTTTGAAGTCTGTTTAGTTCATTATAAAACCATGTTTTTGCTTAAAATCAAATCCATCTTTCTTTTCAAAAATAGATTTCAATGTTTTTATGTTTACTGTATTTATACTGTTGTACGTCGATACCAGAAACATTCTGTTTAAGTAGATAAATATCACATTAACGTTTCAGTAGAAAGTCGGGTGGTTTTCTGAATTTAGACAACAATAAACTTGTTTTATACATTTGATATAAATTAAACTAGATCATAAATACTAGATCCTGACATTAGAATGAAACGTCTCTTTGCACTAAACAAAAGTTCCCATTCATGTAGGAAAACACTAAAGTAGTTGTTTAAGATTATGCAATGTATTCCTAGTATCTTCACTCTTATTAGTGAGCAGGTGTTGTCAACACAAAGAGCAATAACAGATTTACAGTAGCTGGAGGACTCAGGTCTTGTGTTTATTCACATTGATGGCTGTGTTTAAAGGCTTGTGTATGAGCAGATTCTGTGTGAATTATTCTGGATACATAGAGTTTAGATGAAAATAAAATGATCTGAATTCAAACTAATTCTGCTTGATTCTTGTCGTGTTGAATTCAATCTGATGTGATGGTGTTCAGATGACGTCAGTGAGTTCATACTGACTCCTAGCGGACAATTACAGGTACAGTCTCGTGTATAACCTAAAAACAATCAAACCTTTTGATAATAAAAGTATCCTAGTGTATATCTGCAAGTATATAATGGAGTATAACAATAGACTATATAAGGTTTGATGTTTATCACAGATAAAGAGAAAAGCAGACACGTGCTCCGGTTTAATGACATTGAAGTGATTGGACGGGATGATTTACATTTAGCAGACGCTTTTATCCAAAGAGTCTTACAAAGAGATAAGGGAGCAATAAGAGATATGTCAAAAAAGAGCAATATACTTTTATTATATATTTCATTCTATATTTAACTTTTACTCAGCACCTTATTTTAACTTGACTCTAGTGTTTGTTCTTATTTTATGTCTTGTTATGTGTTCAATGCTTTGGCAATATAGACTGAACACGCAAACATATTCAATAAAGTCCCTTGAAATAGAAAATAGGCATGTGTGTGGGCGTGTTCTAAGCCGGAGGGACCCAATAGCAGAGATGTGGGCGGGGTCTGAGTGTCCGCCTGAGGAGACTCGACAGGCTGAAGCGTGAACGTGTGAGGTCGTCAGGTAAAGACTTTCTTTTTGACAGAGAGTTTGAGGTAAACAGGGTAAAATCTTCTTTTTGACAGAGAGTTTGAGGTAAACAGGGTAAAATCTTCTTTCTGACAGAGAGTTTGAGGTAAACAGGGTAAAATCTTCTTTCTCACAGAGAGTTTGAGGTAAACAGGGTAAAATCTTCTTTCTGACAGAGAGTTTGAGGTAAACAGGGTAAAATCTTCTTTCTGACAGAGAGTTTGAGGTAAACAGGGTAAAATCTTCTTTCTGACAGAGAGTTTGAGGTAAACAGGGTAAAATCTTCTTTCTCACAGAGAGTTTGAGGTAAACAGGGTAAAATCTTCTTTCTGACAGAGAGTTTGAGGTAAACAGGGTAAAATCTTCTTTCTCACAGAGAGTTTGAGGTAAACAGGGTAAAATCTTCTTTCTGACAGAGAGTTTGAGGTAAACAGGGTAAAATCTTCTTTCTCACAGAGAGTTTGAGGTAAACAGGGTAAAATCTTCTTTCTGACAGAGAGTTTGAGGTAAACGGGGTAAAATCTTCTTTCTGACAGAGAGTTTGAGGTAAACAGGGTAAAATCTTCTTTCTGACAGAGAGTTTGAGGTAAACGGGGTAAAATCTTCTTTCTGACAGAGAGTTTGAGGTAAACGGGGTAAAATCTTCTTTCTGACAGAGAGTTTGAGGTAAACAGGGTAAAATCTTCTTTCTGACAGAGAGTTTGAGGTAAACGGGGTAAAATCTTCTTTCTGACAGAGAGTTTGAGGTAAACGGGGTAAAATCTTCTTTCTGACAGAGAGTTTGAGGTAAACGGGGTAAAATCTTCTTTCTGACAGAGAGTTTGAGGTAAACAGGGTAAAATCTTCTTTCTGACAGAGAGTTTGAGGTAAACAGGGTAAAATCTTCTTTCTCACAGAGAGTTTGAGGTAAACAGGGTAAAATCTTCTTTCTGACAGAGAGTTTGAGGTAAACAGGGTAAAATCTTCTTTCTCACAGAGAGTTTGAGGTAAACGGGGTAAAATCTTCTTTCTCACAGAGAGTTTGAGGTAAACGGGGTAAAATCTTCTTTCTGACAGAGAGTTTGAGGTAAACGGGGTAAAATCTTCTTTCTCACAGAGAGTTTGAGGTAAACGGGGTAAAATCTTCTTTCTCACAGAGAGTTTGAGGTAAACGGGGTAAAATCTTCTTTCTCACAGAGAGTTTGAGGTAAACGGGGTAAAATCTTCTTTCTGACAGAGAGTTTGAGGTAAACGGGGTAAAATCTTCTTTCTGACAGAGAGTTTGAGGTAAACAGGGTAAAATCTTCTTTCTGACAGAGAGTTTGAGGTAAACAGGGTAAAATCTTCTTTCTCACAGAGAGTTTGAGGTAAACAGGGTAAAATCTTCTTTCTCACAGAGAGTTTGAGGTAAACAGGGTAAAATCTTCTTTCTGACAGAGAGTTTGAGGTAAACAGGGTAAAATCTTCTTTCTGACAGAGAGTTTGAGGTAAACAGGGTAAAATCTTCTTTCTCACAGAGAGTTTGAGGTAAACAGGGTAAAATCCTCTTTCTGACAGAGAGTTTGAGGTAAACAGGGTAAAATCAGTATTTATAATAATACTATAACATGTTCAGATATGATTTTATCCAAAGCGACTTACAGAGAGTTCAGGGAGCAATAAGCGACATGTCATACTGGAGCAATAATACAATAGATGATTTTACTGTTTGTTCACTGCGGAATCAGAAGATTGGGCTTCAAAAGCGGAAAAGAAATCAATTGAATTCTTGAAATGTAATGTTTATTTCTTTAGACATCTTAAATACACTGAGCTGTCCTTGATTTATTAGTGTTGCATGTGTTTAGTCTTGAGGTTTAAATGTGTAAAAGTACATATATATGTACACATGTATGTGAAGACACCGGTTGGATTCTCTCAATAAATTCTTTTATGTTCTTCTTCTGGAATATCGGATCTGTTTCTGGATCGTATGAACATCTGGATCGTGTTTGTGTTGTTGGTGAGTTGAAACTCTTTCATTATTCTGCGATGCAGGAATGAATATATTTGACATCGGGGCTTTTCCAGGGAAAAACCCTTTCATGTATTTCTAGAGCAGGAAATATTATACAGTCATAAGCCTTCCAGCATTGCTTTCATGTGTGTTTTATAATGACCAATCACAATAACGTACTGACAATATCTGATGAAGTGAATGACTGGGAAGTACTTGAAAACTGACTGAATCTTATGTTTAGATTGAATGAAGTTGACTAATAGACACAACTAAATGAACCTTTGAATGAGTTATCATAACACATGATATTTAAAAGTACAAGATGTGTTCATGAAGAGAATAATATGATCTATGTGTTGGTATGTTGATTATGTTATATACACTAGAAATGTGTGTGAAAACAGCTTATAAAACATACACAATTATATTTATTGGAAATATGAGAATGCAGAAAGGTTTGTGTGATTTGGTTTAGGTGTGGGGATAAAATAGATTATAAGCCTGATCTAAAATCAATGGAAGTCTATGGAATGTCCCCATAAAACATGGTTTGTGTTGATATGTGTCTGTGGCCTTGTTCTTATATCCCGGTGGGGACCTAAACCTGAACACTTCATGGGGACTCGTGTCACTGTGGGGATCAATATGGAGGTCCCCATTGGCAAAGAAGCGTATAAATTGTACAGAACGATCATTTTTGAAAATCTAAAAATGCAAAAAGCTGTCTATGATCTTTAGGGGTTGGGTTGTGGGTAGGTATGGACTGTCCCCACGGAGATAATAAACCAGACGTGTGTGTGATGTTAAAAGTGCAGATTGTTCTGTGGAAAGAGGAAGCTCCCGTCTTTAGTTTTCATTTCCTCACGCTGGTTTTTGCTGACGTGGTTTGACTTTTGTTGATTCCTTCAGAAACCATTGCTAGAGAAAAGTGTCTCAACCCTTCAAATAAATGTTGCTTTGCTTTGAAATGCTCAACCTCAATGCTCTCATGTGTTTGAGAACGGCCGTCTGCCTTTGATAACATTTGTTTACGTCTTTTCTTCTCTACCCTACCCTTTGAGCACAGATTGATCGGTTCGTCTGGAGGTTGTTTGTTAAACATGTAGATAAGCAGCGATGTGAATCATGTGAAGAATTTGGTGGAAAGAGAGAGAAACGGTCCGGCCGGCGTCACGAAACATCACAGCGTTAACCGTACTTTTGAGTTCATTCGGTGCAGGAAGATGCTGTTCAGGGGTCAGAGGTCAAGTGGGTGTGGCATATTTCTGCCTGTTTATCAGAGGGTGGCCGATAAGGAGACGCTCAAAGGTCCTTGTCGTCCATAGTACGCACTTTCCTGAGGTCGCGGGAGGCGTCCTCGTCTGTTTTTCCTCACCGTTCAGCTGAGTTGGCACTGCAGACTTTGCTCACGCTCACTTATGCTCATCTGGCACTTTTTCCATATAAGTTCCTGAACGTGATGTTCACGTGACGTTTGTGTGTAGCTCAGCAGAAGACACACGGCTGTCCAGATAAAGTCAAAGGTCTGATAAGACGTCCGTGTCAGTCGTGTAGATCAGCCGGATGACTCTTGTGTCCATATAAAGACATGAGCTGGGATTTATAATGAGAGTGCTCATAGATTCTGATCATGTGATCGTAAACACTTCTTCACTGCTGGTTCTGATTGGCTCGTGATTAATGTGACGTTCTTCACGCTGAATTGGAAACACATCAAGCCTACATTTCACCCCAACATCAAACGAATAAAAGATCGAAAGGGATAGATCAGCCAAAAATCTCATGCGGTCGTAAACCTGTTGTGAAACACAAGAGAAGATATCTTGAGAAATCTTTACGTGGTTTTCAATCGGGTTCAGATATTCTTCTAAATATCTTCTGGAGAAAGAAAGTCATTAAATATCAGTTTAAAGATCAATTTAATGTTTGTTATCTTTCTCTTTTGAGTCTGAGGTGAAACAGGACAGTGTTTGAAAAACCTCCCGATGTAGAAATCATCAGTTGAATGATGAAGGTGAACTTGAGATTCAAGCGCTTTGCACTTGTTTCTGAAGTGCTTTGTTCAGAGACAGTATTTATGGCTTTTATTTCATCATCTTTTTAACAGTCATGACGGGTGATAAGAGTGATAATAGTTGTAATGTGCTACAGGATCAGTGGTTCAAAGGTCACACACGTCTTATGTAGTGAGAGTGTTGAGGAGCTGTAAAGAGTCCAGAGATCTCAAAGATATGATGTACACCTCTTCAATGATTTATCATAGTCACCATATATAATACAAACAGCATATATATATATATATATACACATACATTTTACTTTTATTTGTTGAGCAGATTATTTGATTTAGCGATGATGTATGCTGTGTCAATATTAAAGGGAGAATTCTGTCATTGTTTCCTCTCCTTCCAGTTCTTCCAAATGTGTATAAATGTCTTTGTTCTGATGAACACAGAGAAGATATTTGGAAGAACGGATCTTGACCCCCATTGACTCCCATAATGAATGGTGGTCAAAAGTGCCTCAGAACTGTTTGCTGTCCTACATTCTTCAAATAACGGAGTAACCGATGACAGAATCTTCATTTTTGGGTGAAGTGTCACTTTAATATTGAACACATTATACAAAAGTTCATTTCCAACCAGAACATTATGGGTTTAACTTCAACTCTGCTCATCTTGATCCTGTTCTGATTTTTTGTTATATATGAACGATCTTTGTCCAGATGCATCAGTTATAGGCTTGTATTGCTTTAGTTCATTATTCAGCACAGATCCTGAGAATTTAAAACTGAATAATGTTGCTCATATGACATGTGTGACCCCGGATCTTATGTAGCACGGGAATATTTGAGGTAAAAGCCAAAAATACATTGTATGAGTCAAAATGATAGATTTTCCTTTTATTCCAAACATCATTAGGATATTAAGTAAAGATATTTTGTAAATGTCCTACTCTAAATATATCAAAAACTGTATTTTTTTGAGTGGAGGGTCTGCTACGAGGCCATTTTCTCAATATTTGGATTATTTGCACTGTCAGATTCCGGAGTTTTAAACGGTTGTATCTCCGCCATTTATTACCACATCCTTACAACCCATACATCTGTAGAAAGCTTTATTATTCTTATGGGTAAAAATGGACCCATAAGACTGGTTTTGTTGTCCAGGGTCATATTTGTGATTTCATCTATGTGGAGATTATTGGACGGTGATGTGACTCGATAACATGATCTGATTTTCTGTGGAGTAACATGGGATTTGTTTCATGTGTAAACTGAAAGTCACGCTTTATCTCTCGTGAGAAACATGTCAGAACAGAAAAACAAGAGTCGTTGTACTGAGAACTTTCACTTTGATTGAAAGACTTCTGAAGAAATCTCAGTATCTGCTGCGTTTAGCACTTTCATAGTGTTACAGATCAATTCACCTATCAGTGACTTTCATACAGTCGTCTGTACACGTGAGAAAGTATTAATACACAATGCTTTATTCACAGCGCTAGTTTGATCCTTTAAGTGTTTGACTGAGGTCAAAGGGTGCTTAGCAAATAATTATCTACAACAAAACGAGGATAATGCCTGTGTTGATATCTCTTCGCTGACTTCCTGTAAACTACAAAATTCAGATTGCACAATTTAACCAAAAAATAGTTTCGCTTTAATTTTCTACCTTTTTTATAAATAGTTTAACATGCTGAAAATACAAAATCACATCTTTTTTTTAACATCGACATTACAAAAAATTGTTTTATACATTTCAGAATTATTACTCGTACGCGGAAATGACGACGTACCGGCATAACACTGAACTTAAAACAACAATTTAACATAACAGTACCTAAAAATTTGATTGGATGGATGGCCAATGCCACGCTAATAAATATGGTTTATAAATAATTTGAAGGTTCGTTTTGTTTCTTTAATGTTTGGTGAAATTGTTTTCTGTTTGTTGTTTGCTAATTCTTATACTTATGCATTTGTATTTTCGTTTGTGAACCCAAAAATACTCTGCTTATTTAAAGTGTTATTCCGTCTATAATTGCGCATATGGAATTAAAACCTTGTTTGACGCGTGCCCCTTTAGTAAATGAAAAGAGTCCAATGTCCAAACATACATTGAAAAGGGTTGACTGGTTTATTTTCCGCATATTTTCAGGCAAAACTTAAAGGAAAATTTTTAACTTAAACTTCAAAATCAATGTTCAATATTACAGCCATTACCACCATATCAAGGCTGCATCATGCACGGTCAAAAGTTTGTTTGACCTTCCATACTGGTGCTCCCTCATCGTTCATGACATCATCACGTAATTTATTCAATCAAGTAATTACTTGAGCGTCTTTTAAGAAAAAAAGCAATAATGGCTCCAACATGGTCCTGTTGAAAGTGCCCCATCTAGTGGTCCAAATGTACATATTGTGGCTTTAATATAATTGAAAAAACGATTTGGGAATGTAGGTTTGGGCACCCCATATGAATTAAATGGTTTTGCCCGACTGGTGAAAAGGGGGTAGTTTCGGAAATGGCAGCGGTTGGCCTGGGAATCCCGGGAGAGAGGATGTTGTGACCCAGTGCATGTTTATGTGGCTACATATGTGACATATAGACATTTTTAGAAACTCTACAGGCAGTTGCTCCTGATTCTTGACATGAATCCTTACGGATCAAAGTTCCAGGCGTAGTAACCCATCTCCTCTTCATCCCACCTTCCCTGCATGTCCAAAATTTACTTGAGATATATACACTAAAACATTGATGCTACTGTACATGAAAATACAACATTTTTCCACACAATTGCACAAGATCTTTCAAAAGGTCGGACGACACAAAAATATGTCGCACTGTGTTATAAGGTGTTATTGTTTTGTCTATAAAGCACTGCATGGTCATTCTTCAGAGTATATAAAGACATGATAATCTCATATCAACCCCATTGACTTTAGTGTCAACTGGAGCCGTTTCTCCTGCTCTTTATCTATGAAATCCTCATCTGGTATGGACACTTTCAACAAGATTTTGACTTCTTTGTTTCTCTTGTCTTTCGCTGTTATGTCATTACCATGCTTATAATGATTTATAGAACGTCTTAGGATCTGTGCCCTCTCATTACAGCACACGCGTGTACCTGACACAAGCTGCTGGACTTTCATATGACACACTTCACAAAAAACTCACTTTATCTGCGTCACAGAGAATGACAAAAACATAACATTGAATTGTTTTAGTTCTTAATAAAGTGTTGTTGCGTGTACACAAACAATCAATGTGCGTAATCATTCTTTATTATAGAACAACAACAAAACTATCTCTAACTCTACTGAAAAAACAACTTACTTCATTTCTTTATCGCAAGTTTTTGCATTCACAAGTAAAAAAAAGTCAAATCAACTAATTAGTTTTTTTAATTTGATTTGAAAGTGTGAATAAAGTGACCTGTATGTTATAAGAAAGTTGTGTAAATCTAATTTAATTATTCTACATAAAAATGACTTCAGAGGTAATAATAGAACGTGTTGTTTTTGTGTCGGTCGGATTATTATTTTTTTAGTAAAAGTGCAATTTCTGCTCACATGTATTGTATTTATATGAAAGTAAAAGCTCGTCTTATGACATTAAATTAAAATAGACACAGAAGAGCCAGCTAGCACTCACATGTCTAGAGAGTCAAGACTGAATGTTTTATACAGAATAATGATCTTAAAAACTAAAGACGTTTAAAGTTTCTCAGCACGTGACGTCATGTCGTAATGTCCCGTGACTCCGCCCCTCCGTCATTTGAGGAGAAGAGCGGAGGCTCGACGCTGCTGTAGCCGCTGTCAGACGCGCCGCGGCCGGGAGGAGAGAAGCGCGACACCCGAGGAGAGACGCGTCGCAGCATGTCCGGTAACGTGTTATTTCATGCGTGAGAGAGTCTGTGAGTGCGGTGTACTTACACCAACAGATCAAACACGACTGACGTTCTTTTCCTCCGACACGTGATCCAAACACGAAAAGTGTTTCTACACAGACACAGAAGAGTCATAAATACTGACAGCTCGTGATTCTCGTGTTTTCTAACAACATACGTGTTACATGTGAACAGCGGGTTTATTTCTACATACAGACGCGTCGCGACGCGCCTGCTTACACTGATTGGTTGATTCGATTCGTCTCGTGCAGTGTTAACAGATGTAATGAGTGTAAACAGAAGACCGGTGATTGTTAATCAATGTTTTACTATACATTACATAACTGCGTGTTACTGTTATTATTTCATAACTGAGGAGTGGATTTCATTCCATGAAAATATTGACCGTGTTTATCTGTAGTGTTTCAAACCATAGTAGCCACAAACGTCACTGTAGTTTTATTATTGCATTTGTAGTCAATCTGCCGCACGTCACATTGTTAATTGTTTTAGTGTAAATATAAGGTGAGAAATGAGTTCTTTGATGAATCATTGAGTTTTCATCATGAACTGTAAGGCCTGGTTTCACAAACACGTGGTTGAATTAAAATATTGATGTCGCTTTTATAAGAATGCACAGAAGAATACATCCATCAAGTTATTACAGTACATTACTGTGTATCTGCTATGTTGAGATCTGTCTGGTTATAATCATTCTTCCAAATATCTGAACAAACACATTTGAAACAACTGAAAGGAAAGGAAATGATGACAGAATGTTCATTTCTGGGTGAAGTGTCCCTTTAAAGACAGGGTGATGTTTAAGACTGTAAGATGATTGAACTCATCTGTGCTTTAAAGAATGAAAGTGAATTTCAACTCAATGATCTGTGCTGTGGGTTCACTCGTGTGTTGTCCGTATAGCTGCTCTGTGTGTGCACTTGATAGACCGTTGAATGTGTAGAGGTGTAGGGGTCAAGGGTCAGAGGTCAAGGGGAAACTTTATAATGTTGAGTGATTGAATGTGATTGTCTAATGAAATGACGGTGATTGATTCATTCACACTCACAGTGTCTCTGTTATCTGCAGTGATTTTACCGAACATTAAAAAGAGTTCAGATGATTCCGTCATTACAAACGCTCTATAGGATGATGAATGTTTTCTCTCTCTGAGGTTGTTTTAGACGTTTATAGCTTTACTTTCTGCTGCGCTTGAGTTTGATTTAGAGTTCATCAGCAGTTTGATATCAGAGCTGCACTTTAACACATGAATGCAGGATCTGTCAAGACTGTAACACAGGGCAACAGATTCACACGTGTAATACTGTAAACTGGATAGGTTGTTTAATGTGTTTACATCGAATGAGTGCTGTAGTGGTGAATCATTATATTTAAAGCAGCTTGTCATTGTAGTTTTGTATGTTTGTTCTGACGCTCATATTTATTATATCAGCTCTATGATTTAGACTGAAATGAATAAACACGGACACGCTGCATGTTATTGGCATGTTGGAGCATTTATCAGAAGTAATATCAGAGTGTTTTTAAGAGAACTGCATGTCAAGCGTGTGTCTGTAATCACGGGTTTGAATGCGTGTCACATGCTTTGGCCGCTGGACCTCAGAGCTGCTGTGATCTTTGAGTGATGATGCTGAGAAAAACCCAGATCCAACCACACACTACAGCAGAATAAACACAACTCTATTTATAAACTCAAGTGTGTGTGTGTGATGTGTGTGTGTACGCGCGCGTGTGTGTGTGTGCAGGCATGGGCATGTGGGTTTGTGTGTGTGTGTGTGGGCGGGTGTGTGTGTGCGGAAGTGTGTGTGTGTGCGGGAGTGTGTAGGCTAGTGTGTGTGTTAATGTGGGTTTGTGTGTATGTGCGGGCGTGTGTGTGCACTTGTGTGTGCATTTGTGTGTGTGTAGGTTAGTGTGTATGTGTGTGTGTGTGTGTGTGTGTGTGTGTGTGTGTGCACATTGTTTATTTAAGTAAAGCGCTGCTGTTGTGTGTATAAACTAACAGAAAGCTTTTAGTCGTGCTGATGTTGGTGTTTATTGTCATCTGCTGTAAGTGTAATAATCAGAAGTCTGTGTGTTGTGTTACTAGATAAATATTCACTTCTGTTGATCCAGAACTCCACTTTACTCAGAATTACATTTACATACACACATACATGTATGTTTATCATTGTTTTTATATTTATTTATATTTGTGTGTGTGTGTGTGAACACTTGTTCTTCTGATACACTCTGATTATAGCTTATGTCATTTTGCATACGTGTGTTTTCATTTTACAGAAGGATTGGTGAATCATGATTTGTTTGTGGAAACGTGTGCATGAGAGAATGAGACGTGATGTGTTTGATGGACTGAGGTTATACATTATACAGAAACTGTCAAAACTCATCAAATCATAATCATAACTCGCTAGCTCCTTATAGGAAGTAATTCTGAATGTTAAAATTTACATTAATTAATATTTTTATTTTTCTAGACTAAAGCAAAATGCACATACACATATATTGTCAAAATTGGATATTAAAGCAACACTATAGAACACGGGTGAAGGTGACCTATTTGTCAGATTTGGTGACCCATAAGCCAAATGTGATCTCTGTATTTAACCCACGGAGAGAGTAGTGAACACACACATCTGGAGCAGTGGGCAGCTAACACTGCAGTGTCACTGGTGAGCAAGGGTTCCCCCATGTGGTTGATAAGTGCCATTGTCTGTTACCAGTGGTGTGAATAGTGTCACTGTATAAGCTTCCCCGCGGGCAGCGCAATACTCCTGAATCTGAGCCGATGATACCGGTGAATGCAGAAGCGTCGTTTGGTAAGCATGCGGCCCTCTTCCGCAGGCAGGGGATGAGCGGGACTGTGTGTGCCGTCCGACCCCAACACCACAGACCTTACAGGGTGTGCTTGTAGACGCTATTAGACTGCTCGGGTAGCAGAAGAACTCGTCCAGTGAAGAGTTGTTTCACCACTGAAATCATTATTTAAGGTTGAAGAACTACAAAGTGTTGCTTTCAGTTTGAGTTAAATCACTCAGTGCTGAGTAGGAAACAGGTTGTATTAAATCTTCAACATTCAGATTCACCTGCAACTTGAAGTCTAGTGTTTTATTCACTGTGTGTGTGTGTGTGTGTGTGCTTTCAGTGTAACTCGTCATGACGGCGGAAACAGACACAGAATCTCAAGTCAGACCGTGTGAAGATCACCAGCAGCACATCTCATCCTCAGGACACATCAGACCGGACACACCTTCAGCATCACATCTGACTCCTCGCTCACGACAGGTTATCATGTTCATCATCTTTACCACACGCTAAAGTTCTTCATGCTCTTTATACGTGTGATGTTGTACTTCTGTAAGCTCAGTTTCACCATCGTTTCTAGAAAGCAGATAATGGAGATTATGTAACGTGATTAAAAGATGAAAGTCTATTAATAGCGAAGCAGTGAAATGAAAATGTGATGCGATGCTGACGAATGTTGAGAATGAGTCTCAGCCGCTCATCTATTACCGGCTTGATGAAGTGTTCTGAATGACTGAAATGATTCTCAAAGCTTCATGTGAGCGAGAGTTTTGAGAAGTGAAGCTGTTGTTTGACTCCGTGACATGACATCTGCTGTCATTTACCGTGTCTCAGCAGCGTTACGGAGGCGACGAATCAGACGTCACTTCACCAGATCAGCAGCAGCATCAAGACAACGACCGTATTTCCCAGAAGTCTTTGAGCAGCAGATTGTCGTGGAAACACCGACAGAAGAACATGGAGTGTAAAGTCACACTGCTGGACGGCGCTGACTTCACCTGCACGCTAGAGGTGTGTCAACATTCACACGCGTCAACTACATCTTTCTGAACTCACATGAATGCTCTAACAATGAACCGTAAACATAGATCAGAGGGCCTCGGAAGCACAAGAAATGTGGGAGGGTCCTACCCCAGAGAGAGAAAGACGCCGATCTCTTTCTTCATTTCACATCACGCATCAGATCATACAGGCATTCATTTTCAAGGACATATTTGAAATACTGCCGACAGGTGTTTAATAATAAAGTGTACGGTAAGGTTAGGGGTAGGGCTGTCATGATTATTAAATAATCGTCTCATCGTGATGGTTTCAGATCATCTCTGTAGGAGACACTAGGGGGCTCTAGGGTAGTGCCTGCATATTGTATATTTTAAGTGTATATACTGTAACTAAAGCATGGTAACACCTGTAAAATGTACCACCACAACACAATCACTTTAAAAAAACCTCAAGTATATGCCATAAAAAATAACCTTTAGTATAATTTAATATTATTTCAGCTCAGTGTGTAAACCAGCCTACCAAAATGTCATTAACATGGAGCATTTTAAGAAGTAAACTTTTATTGTAGTCTTGCAAGTGAGACAAAAACAGACTAGAAGCATTTTAATGAGGCTTTAATTCACTCCTGATCAATTTACTTCATTTATTTGGCGGTTGTATTATTGACCGGTAAAACCCTAAACCTTAAATATATGATGACTCCATTTTTTCCGATGTATTTCCAAGAAAAAAACATCTTGTGTTTCAAAGCTGAATAAAAAATGTGTGAGAATTAAATGTCAAAGCTCTAAAACAGACAATTAATCGGAATAATCGCAATGATTTATTAGGCAATTAATTGTCAGCCAAATTTGGTGTCGGCCCTAGTTAGGGGTAGTAGGGAGGTCTTTATTGTCCCACTTAGTTGGCCTTCATTTAATCATTGTAATTCATTTGATCATTTGCACTCTATTGTTATTGTGTAAGGTTTAATATACAACAATACTTTGTTTAGCTTTGCTGTGTTGAAACAGAACAGCGTGTTATTTATATAGGGAGGTCAAAAAGCGTTTAAATCAATGCTAAAGGTGAGATGGGGTAAAATTTATGAAGCATTCCTCAAGTTTAATGGATCTGACTAAGGGCGGTCTGTCTGCGCTAAATGAGATGCTTAAAAAGGGAGTGTGTCCCAACTCATTGGTCTTACAAAGTGGGTACAAAGATGTCGACACGCATGCATAGACCTCACACCAACATTGTGTAGAATTGATCATTTCTGCTGTTAAACAAATTCTTTTTTCAGTCGGCGTGTCTCTCGCTTTATGGACCATCATGAATGTGTTGCAAAGCATTATGGTATTGTCTTTTCTATGAAAACTGTGATTTGGCTAAGCCAGACTAAAGTATGAATAAAGTGCTTGAGGTCGTCTCGCGCGACTCATGAAATTCATTACAATCAGAAACGTAAAGTATTAGACTGAAGTCATGATGATGAATACAGATGGCTGATACAGACAAACATATATCCTGATATTGATCTGAATGAAATGATAGAGAGTAATAAGTGCAGCGCTGTACATGTGTCTGTCTAGCAGAACGTTTGTCCTCGTCTCATGAAGGTTAATGTGTTGTTTATCTGCAGAAGAGAACTAAAGGTCATGTGGTGTTTGATAAAGTCTGTGATCATCTGAATCTTCTGGAGAAGGATTATTTCGGCCTGACATACCGTGACGCTGAAGGCCATAAGGTTGTGTGTGTTTGCTTGTGTATTATTATGTCATGATTAAACTCTTTGAGATGTGTTTAATCAACTGGAAAGTTTTCTTCTCCTCACAGAACTGGCTTGACCTCTCCAAAGAGATAAAGAAACAGATGAGAGGTATGTCATGCTTGATAAACACGCGTCATGTGAAGCTCTTGTCGTGACTGTGAACGCTGGTGTTTTCAGATGATGTCTGGAGCTTCTCCTTCGGTGTGAAGTTTTACACGCCGGATCCAGTGCAACTCTCTGAAGATATCACCAGGTGTGTGTGTGATCATGAGCGTAATAAAATCTCTAATGAAGGGAGAATGATAAATCAATCATGTGACCCACGTATAGAAAATTATGTATTGTTTCACTCTACTTCTTAGAAAAATACTTTATACACTTATTCAAACGACATGACAACATAAACAAACATTACTGGGCGTGTTCGTGGACTGCCCTTAACTTCCTTTACACGTTCACAATATAGTGCCTGCAGATTATTTCTGATAAAAAACAAACATACCACAAAGTTCAGCAAATGTATTTAATAATCTTATTGGTAACATTTTACATTAAGGTTCACCTTTATAACGCATTTTTATGTTCATTAATGATTAATGAGTCATTTACAAATGCGTTATAAAGCAGTAATAACTGCATAAATAAAATGAGGCTTCTAATGAAATAACTGACAAATACATTTAGTCATTTATCAGACGCTTTTGTCCAAAGCGACTTACAGATGAGGAAACATTGGAAGCAGTTATAATAACAAATAGTGAGCCATGTTTAACTGACATGTTATAAATGCTTAATAAATGTATTTATTGATTTATTTGACTGGAAAGTAGATTCATTATTTTCTTGATGATGTTTGTAATGTTTGTGGGGTGTTGTTTTTAGTTATACCTGGTCACTATCTGACAGGTATTTCATTAGAATCCCTCTTTTATTCATGTAGTTATAACTGCCTTATAACGCATTTGCAAATTACTTATTAATCATTAATGAACACCTTTATAAATGCTCCATAAAGGATACCTTAATGTAACAATTTACCCACTTATTATACAATAAAATAATCATATAAATTAATGTTAACTTAAATTACGTAAAATATCAAGTTATATTATTAGACACTAGCCAATTAAAGACCGGAAGTTGAAACGCTTCCAATGAAACATTCTCATTTGGTCTGTTTGAGTATTGCGTGTATACTTGGCTTGTAGATGAATTTGGTTTTATACGTTGTGTTCATAGTGTCGTGTGTGTGTGTTTCACAGGTACTTCTTGTGTCTTCAGTTGAGGGATGACGTGCTCTCGGGTCGATTGCCGTGTTCTTTTGCCACTCAAGCTCTGTTGGGCTCTTACACACTTCAGTGTGAGTTAGGAGATCATGACTCTGATGTTCAAGGGTCTGGTTATGTCAGCAATGTGCGTTTAGCCCCGAACCAGACCAAAGAATTGGAGGAGAAAGTGATGGAGCTCCACCGCAGCTACAGGTCAGATTCACATCATCAACATCTCTCACTGTATTTCATGAAACACACGTGATGACTACACACACACTGACTCTCAGTCATTCAGTTTAACACTCCTAGTGTTTATTCATCCAGTTGTGTGTGTGGGGGATGTCTGGATTCATTAATTGTGAATGTCTAAACGCACAAAGACTCACTCCGATGATCAGTGCGTATCCAGCTGAACCACAATGCACTGCTTTGTTCATTAAGATTGTGAAACACTCTTGTGTATATTGACAGTATATTGTACTGTAGTGTTCAACTGCATGTCTGAAAGTCAAAGGTCTTATTCATAAGTCATTGTAATAATGTGTGTTAACTGTGTTTCTATGAACTGTTTTATGTGCTTTCATTGCATTTCTTAAGGATTTCTCTGAGACCGTTTCTTAGTGGTTTCTGTGCTTTGATAATACTAATGTTGGTTTGCACATACAGTCAATTCTGTTCTTTTCTGGAGGTTTTGATTATCTGTGTGTGTACGTGTTGTGTAAAGTGTTTATTTTGCAGTATTTATTTGTGTGTGTTGAGTTGTGTAAAGTGTTTATTTTGCAGTATTTATTTGTGTGTTGAGTTGTGTAAAGTGTTTATTTTGCAGTATTTATTTGTGTGTGTTGAGTTGTGTAAAGTGTTTATTTTGCAGTATTTATTTGTGTGTGTTCAGTTGTGTAAAGTGTTTATTTTGCAGTATTTATTTGTGTGTGTTGAGTTGTGTAAAGTGTTTATTTTGCAGTATTTATTTGTGTGTGTGTTGAGTTGTGTAAAGTGTTTATTTTAGCAGTATTTATTTGTGTGTGTGTGTGTGTGAGTTGTGTTAAAGGTTTATTTTGCAGTATTTATTTGTGTGTGTTGAGTTGTGTAAAGTCTTTTATTTTGCAGTATGTATTTATTTGTGTGTGTGTGTGTGTTGAGTTGTGTAAAGTGTTTATTTTGCAGTATTTATTTGTGTGTGTGTGTGTGTTGAGTTGTGTAAAGTGTTTATTTTGCAGTATTTATTTGTGTGTGTTCAGTTGTGTAAAGTGTTTATTTTGCAGTATTTATTTGTGTGTGTTGTGTGTGTGTGTGTTGAGTTGTGTAAAGTGTTTATTTTGCAGTATTTATTTGTGTGTGTGTGTGTGTGTAAAGTGTTTGTGTGTGTGTGTGTGTGTGTGTGTGTGTGTTGAGTTGTGTAAAGTGTTTATTTTGCAGTATTTATTTGTGTGTGTGTGTGTGTGTGTGTGTGTGTGTTGAGTTGTGTAAAGTGTTTATTTTGCAGTATTTATTTGTGTGTTGTGTGTGT
>CM074078.1:300000-320000 GCA_037178815.1 Barbatula barbatula | reverse complement strand
TGCAACTCTGCAGGAGAAGGTAAGATGATGCGCTGCTGCTTTCTGCATGCGTGTGTTTTCATAGGTGTTGGATGTGTGTGTGTGTGTGTGTGTGTGTGTGTGCGCTGCACTGCAGTGTGTATGCACGCGTGTCGCTCGGCACTCGTGCAGCTTCTGTCTTTTTGTTTCGCCGCATCATCTCAAACACAAGCATGAAAACTCACTGCAGAGAATTCATGATGTCACGTTTCTCCTGCTGAGTCATGTGGACAGTGCGCGTGTCCGTGTGTTGTTGATCAGTAATGATGTATTGATTTGTGATTGGTTCAGGATTCAGAGGGGGTGGAGATTATGCTGGGAGTGTGTTCCAGCGGTCTCCTCATCTACAGAGATAAACTGCGCATCAACCGCTTCGCCTGGCCTAAAATCCTCAAGATCTCCTACAAGAGGAACAACTTCTACATCAAAGTCCGACCAGGAGAGGTGAGAACATCTGTGTGTGCGGTATCACCCATGATCATCATTCACTGATCTAATAAATCTGATGGTGACGTCACTTCTGAAGTTCTGAAAACAATCATCATCTTCTGATCTAGCTTGAACAGTTTGAGAGCACGATCGGCTTTAAACTGCCCAATCACAGAGCAGCAAAGAGACTCTGGAAAGTCTGTGTGGAGCATCACACCTTCTTCAGGTGAGAGAGAGAGAGAGAGAGAGAGGGATTAAAAACAGTGCTTTTATTTGCCATCACTGTGTGGTAACATGAAATAAATGTTGTATTATTGTAACGTATTACACGGCTCGTATTCCCAGATAACAACCTCTCAAAACTAATAACACACGGTCACCCGGATGCTGCAAATCAATTCGAACGTTTTTATAGAAAAATTAATTATAAATATGTCTTCTAATAACATGGGTTCCGAAAGAACAAGAATGAACGTCTCATGTAAAAATACATATTTAATAACAAATATACATAACCATGTTTGTGTTTCTCTGGGTCTTATGTAAAGGATTTTAGGGTCAGAGAAAGATCCATTAAAGACATTTTTACTTTTACATTTTTGAGATGGATGGATGGATGGATGATGATGATGTTGTGATGATGTTCTTCAGGCTGGTGTCTCCTGAAGCCCCTCCCAAAAAGTTCCTGTCACTGGGCTCAAAGTTTCGTTACAGCGGCCGAACTCAAGCTCAGACGCGTCGAGCCAGCGCTCAGATCGCACGCACCGCTCCTCAGTTCCAGCGCACCAGCAGCAGACGACACACGGTGGCTCTCGGCATGGACAGCGGTATTACGTCATAACAACACGAGCATCATGTGACCTGTCGCCTCCGATGAAAAGTGTGACTGATGAATTGTGTTTTCTGTCAACAGCACCAGTGGCGGTCAATCGTGACAATCCTCCCGATGCTGAGGATGACCCTATCACCGTGGGAACCCCGGACAAGAATGCTGAAGAACTGAACTCTGTGGAGGAGAATAAAACAAGCCACGACGAATCAGAACAAGCCCCGCCCACTTCTGTCAACAAGGTAACAGTCTGTTGTTGTTTGATTATGTTCCCGTCAGCTGTGTTTCGTTCGACTTTCAGAACGCAGTGCATTCTGGGATCTCGTCCTCTGACTTCGTGTACACTTAACTGTGTTCCTCTGTTCTTCTTCCGATCACACGGCCCTTCACACCCTCATTCTGTTTCTCACACCGCTGTCATCATCAGTCGTGCGCGTACTCATCCGATCCGTTGGGCTCCGAGCTCTCCCTCCCATCCTCTCCCGTCTCATCCACGAAGGTCCGGCGGAGACGCAGAGGAAGCGGTCGTCAGCGTGCCGCCTCCGTCAGCCCGGTCAAGACCACGGCGGGTTGCCGACGGCGACAGGCCCGGGCGGATCGTAAAGCGGCTCTGCTGGAGGAGCGAGCGCTCCTGCTGTCCGCCCGTAAACAGAGACTGGATCAGAAGCGCGGCACGCTCTTCTCTTTCTCTCTGCATCTGCCCGACCTCTCCTCACTCCTGGACGATGACGGATACCTGACGTTCCCGGACCTGACGGAGCTGCGCTTCCTGCCCGAGAGTTTACATCACTTCATGCCCATTAAATCTCCCTCTCTCATTCCCTGCTTCCTCTTCATCTTCTTCTTCCTGCTGGCCACGTCTTTCTCCGTGCCGTACGCCCTCACGCTTTCCTTCCCGCTGGCGCTGTGTCTGTGTTATCTGGAACCCAAAGCGGCGGCGCTGAGCACGTCTCTCAACCAGAGTTTTCAGGACAGCTCAGATGAGGAGGTGTGTGTCATCTGACTTCACTCGTGTTCTTCTCATCATCAGTGTTTGGAAAGAGTGAATGTGTGTGAAGTGGAGTTCATAGATTTATCATCTCTACATCTCTTCAGAGTTTAGAAAGGAACTTCTCATGAGTTGCGTTTCTTTGTGTTGGGTCACATCTTCACGGGATGTTCATCACCTACATCATCACAGTCTGAGTGACATCATGACATCTAAACCAAACATTTCTTTCTTTTATTGCTGTAATGTTGTGGAAACCTTCTTGGGTTACAGACTGACAGCGATCAAACTGACTTTGCTTGTGATGACAACACAACTGCAACTGAGGTCTGTGTGCGTGCGTGTGTGCATGAGTTTGTTTGTGCGATTGTGTGCTTGGGTGTGTGTGTATGTTTGTGCTTTTGTGTGTGTGTGTTTATGTTTGTGCATGCTTTTTGTGTGTGCATGCGTGTGTGTGCATTTGTGTTTGTGTGCCTGCATGTGTCTGTGTTAGTGCGTGCATGCTTTTGTGCGTGTGTGTGTGTGTGTGCGCGCAAACATGCATGCTTTTGTGTGTGTGCACAGGTTTGTGTGCGTGCGTGCATGCATGCGTATGTGCACATGCGTACTTTGTGTGTGTGAGAATGCATGGGTGTGTTTGTGCATGCTTTTGTGTGTGTGTATGTTTGTGTGTGCATGTGCATGCATGCGTGTGTGTGTGAGTGTGTGTGTTTGTGCATGCGTGTGTGTCTGGACGTGCTTTAGTGTATGTGTGTTTGTGTGCATTTATTTGTGCCTTCTTACCAGTTCCACAACTGTACAGATATTTTGTGAAGGCTTCATGACATTAGAATCAGAATGAACTTTTACCAGCGGTGCTGTATAAACATATTCATGTCAGTACTGATGTTTCAAACCTTCTCCTCAGCCTCTGTTTGAATGTGAAGTGTTAACACAAGGTTTGTGTGTGTGTGTGTAATATACGTGTCGCTCTCTCTGTGCTGATTATAGTCCGACTCTGAGGACGACTGTGAGATAAAGGCACAGGTATAATCTTCTCTTTCATCATGTCTTGTGATCATCATCATCATCATCATCACTCTCACACATTGTGATGTAGTGTTGTTCTGCTGGTGATGAGGTCACAGCTCTGTGTGTGTGACATCATCATTATCATCAGCACCTCTTGTTTGTTTGGGTTTTATCAGTGATCCGTCATGTTTACTGAAGTTCTCTTCTCTGAACGTGTTTATCAGACACTGTATTGTGTTGAGGATCATCAGGCATGACAAACGTTAGATCTGAACCGCTCACACTGACTGTCCTGGAAACACCATCAGGCTTTTGTTTCTGTGAAACGTTTGCGTGCGTTGGCTAGTCGAGCATGATTTCTGCATGTCCACGTGCCGTGTGCTTCACTTGTCTCCTTATAACGCAGTGTTGTGTTATGTTTGTGTGTGTAGATGTCAGAGGAGGTGAAAGCTGATGAAGCCGAGGATGTTTCAGTAAAGCAGGAGCCTGACACTGATGCCGTGAGTTCATTTCTTTTCTTAAAGTCTTCTTTTCTGCCTTCAATGAATAAACACGGCTGATGTGGAGATGTGTTTGGTTTGTGCTTCACTACATTTTCATCTTTTATTGAATTCTCATTAACACATTTAATGAGATTAAAGACATCATGGAAGGATTGGCTTTATGTTGATTTATTAGTCTGTGTCATGACAAATAATGCCACCAATCTTCACGCTCCTAAATCCTCTTTACTTTCATGATGGAAAGTTGAATATCATTTTTTTTAAATGATGCAGAAAGTCCGTCACAGAAGTGTGAGTATGTCTGCAGGAGCTTCGTGATGCCGTTATGATTGTTTTTGTAAATCTTATATTGTGTCTGAAGAGGTCTTCCCCGCCGCACGTTTATGAAAAGCCTTGTGTGTTCAGACATCAAATGCGTTTTTAAGATGAATCTCATCTGGCTGTGTGATGCAGTTCAGGATCTCTTTAGACTGTCTGAGAAAGCGTATATAATCGCTTATTATTTCAGATAACCGCAATTGATCTGCACTCGCTGTGACATTCTTCATTTTTTTAGTTTTATCAGACTTGTCAGTGTTGTGTTGACGAGTTTTATGAAAGTGATTCCAGATATGCTTCATCTACACAGCAAGACGACATCATCCTCAGATCTCAGTCTTTTCTGTTAAGGTTACTCTATAGGGTTACCAGTTATTTACAGAATTTCACATTTCTAAATGTGTCTACGTTTTAACTGTAATAATTGTAATAAATCGTTACAATTGTCAAAGCCTTTAAATAGACAATTTATCGCCATAAGCAAAATGATTTAACAGACCATTAATCCGACGCAAGCGCAATGAGTTAACAGACAGTTAATCGACGCAGGCGCAACGATTTAACAGACAATTAATCGGCGCAGCCGCAATGATTTAACAGACAATTAATCGGCGCAACCGCAATGATTTAACAGACAATTAATCGGCGCACCTGCAATGATTTAACAGACAATTAATCGGCGCACCCGCAATGATTTAACAGACAATTAATCGCCGCAACCGCAATGATTTAACAGACAATTAATCGGCGCACCCGTAACGGTTTAACAGACAATTAATCGGCGCAACCGCAACGATTTAACAGACAATTAATCGGCGCACCCGAAAAGATTTAACAGACAATTAATCGGTGCAACCGCAACGATTTAACAGACAATTAATCGGTGCAACCGCAATGATTCAACAGACAATTAATCGGCGCAACCGCAACGATTTAACAGACAATTAATCGGTGCACCCGCAATGATTTAACAGACAATTAATCGGTGCAACCGCAATGATTTAACAGACAATTAATCGGTGCAACCGCAACGATTTAACAGACAATTAATCGGTGCACCCGCAATGATTTAACAGACAATTAATCGGTGCAACCGCAACGTTTAACAGACAATTAATCGGCGCAACCGCAACGATTTAACAGACAATTAATCGACGCAAGCGTAACGATTTAACAGACAATTGATCTGCATAACCGCCATTATTTAACAGAGAATTAATTGCCACAACCGACATTATTAACAGACAAACAATGGCCATAATCGCAATTATTCAATAGACAATTAATCGCCACCCAAATTTCATAATCGTGACAGCCCTACTGTTCATCTATTCATCCCTCCAGTCGGCTTTGTCACTTTCAGAGTTGTTGCAACATCAAATCATGTTGATCTTAGACTTCAGCCGCTGTCATGTGCAGCACATTCCTGGTGTTACGCCACAGAAACAATCATCTGCAGGAAGAGAGCGGGATGTTGAGTGAATCCTCTTGTGTGTGTCAGACTGTAGTTGGGTTACAGGAGCAGTCGTCTCCTTCTCAATGTCATGAGGAGCAGACGGAGGAGAGGGAATTGAAGACACAACAGTGTGGACTTCGGAGAGTTTTGTCTCCGTCTCGTGGTGATAAAGAGAAATATCTGCTGGCTCTGAATGAGGCTATAGCGATGGGCAGACGCTCCTGCGTCGAAACAGAAGAAGGACGTTCTCCTTCAGACAGAAGATGTGTTAAAGTCATGTTAGTGAAGCAGGTGGCCTGGGCGGCGCTGTTGGAATGTAAATGCTCGGATCAGAGCGACGAGAGGCCGGCGATGGGCCATCAACAACATGATGATGTGAACGAAGCGTCCGTTTATGTTCAAGAGAAGTCTGTGAGCTCTGAAGACAACCTGGACGATCAGTCGGTTGTGTCTCCACAGGACGTAGAGGAGGTGAAACAGGAAGTGCACTGTCCTTGTGTATCTTGTGTGTGTGTGTGTGGCATCGCCGTGTGTTTCTGCGTCTCACAACAGCTCTCATGATGACATCATTGAGATCTGTGTTTTTATATCTGTAATGCACTGACACACGCATGAACACACATCTGCACATGTCAACAGCTGGAGTGTTGTTTGAGCGATTGAGTTTTATGAGTTGAAATGTTTGAATGACACACAGAAGAGACCGTGTTCAGAGACAGCGTTTATTGCTGCTGTGTTTTGTGTTGTCTGACTTCACGACAGCACAGATTCACGTCTGCATGTTTGTATTCTGCCTCATTGGGGAAACACACAGTTACATGCGTGAAACCTTTGATCCGATATCAACCCTGAGCCATCACGTCACATACTTTTCACCCGCTGTTCTCTAGCATCATCGGTTTTCCTTGACACTCATCATATAATCTGATGAAGAGAATTGTGGTGATTTGCGATGATGTTGATGTGATTGCAGATGGAGGAATCCGCTCGGGATGAGCAAGTGAAAGCGATTCCTGTGGTTCACACCGAGACAAAGACCATCACGTATGAATCCTCAGAGGTAACACAAACACGCACATTCTCACGGGACACGTGTGGACATTCAGTCACGTGATGATAACACACCACACATCTGTCTGTGTGCAGGCCGATGCCAACGGAGACTCTGGTCCAGGAGTTCTCATGAGCGCTCAGACCATAACATCAGAAAACAACAACACAACCACCACCACACACATCACAAAGGTCTTACTGGCCGTTCACATTATTGTTTTTCAATTCATATGTTATAAGGGTTTCATTAGTCTTGTTGTGTGAATTCATGTGGTGTTTTCTCTCCGTGTGTCAGACGGCGAAGGACGGCATATCAGAAACACGCATTGAAAAGAGAATTGTTATCACGGGAGACGCAGACATGGATCACGATCAGGTAAAGTACAAATAAACCAGCTGGTTATCTTCGGATACACGAGGAACTTAAATATTCAGCTGTTCTGGGATCTGTTAATAACCCTGATTCATAATAACATCAACTATAATACATTGATCAAAATAACACAATTACTGATGACAGCTAGCATTATTATTACTTTCAGTTTTGAAACTGAACCGGTTTCACTCTTAGAAACACATCACATGTGGTCAGGGATGGGCAGTATTCATGATACATGTATATTAAATTGATATTTTTAATACAACATATTATTTAGCAATTTGATTTGATAGGGTTGATGAAAATAGCTTCATGTTTTGTATCAAAACTCTTTAGTGAGGGTTTTTTGTAGGAAGTCTACATGATGACGTGAAATTGTGGCCTCTGATTGGTTGTTTGCCCAGACTTGAAAACAGAAAAGAGATCTATCTTTTCTAACACTTAATGTTGATCATTGTATTATTGGTAAAATGCTAAAATGTTTTTTTAAACTTCCAAACAGGTGTCCAATGATGATAAATAAATGAAGAGTTTGTTTAAAAAATTAGATACTCTTTTTTTTATGTTTTTTATTGTGCATTATGCAATTAAAGCCAATCAAACTGTAGTTGGTTTGTTTAGATTTAAGCCATAATAAATAAAATAATACACAATAAAAACATGATTTTTGAACCAAACTCTTCATATATCTGATAGTCTGATAATGTGATCTGTGTAGGATGATCATGATTTTGCACACCATTGCAAGAACGACTGCCTGACACTTGTTATTATATGATATATTAATACTATTGTCTTCTTATGAATGACTTGTTTGTCATTTTGTCAGTGTTGGTGATGCAAAGTAAGCCCTTCGCTATCAGATAACTCAATAAGGTGTAAAACATTAAACCGATGGTTACTTCACACCTGACACATATCTACACCAACACCACACGACGACGGCTTGTTCTTAAAGGAAGTGGCCAAAGTTAACAATCAAAGGCGAGCTAGCGTGATCTATTGTCTTTTATGGCGTCGTGTCACGTCTTATTTGCATGACATGAGAAAAGCTGTTGCTATCAAACATTGTTTACTTGTGGTTAGATCAAATAGGCCAATTCATTGATGGAAGGTTTGCCAAAACAATTCATGCTACCTCGTAAAAGTATTTTTAGTATTTTGAAATACTGTAGCTTGTTTTGTTACATGGCTTCTGTATTTTCTAGCTTATATTGATACACATCAAATGAAGATATTTAGTATTTTATTTTAAAACCCATTTTGATGTAATTTTGCCCAACCGTCCATGTGATGTGAGGTGATAAAAACACTCATTACTGATTCTCTCCAATCTGATGTGTGTTAATATTGGAGAGTTTCATGTCTGTTATAGTTCATGTGTTTGTAGAGATGTATTTATGCTTTTTGTGTGTGAATTGTGACATTGGTTGCGGGACGATGATGATGACGGTGGTGTCGGTGTTGGTTGGGTTTGCGTCTCAGGTTCTGGCTCAGGCTATTAAAGATGTTAAAGAGCAGCATCCTGACATGTCTGTGACTAAAGTGGTGGTTCATAAAGAGACTGAGCTCTCCACTGAAGCGCAGGTAAGCGCAGGTGTTTCTCTTCTTTCATGTGTGTTGTGCTCTCTGCATGACTCCAGCTCTTGTGGGTTATATGAGTGAAACTGACTGATGCTTTCACATTGAGAGTGAACTTAACCCTTGTGACATAAGCACGCGTGCAGTCAGAAGATGCAAATCACTTCTAATTAGGGCTGTGTGATATTGAGGAAAAATGCGATAGAATGCTAAATAATGCAATACGATATTTATTTTTCTAAAATCTATTTAAATTGTATTCAAATATATAAAAGAAATGACATAACCAACATATATTTCACAATATTTGAGGAAAAATAAAGCATCACTACATCTTCTGAAAGTGAAGAGCCATGTTTTACTGTCGCATTCAACAAATCTGACATATTGTGAACAAACAAAAATAAATGTAAAAATGTCACTTCACGAGGAGGATTGTTGATTGACTTGCGTCAGAGAACGAGCACACGCTGCTATCATGCGCACGCACGCATACGCCACATATAAACATCCTCCTGACACATAGATACTATACTATCAGCATCCACATAAAACTTTCACCGTACAAAACTTTTCCAAAAATGAAATAGCACATTTATCGCAAACCATCATGATGTGCACATGGGCGATATTTGGATATATTGCACAGCCCTACTTCTAAACATCATCAGAACACTCTTCAGGATTTCTCTTTGACCTGTAACTGCTACAGCTGGCTTTAAATCTCTTCAGTGCTAAAACGCTTTCCTTACTAACAAGTTCAAGTAAACAAAACTGCTGTCGTCTGTTGTGGTAATACCATCGATATAAAGAACTACAACCTGAATACGGGAAAAGTTGGGACGTTTTTTTAATTTGATTTCAATTTCAAATCACATCAGCCAATATTTTATTCACAATAGAACATAACACAGCAAATGTTTCAACTGAGAAATGTTACACGTTCATCCATTAAATTAACTCATTTAAAATGTAATGCCTGCTACAGGTCTCAAAACAGTTGGGACGGGGACAACAAATGGCTAAAAAAGCAAGCAAAGATTCAGCTGGGAGAACATCTAGAGACTAATGAAGTGAATTGATATCAGTTCTGTAACATGATTAGATATCAAAGGGAAGTCTTCACCTCGCAGAAGTAAAGATGGGATAAAGGTTTTAGAGCAACATATGCGTCCCTCCAAACGACGTCTATTTCAGAGAAGGCCTTGTATACTTCAGCAGGACGATGCAGAACCACATACTGCAGCTATTACAACAGCATGGCTTCGTCGTAGAAGAGTCCGGGTACTTAATTGGCCTGCCTGTAGTCCAGATCTTTCACCTATAGAGAACATTTTGTGCATCATTAAATGAGAAATACGTCAAAGACGACCACAAACTCTTCAGCAGCTGGAAACCTATAAAAGGCCAAACTCCAGCCACTCATAGCCTCAATGCCCAGACGTCTTCAAACTGTGTGGAAAAGAAAAGGAGATGCTACAGCATGGTAAACAAGACCCCGTCCCAACTGTTTTGAGACCTGTAGCGGGCATTACATTTTAAATGAGTTAATTTAATGGATAAACGTGTAAGATTTCTCAGTTTAAACATTTGCTGTGTTATCTATGAACTATTGTGAATAAAATATTGGGTCATGTGATTTGAAATTCCTTTAGTTTTCATTTTATAGACGACAGTGGACCTTTCCAAGATGGCGGACGCGTCTTCGTGCCTGGAGCCCTCGAATGAGGCATCTATGTATTTATATTTATGCGTAAAACAGAAGACATTATATTCAACGGTAGATTCTGGTGTAATGTCTGCTGTTATTCATGGGGAATCAAGCCGGAACATTTGAGCAGTAATGTTGAGCAAAGGCTTTCTATTCCTGCTTGTTTGAGGTCATTTAGAGCAAGTAAACAGATTCCTGTGTTATTATAACTGATGATGAAGAGTGAACTGCACTTCTATATGAGAACACAGGTTGGTCAGCCACTTGTTTAATATTGTGAATGGAGTGTATGAGGTTAACCGGCGACATTGTTTCAGGAATCTAATAACATCTACATGATTCTGTGATGTAAGAGAGCATCAGACAGTCTCAACATTAACAGCTGATGAACGTTTATTATTGCTTGAGATCATCAGTCATCATTTTATATGATCCGTCTGCATTGATTATGAAATGTCTGTCTGTACCCAGAATCCCTTTCAGCATCAGTCTGTGACTCTTGTGCGATTGTCACGTGTGTTGTGTGTCAGGAGCTTGCAGAACAAACACAATGTGTTTCATGCAGATGTGTTCATGAAGTCATGTAGTGTCGTCTTGACTCGTGTGTACATGTGATGGACAGAGAGATGTTATATCGCTGGACAAATGGTGTTGCGGTTGTGCTGGATGTGTGAGTGATGTTAGAAGTCCAACTAAACTCGTGTCTAACACATCTGCCGTCGCAACACGTGTTTCTCATGTGCATTTGCTGTGGGGGGGTACATGACTTCATGTTTCTCTGTCGCTCTGGCATGTTAATCCTGTGACGTTCGTCCCATCACACCGCTCGCATCTCATTTCACTGGCTCATGTTTTCAGATCACATCAGCAGCCCTGTAAAAACTCTTGAACTGATTCATCTTTCTGTGTTTGTGTTGTTTAGGAATAACCTTTTCATCAGGACCTTTGACCTCAGACGACACAAGAGGTCAGTCACATCACGGGGAGAGCAGAGACCTGCGGTCAGACGATTGCAAACAAACAAAAAACATCTTTGACTGCCTTCAAATATCAGATTTATCATGATGATTTCAAGTGTTTGATTTCATCCTCTGGAGTGTGTTTATAGTCCAGCGCGTCTCGTGTAAACACAACATAAAGAGGAAAAATGCCAACGATCTTTTGCATGAAGAAAATGAGGCAAATGCTGGTTACTGTAATGAATCCTTTTACTTTCATTTCCATTCTTTTGATCCTTGTTCTGATTCACGTGTGCATAAATCAAACCCTAACCTTGATATGATGTTATAATTTAAATTATGTTTTTATTTTTTCACATGACAGGAAATGAGGTGAAGAGGATTCTGTATTACGGTTATTGAGAATTTTCTGCATTCACATATAATTTGACTCATTTGAATATTATGTCTGTAAACAGATATTATTTGATGTCTTTGTTTGGATTTTGGAGTGAAACTAGACGGTTCTCAAGAGTGTCATTTATAAAATAGCATCATTCGTGATGGCACATCTGTTTATATGGCAAAAAATCATGTGAACGTATCTGTTGTTTTTAAGCCCATTATTACAATATTGCAGCTTAAACAAGGTTCCTTTTCAGATGATTTGTTATTGAAAGTATTTGATCACAGTTCTGCTGTGTGTTAGCGAGTAATGAGTGTTAATGAGTGATTTTAAGGACTCATAAAGGTTTATTTTTGGCACCGTGTTCAGAGAACGAGCCGGTTGAGCTTTGGTACTAACACACGCGTGTATGAAACACTAGTCTCGACCTTTGACCTGTCATACCTTTCATGCCATATACCTGACCCACACACACAGAGAAAATGTGACGTCCAAACAGTGAGACTCCAGCCGTGTGATTTCTTGTTTGTATTTTGGAATAAAATATTGTTGAAATCTGCACAACTTGTGTTTTTTGCTCATTTGAATTGTTGATTTTGAAGTATTTTAGTTCTGGGACATTATCCATAGTAGGAAACAAAATATTGTATTTTTTTGTTCTATTGAACACATAATGAGATATTTTGAAGAACTTAGGAAAACAGAGTTCTCGGGCACGTTTGATTACTATTTTATTTAGACATATTTACATATTAAGAAGAATGAAATATGTGTTTTACTCACATGGCCTATGTTCATAACATGTTACAGCTTATTCTTCTTCAGCGGTCCTGTTGAGACTTGAGTACCTCACTGTCATTCTTTGTATGTGACATGCGCAAAAGCTAAACGCAAAAGCTGATGCTGTGCAAAGCAACGACAACCTTGATGGAATGTGTTTCAGGAGTTTGCCCTTGCACATAAAAGAAATAAAAATTGTTTAATTATAATGTGGCGTGCTGTCTAGGGAGAGGTCTTATGTCTGGCCCATGGTGTGGAGTCGGATGCTGAAAACAGTCAAGAGAATAAAGGTCAGTCGGCTTTATAGGACAGATGATGTCATGGCTTGTGACCCTTTTAGAAATGAAGAGAACGCAGATAGGTCCACATGTCCAGGTTGTTGACGGCACGATGACAGCTGAAATATTTGGCAATGTAGTCAGGATGTAGGGGTTCATCTCTCTTTTTTCCTGAAACACATCGAATTCATTCATTATAAGATTTTTATGATTTATTTTGCTGTTTTGTATGTGCAGCTGTCTGTCTTGTGGGAGATAAGATACTGTTTTCACTCCATAGTTTAGTGTTTAATGTTCCTTTATCTTTGAGATTTAGAGAAGTTTGTTATATTTGTAGGTTTTGTGGTTATCAGTGTAGTCAGTGGTTATGTTTTTAACTTGTTGACTTCATACTGTCTCTTGTTAGAGATAAAAGAAAACATTAACAATCGTTGCCAAAATAGACAAAAGAAAGAAATAGAATTACATACATTTGAATGTTTTCAGTGCTTTTTTGTTTGTTCAAGATCTATACACAATTTGTCATTAATAAAATGTGAAAAATGTGGTTTACATTGAGGCCACTTTTTCTTATGTTGATGGCATTTTCCTATTAGCATAAACAAATGTATAGTATGTTGTTGTTTACAGTTCATATTCTTATTTTCTGTAAAAAAAAGCACATCAAATATACACATTTCTATCATGCGTTCCAGTTTTCTGTTCATATAGAATTCAATATCTTTCCAAAATAATCTTGAGTTAATACAATGAAAACAAAGATGCAAAATGGTTTCTCTGTCTTGACCACAAAATTCACATTTATATACAATATTACGCTTAAATCTTTCGTGCTTAGCAGGATTCATTATATGCCGTATTTTGTAAAACACTTCCTTCATTTTGTTATTGATACAAAACTTATTTGTCAGTTTCCAAGAGATATTAGGCTTGTTTGAGATGAGCAAAATCTGCGCAGAACCGATCACCGGTGATCACCGCGAGCTGCATGATGGTTAGAAAAGTGTCCTTGCTCTGACGTCATGATGACGTGTGCCAGAAAACTCTCGCGACGGCGAGGCGGCTGTGTCGGATTGAGCAGTCGAGCGCAGTTTCTCTCCTCCGACTGCGCTGTTCAAAAGCATGATGGGAAACGACTGACTGACGACACAGCTTTAAGCTCATTGGCTGAGAATGTCGACTGATGTATTTTCTCTTCATTCTAAGAATTAGATTACGCATCTATTTATTTATATTTACATGCAAACTAAACAAAAACAAAACACGCCTAGTGAAGTTAAGAATTAGGACATGCGTTTATTTTATATTTCTCTTCATTACAATTCTTCCTTGTTGTAATTTTCACTTTATTCTATTGTATGTTAGTGTGATTAATAAATCAATCCATTAAAAATATACATGCACGCATACATATCTAAATGGACTGTTTAGTCACTATGCCTCATCTTTGTGTGCTTTCATCTGAGAAGTGTCTGGGTCTTAAAACAAGGGAAGAAATTATGAAGAATATTTGCTAAAATACAGCTTTGACTTGCATGGTATGGAAAAATAATATGGACGTGAAATGGTGGCAGAAACCTGCGTGTTATTAAATATGATAAACATTTGTTATGACCTCTGTCTCTCAAAAGCAACTTGCTTTTTACTTAATTTACATGTGTAAGCTGTTTATTTGGGCATTATTTGACAGTACATTCAGTGATTATTATTGTAACCATCTTCATGTAAAAACAGTGGTATTTCGATTACATCCACTTCGTCTGCGATAAAAAACGCGACCGCGATCTCCTCAATTGTTCACGTTTGCAGGCGAGTAAACAGCGAGATTCACGAAGTGTCCGACTTCAAAGGTGTTTTCTGACTCCTCCCCTCATATACTGCAGCCGCCTACATTACAGGCGCATCTCACACAAGCCTAATACCACATAAAGAAGACTAAAAACATCTTGCGCAGTTTGCGCAGTCGATCGTGTGTTAACGCGGGTTGTGACGCAATCTAGTTGCATACGGCTGTCTGACGCTACAGTAATCCAATGGGAGAGGTTCATTTTGAGTGACAGTAAAACTGACCAATCAAATCATCATCATTCTAAACGGCCCGCTTCAGAACATGAATGTGTGTCTCTCTGAGGAGAAACGTGTGAGACGCAGATGAGACTTAAACAAACTTCTGCCGAATGATCTCATGTTAATGTTTTAAGTTTGCTTGAAATGTGTGTCTACACTGATTGGATCAATCTAGCACATTTTATAGCTGATTCAAGCACACTACGAAGTACAACTACGAGCCAAGTATACTACGAACGAAGCTTTTAATCATTTTTTATATCAACCATTACATTTTTACTCAAGAAAACTATAATTCTTGATATCAGCAATGGAATTTCTACTAGTAACAATTGCTATTTGTGATGTGGGTAATTACATTTGCTCTAAATATGTGAATTCTTGATATCATCACTGCCCAATGTGTTTAATTACGTGGTGAATTTCTATATTTTACATGGCAAATATTATATTCATAAACAAAAGTTTGTAAAATCTTCACTTAACTGCAATTTATTTTTGTTAGAATTTGATAACTTAAAAAAATCTCTTTTGCTCATAAACAACCAAAAAAATGTAAAGTTGTTAAAATTTATGCAGACGTTTTTTTCAATTTAATATCCCGTCTATTTTTATGTATAATTATATATATATATATATATATATATATATAATTTTTTGTGGATTTAGATTGTGTCCATAGGAAAGAGGAGAAATACTCGCTGTTATTTTCTGTATTTATTTATTTTCATTTTTTTCTTTATTATTTATTATTATTTATTAATCCTTTTTCCCTCTTCGTCTGATATGTATAATATTGCTTCTTTCAAAGATTTCTTTGAATAAAAAATAAAAAAATAAGAGAGGAGTGCAGGGGGGAGCGTGGTTCAGGACGTCACGCCGACCAATGGCTGAGTGATGGTGACCACTGTTACCATGGCAACTGCTGCAGCTGTTTCTTTGGCTGATCTGAGCACCCAGAATGCACCTGCAGCGTCACATGATCATCAGCGTCAAGTCGAACTGCTCTTTCCTTCAACAGACACAATCAAGTATTATTTCAGTCGCACAAGATCAAATCCCAGCCAGAGAATATTATTGCTCATTATTGCTCTCAGTTGGGTTTCATTTAAGTCTCAGACATTCCTCCTGAGAAAAAGAGATTGATGACGTCAGTAGATATTTCTCTGAGAAATAATTGACATGTTATTATAAACTGAAGGAAGGCTGATATCTAATTGATGGCGAAGGTCTCACCAAAACAAACAAATAACGATGAAACAGACAATAATAAAACATCACAAACACATTTGTTCCAGGTTGTGAAGTTGGACACGTTGAGTTCAGATGTCAGGGCTCGTGATGTGACACTTCAAAAGTTGCTTTCATTGATTTGATACAAATATAAACACGAATAATAGAATAAAACAACACAAGAGGTTTGTCTGATGTTTCATCATTGAATGTGTAATAATAACTGTATTATTCATAAAGTCCACAGGAAAACTGGTGGTTTTATTCTGTGATATTTTCTGACCTTCCCCTTTAAAGAGTCATGATTCATGAAAGACTCATCGCTTCATATCTGTCATCTCACTAGTGTGACACTTTATGAAGAGACCGTCTGTACATAAACGTTCTGTCACTGTTTACATACCTCAAATAAGACTAGTGAGGGATAATCCACAGCTAGCCATGTGTGAAAGGGCCAAGAACCACACGACGCAAAGCACATTTAAATCCTTTAACGCACGGCTAGCTGTGGATTCAGTTTATTAAGGGTGAAGTTTTACGTTTGACAGTGTCAGCGAGTCTAAACTTGATCAGGATTATAACTGTAAGGATAAAACCGTGTTTCAAGTACAATCTATGAAGTGTGAATATGATGATCTACATTGACCACACAACTAATATCAGTTAGTGAGGAAAAGCACAAGTCTTCCTTCCTTTAGAGTCATTTAAAAATGTGGCTGAGGGACACACAAACATGTGATCGTGTTTAGTTCATCATTATATTTCAGACGGGAAACAGACTTAGTTCATTACAAAAAGGGAAACCATTCTCAGTGCAATAGGGGTCAGTGCGATATAGAATGGGCCATGTGTATTATTGTGGTTTGTACTGTGGTCGGTGCTTTCCTGTTTTCTATGTGTCCTCTGTTGTCCATTCTTTGTGTGTGTGTAGGCTGTATATAGTGTGTCTGTATATAGTGTGTCTGTGTGCATTTATTAATTGGTGTGTATCATCAACCTGCCAAGAGGTCTGCAGATGGAAATTAGCCTAAGGCTATAATCTGACATATTAACATTTGTGAAAATGTTCATTAAAATGTATTGTCCCATTTTTCTTTCAAATAAATATCATATCAGAGAGAGCCAAATAAAGAACACAGACTGAACGTTCTGTTTTTAATTTTTCACGTTTTATTTCTAGTATGAGACAGTAAAGACATCTGTGGAAATAAATGCTCTGTTTGGAGAGAAAGTACATGAATTATAATATTAATAAATGATAATAATTACAGTAATAAAACAGTCTGCATTGGTATTGTTAGGAACAGACAGAGAACAACTGTACAGAGGAAGGAGGCACCTGTGTCACCCGTCCAACTGTTGACATCACCGCTAAACAAACCGTGAAGTTGAAAGGTCGTGTTCAGTCGGATTAAAGATTTAAATGACCTTTTCAGTTCATAATAAAACTAAATGTAGTTTTGGGGGAGACAAACCTTCGTTAGAACTAAACTCGTCTTCGTCTTTCAGTTGATTCTGTATTTCTCATTCATCATTCCAAAAACAACCAGTTCATAGACGTAAGCACCCAACCCAAAACCAAGCAAAAGCGGAGTCTTTCTGTGTGTCTCGTGCTGATATAATGTGGCTCCAAGAGGCTCATGGGACGTTGGTTTTACACAAAGGGGCCCGTGATGCAGCTGCTGCTGGTCACGTCAACAGAAAGACTTTCTCATCAGGCTGTGTGTGATGGCTCGGGAGCGCTTGCCACGTCAGACCCCCCCGCCGACGTCTACAGGATGAACTTTGCCAGGAAGAATCCAATGAAGAGGGCTGCTATGACCACCAGGAGCGAGGGAAGCGAGCTGGCGCTGGACTCCCGTCCAATCAGAGAGCTGGAGTTAGACGTTCTATGGTCGCTTCGCTGAGTCTTTCGCAGTCTCAAACCTTCGTCCTGATAACAAGACACAAAACGTGATGAGGACGTAAGGTACACTGAATGGATGACATGAATCTTCATTAGAACTAAGGCTGTGACAGTGGCAGTTTTTTTCTTCTTAGGGACAAATTAACCACGGTGGTTGGGAAGTATCATTTATTTATACATCAATCTTATTATAATATGTGCGTGTAGCAACCACATGACAAGTGGAAGAGAAATATAGACCTTATTTAAATACGTTTCATGTCTGAAATAAATGAGGACTACAGCATATAAAACGTCAGTAAATAATGAAAACTTGAATAATATAAGAACGTTATACATGAAATAATAAAGCTGATCTTCAGTTGGTGGCTGTTAACCCTCACAGTCCTTAACAGTTCCGTTTAAACCGACCTTGTCTTTCCTATTCAGATTGACATAACAACTATCATGCAGATATTGTCTGGATGGAGGCGAGTACAGCTGCACTAAATGCGCATTCAGAAGATGTGCTCACAGCGCAAATCAATAGATGTGTCTCTGTAACCGCGGAAAGACCTGCGCTGCCTTTTGATTTGATGTATCTGTTCGTATCACAACAAGAATAATTTAGTAATAATGAATGATTTCACAGCTGAAAGACTGTCACTATTATTACACTTCTATCTGTCGCAGTGACGTGCACTACCGCCGCTGACAGTTCACCACAGAATGGATTCAGATGAAGGTTGATTCACCTTTAACTGGCGGTTTTCTTCGCTCAGCTTGCCGACCTGAATCTGCAGACGCTTGCACTCGTCCACAATCTTCTTCATCTCAGAGTCGTCCAGAGCGCCGCTGACACCTTTAGGTGCTGACAGCCCGTCCGCTTTAGAAGAGTTGAGCGCCGGTGTCGCTTTAACTGCGTCAACATCATTCTGGAAAAACACACAAACAACTTCTGTCATTCTGTACTCTGATTCAGGAGAGATTTCTGTTGGAGCCGAAGGATTCTTCTGCAGGAGGAGGAAGGTCATACGGGTTTAGAATAACACAGAATGAGACACAACCACATCTGACACAGGCCAATGGAAATCTGTCATTAGATTCATGACATCACAGAGAATAACATGTGCATTATGGGTAGAAACAGTGGGTGTTTTATAATGCTTAACTGCTTCTTGCTAATCTTGACTGATTGGTCAATGACGGTCCAGTTTTTGATTGTTTCACACGCTCACTTCACTTACCACTTTATCGTTTTCAGACGGTAGCTCAAAGACACATCTGAGTTTGGAATCCATGAGGTCATCTGGTTTTGCCTCTTTCCACTGAAGATGAAAAACATGCGTTAAATTCATCAGACACATAATTCACACGCACATCACGAGTAGGACTAAATAGACCATTTATGTTTAGGTGAACTGTTGAGTGACATCATGAAGCAGAAGAGAACCACTGCTTTGGATAAAAGCGTCTGTTAAATGACTAAATACACACACACACACACACACACACACACGTAAGGAGCGTTACCACGGTTTCTGGGTCTGTGATGGCGGGGGGTGCGAAGATGGTCTGAACCATAAACTTGTGTTTGCTCTTCTCATTTGGATCATAATCAAAGGGCTGCAACATCACTGTGACAGAGACAAATATGAACACACAATATAAACACAGCTGTGAAACACACTGAAGCTTCATCAGAGCTCCTGTCTGACCTGAGATGGTGAGCGTGGCTCCGGGTTCAATGATGCCGCTGTTGGGCCGGACGCAGTATCTGCGCGGTGCTGTGGTCTTGACTTTAAAACAAACTCTCCGCTCTGATGGATTCTTCAGCTTGAGATTAGCCATGACCACATCTGTGAACGGACCTGAAGCAACACAGACCATCATTGTCATCATCACATGCGTGTTCGCAGCACAGAGTGATCGGTGTGTGGCTTTTAAAAAGCATTTGGATTTGAACTTTCGTGTTGTGTCACATCGTGTGTTTCAGAGAGTCAAAGCTTCAGCATTCACACACACACACGTTTTCTTTCATTCGAGTTCAGTCAGACCTTTATTAAATCACACAGCTGCCAAATGACTGTAAAATCACAATTCACTCCTCTTGAGGACCTAAAGAAATACTCGTCTG
>CM074078.1:277500-295000 GCA_037178815.1 Barbatula barbatula | reverse complement strand
AAAATGTCTAAGATTTAGAATGGATGTACAACAGCTCTTTCTAAGATGTTTAGCAGATGTTTTTACACAGCAGATGTTTTCCAGATCTTAAGCAGACATCTTACAGATGTACCTGTGCTATCTGGAACGTGTTGTCTTCTCATGCTTGACATGGTCAACTTGTCAAAAAACGAGTTTTACAAGTTTCGGAAAGTTTTTTTTTAACATGAAGAATTGTAACGAAACAACTTTTCTTAGTCCCTAAAAATAATCACTTAAACATTTACATTCAGTCATTTAACAGATGCTTTTATCCAAAGCGATTTACAGACGAGGTAAACAATGGAAGCAGTTAGAACACCATAAGCACAACAAAAAGCACAAGTGCATTAAAACTGGTCTCATACTGTATAGCAGCACAATATACAGAGAGGGAAGTAATCAGACATTATGGTGTAGATGTTCAAAAATGTCTTTCAGCTATAATTTTATATAAATCCGAGCCTTGACCTGAATCTTTACGGTACTCTTAAAAAGCAAAATCTCCACCATTTTACAGTCCACTTCATGAAATATTTCTTCATTTTCATATATTTTCACGCTGTTTTAACAGGAAGCTCTTTTATGTCGTGCCTTTAGTTTGTAAACAGTATTTGACTTTGTGCGCCTGAGAGTCATGTGTCTGAATGCGGAACAGAGGGATAATCAACCAATAGGGCAACCCGTTTACACTGTCCAATCATTTTTTAATGCCATAACTCACCTGAACTAACACTGGCAAGCCGAGGCGCATCCCATCATCCTGTTACATTTACATTCATTCATTTAGCAGATGCTTTTATCCAAAGCGACTGATTAATGAGGGAAACAATGGAAGCAATTGGAACAACATAACAAAAGGCATAAGCGCAGTAAAACAGGTCTCAGTATGTTTTCTTTCTGTTACCTATGAAAGTCAACGACGAAAACTGATTTAAGCATGATTAAGACCAACTTTTTCTGATACAGAAAGTAGAGAATAATTCATGGTTTAAATTTCTAACGAAAAAAAACGTTTATCTGTATACTGTGCTGCTATGTATGAGACAGTATTGCACATGTGGTTTTTATCGTCCTTGTTCCACTTGCTTCCATTGTTGACCTCGTCTGTAAGTCGCTTTGGATAATAGCATCTGCATGAATAAACATAAATGAAAATCTAAAGACATCTTTACTTTAAGTTGATATCCGTTTTAATTTCCGTCACTCTAAGGTGAAACTGAAGGGGTGTTCTGACAATTTGGGCAATACTGTCAAATTTAGCTACCTCCATATAAAACAGGACTAACCCTTCACCCCTAAATAATTCCAATCACAACACGAAGGGTAGCACAATCCGATGGGGTAGCACAATCCGATGGGTAGCACAACACGATGGGTAGCACAATCCGATGGGTAGCACAACACGATGGGTAGCACAATCCGATGGGTAGCACAACACGATGGGTAGCACAATCCGATGGGTAGCACAATCCGATGGGTAGCACAACACGATGGGTAGCACAACACGATGGGTAGCACAATCCGATGGGTAGCACAACACGATGGGTAGCACAACACGATGGGTAGCACAATCCGATGGGTAGCACAACACGATGGGTAGCACAATCCGATGGGTAGCACAACACGATGGGTAGCACAATCCGATGGGTAGCACAACACGATGGGTAGCACAATCCGATGGGTAGCACAATCCGATGGGTAGCACAATCGGATGGGTAGCACAACACGATGGGTAGCACAATCCGATGGGTAGCACAACACGATGGGTAGCACAATCCGATGGGTAGCACAACACGATGGGTAGCACAATCCGATGGGTAGCACAACACGATGGGTAGCACAATCCGATGGGTAGCACAAATTGACAGAACAGGGGCACAAATCACGTCGGAGGGTTCAATGCCCCTTTTGCCCCCTCGAGGCCTCGGGTCTGACTGTGGATCTGTATTCCGCTACAAGATCGTTCATCTCTTGTCAAGATTATATAGACATGTAGTCAGCAAATGCTTGAAAACGTATATATTTGTTTAGCTTTTGTAAATAAAGGCGAATGGTGTCGCATGAATGATTCTTGTGTGTGTACACCACCTGCTTGTGTTTATTATTGACATTCCTACATCACAGTTGAAATGAAATGCATGTGTATTTGTGCCTGTAAGCATGAAGAAGAGACGGGTGTAATGAAATAAGAGCTTGAGTTTGACATTCTTCAGGTTCTTCAGGCTTAACACGTGTTATATATAACCACACATGAGCAGACACTCACTCATCCACTCCCTACACATATGAAGATTTCTCATGTTGTCAAAATAACAACAATAATCGATTATTATTATATATCAGCATGTACTTTGATGGTAATGACGAATGTTTCTTGTAAAACCGTCGTGTGTGCCTTTAAAGCAATCTTTGGTTGTGTTTACATATACGTTTAAATGACTGAAATAAGTATTTACACATGAAATTGTATGTTAATGTAGAACATGTGTCGTCGGGACGCTCGAAAGATCGACACACCTTCGTGGAGAGTCGCGGGCGCGCGCTCGGTCGGGCGGCGTACGCGCTCACGCTGTCGCGCGTGCGCGAACGAACGATGGGAGGGAGGTAAACAAGATGGCGGCAGCCTTGAAGCAGCAGCTTCTGTGAGGAACGGATGAGGGAAAATAAACGAACGTTAAACAGAAGAGGAATAAAGGAGAGCGTTTTCATCCGTCGTCGAGTCGTGTTAATGAATGCCGACCTCAGGTCAGTTGATTCGACGGATTTATTCCGTTAGAGAGATATATGTTAGCCGCTGCTAACTGCTCAGTTTCATCGACACAAACCATACAAACATCACACTCAACACACACCTGACTGCACACACACACACACACACACACACACACACACACACAACAGACGTTTTTATATTGATAAACTCCGTCGGGTTGTGTTTAATCGTTACCGCAGTGGAAAATCAGATCCGTCAGTTTTATAACCGTTGATCTCGAAAGATTATTTTTAATGTGTATGTTTATCAGTCCATGACTGACTTTTGTATACGCGATTTGTGTATGTGTACAGTAACGTTAGTTAAGTTGTGAGATACGAACAAACCGTGGCGTCGCACGATAATACCGCGGTACGAGCCGAATCGCATATTCGTAGAACATGTGTCTTTCCTCAGTGACATATACCCAGATCTGTTTGAATACTGGATTGTGATTGGCTGGAGGCTGTGCATTAAAACCCTTTCCGGTCAGTTTGATGACATTCAATATAAACGGATGAAGATAACCGTCATTATCAGCGGTTTGATCTAAAGCTACACTGAAAACATCAATAACAGCTTTAACTTGGATAATGACCGTGATATAAAACGGATAATCCACGGCTAGTTATTTCATATATTTGTCAGATAATGTGTCTCGTGTGTGTTGATGAATGAATAATTGAATCTGCGTTCACATTATAACTGTCCACACCAGAGAACAATAACGTCAAAAACATTACATATTTAATATCCCGCTGTAAACACAAAGCTTTCTGACCACTTCAGTCTTTAATTCTGACATCAGAGCCACGTCTGATCACCAGTAAAGTTTATTTTTATATCTTGATATGTGCAGGCAATGGTTGTACATCCGTCATCACTCCTGCGGTCCAGTAGAGGATATATGATGATTTGTGTGACCATTAAATGTACGGGGTAGTAAATATGAATGTCATCGCATTAAACGTGTGTGTGAACTTCATACATTCACTAGACATCACACAGGCTGAGGCTTCTTTTCTTTTGTCTTTTCTCTGTTGTAGGTATTTTGGACGTTTATTTTCTCCATAATGCTGAACAGAAGTTGGAAATCGTAGTTCCCCGTCGCACATTCCCGAGGAGACATCGCTCGCTGTGTGGACCTCTACCAGTTGAAAGTGACATGTTGTTCTAGACCCAGAGGAGGTTTCGCCAGGCTCTCGTGTCCACACGCTGGATGCTTTTGACTATACAAGTAAAGATTTCGTGGAACACCGCAGAGATGTGCTGGGTACCCATGATTCCCAGCCTGGGCTAATTCAAGCCTCCAGACCAAAGAAACCAAACACTTGTGACCCTTGAGAGGTGCTGTAGTTTCTGCCCTGTGTACACTGTGGCGTGTGGAACTGTTGAGAACAGACGTGGACATTAGCGATGCGACTGCTGCAGTTCTCCAGCCGTCACTTGGTTCTTGTGTTGTCCTACTAACTGTTTTGCTGTTTTTGCCACTTTCCTTGGAAAAGCAAATTTTCCATCTGGTGCGTCGCCGTTGAGGCCTGTACCACACAGACAGAGAGAGAGAGAGAGAGAGAGAGAGAGAGGGCAGAGAAAATGAGCTTGGGTGGTGAACTTCAGCAATTGGATTACGAGCTCATGGGAATGGACACCTTCATCCACCGCATCGACTCCACCGATGTCATCTACCAGCCCCGCCGCAAGCGTGCCAAGCTGATCGGGAAGTATCTGATGGGCGATTTGTTGGGAGAAGGCTCGTACGGGAAGGTCAAGGAGATGCTGGACTCAGAGACTCTGTGTCGCAGAGCCGTAAAGATCCTGAAGAAGAAGAAACTAAGGAGGATTCCCAACGGAGAGGCCAATGTGAAGAAGTAAGATCAAATTGAACCTTTTACTTGCATGCGGCTTTAGACACACATACTGCTGGAGGTATTGCGTATGAATGGAAGTCAATGCAGGGCTCCAGAATAACTTTATTTACTAGTGGCACTGTAGCCAGCGCAAGCAGAACTTTCAGGGGCACACCTTAAATCAGCCTGCAATGCAATTATTAAAGTTCCCCCCAAATAGCTGTATTACTGACAATATTTAATAAATAGACTCACATAAAAGGACAATGTACAGTTTAATTTAATTTCAGAGGGATATGACATTACTCAATAGCAGGGTCATACAGAATCTGCAGACTTTTTTGTTAGTTCCGTGCTATAATATCGTAAATGCGTTTATATTTGTTCAGAAATGTAAGTTTTTGTAAATGTGTTGAAATAGACAGGTAGCATTTTAAAACTATGCGTTTAAGGTGACAGTGGTTTGATTTAAAAGAGGAAGGGCCAAGTAAAGAGACCGTTTCAACTTTAAATACATCAGACCAAATTACTACTGAATTCATTTGAACCAACAGAAAATGTGCTTGAGTTTTTGTATGAAAAAGTTGATATTTTATTGTGTATAGTGTCAAAGCAAAATAAAATGTCTCATCTTGCGTTCTTATGATGAATGAATTGTGTGTTAAGGACAATTTTGGATTGGAAATGATTCAGCGCTGTCTCAAGTAATCAGATAAATGTCTATTTCTTTACTCCTACGAGTACGCGGTTAGTTTAGTTTGGTGAAATATCAAATCGTTCGTCCTCAGGCTAATCAAATTCAGTCATAGCAAACAGCGAATCGTAGTCATGCGCTCACGTTGTGTCTGTAAACTTGAGCTGAGCTGTGACCGAAGGGAAGACTGCGAGAAACATCACGTCAATAATAGTCTAGTTGTGTATCTTTGCTGCTGCGCGGCTTATATAAACCAAAAGTGCATGGAGCACAGCTCCGGACTCTGTCCTTCTCATACACATAGGATCTACTCGACTTTTCACATTGGATATAACAACTCGAAAAAAATGGCTAGTCGCAAAATTCAAACATTTGGTCGCAGCAAAACGGCAAGTGTGACCGGGGCCTTAGTTGTGATGCATGTCGCGGTTAACGGGTCATGCTAACCAGCTAAACACACACAAACCTGTGATAACATGACTGACTGACCTAACACAATCATAGCAGTCACATGAGCGTAACACCCATAACCACATTGAGATATTTCTTCTTGTTTGTGTTTAAGTGTCAGTTGTTGGCCACTCAAACATCATCACGTGTTTCTTCTGACATGTGTTGTGTTTTTCTGCAGAGAGATTCAGCTACTCAGACGACTGCAGCACAAGAACATCATTCAGCTAGTGGATGTGCTGTACAATGAGGAGAAGCAGAAAATATATCCTTTCCTTTCAAACATCTTCACATTTTCACTCCGATCCTCATTAATCCTTGAAGGATTCAAAGAACAACAATATGAAAGAATGTGAAACATGGATGCTGATTATATTGTTTTCATTTATTGGATAAACTTGCAGAAACAAACATGACATGTGATATTTAACATGCATTACACACTGTTGTGTGTTTCTGTTGATTGTTCCTTTACTCGTCTCTCACGTATATGATCATGGAGTATTGTGTGTGTGGGATGCAGGAGATGTTGGACAGTGTTCCAGAGAAAAGATTTCCAGTGTTCCAAGCTCACGGGTAAGACATCAATTCAGTTCAAAACGCTTTTTGTCCACACAGCAGCTTTACTGTAGATACTGTCCATGCTAATCCAGACATGATCTTATATGTGCTCTTATGTTTGAGAAGCACTCCACAATAAAAAATATCAATTCAAATCCGTTTCCTAAGAAGACAAATCATTTTAATTAGAGCTGTGCGATATTGAGGAAAAATGCGTTATGCGGTAGCATGCTAAATAATGCGATATTTATTTTTCTAAAATCAATATTAAATATATATATATATATATATATAAATATATGAAATGATATAACCAATATATATTTCACATTGTTTGAGGAAAAATAAAGCATCACTACATCTTCTGAAAGTGAAGAGCCATGTTTTACTGTCGCATTCAACAAATCTGACATATTGTGAACAAACAAAAATAAATGTAAAAATGTCACTTCACGAGGAGGATTGTTGATTGACTTGCGTCAGAGAACGAGCACACGCTGCTATCATGCGCACGCACGCATACGCCACAGATAAACATCCTCCTGACACATAGATACTATACTATCAGCATCCACATAAAACTTTCACCGTACAAAACTTTTCCAAAAATGAAATAGCTCATTTATCGCAAAACATCATGATGTGCACATGGGCGATATTTCAATAAATTGCACAGCCCTAGTTTAAATACGCACATAAGTAACTTTGTATTAGCACCTAATGTATTATTGCTCTTTTATGACATGTCGCTTATTGCTCCCTGAACTCTCTGTAAGTCGTTTTGGATAAAAGTTTCTGCTTAATGACTAAATGTAGTATTATTTAATAACATTATTCTGAATGTTGTGACGCGTCAGGAGCACACTATACAAAGAGAAGACACTCACTCCTGTTTGAGGTTCTGAAAGGAACTGATTTCACGCTCTGTATCATTCAGATGTTGATGTCGTGTGTCTCTCAGGTACTTCTGTCAGCTGTTGGATGGTCTTGAATACTTGCACAGCCAGGGAATCGTGCACAAAGATATCAAACCAGGGAATTTGCTGCTGACCACAGACGGGGCGTTAAAGATCTCTGACTTGGGTGTAGCGGAGGTGAGCGATTGATGCTTGCTCTCTCTCTTCAGTCACATGTTATCTTCAGGTTTAATGCAGTGGTCCTGTATGTTGACTGAAGGAATGAGGATTATTAAGGAGACATTGATATCAAAATTACAAACCTAACTTGGATTTGAAACATCTACCACATTGTTACCTTTGACCTCCAGGCTCTACGCCCCTTCGCAGAGGATGACACGTGTCGGACGAGCCAAGGGTCTCCTGCGTTCCAGCCGCCCGAGATTGCCAACGGCCTGGAAACGTTTTCAGGGTTCAAAGTAGATATCTGGTCTGCTGGAGTCACACTGTGAGTTCCCATCAGACACGCACACACATAAACAAACAAACAAACAAACAAACAAACAAACAAACGTGTGCATCAAACTCTGCGCTAGACAGATCCATTAATACAAGTGTGCTCAAATCTACACTAAAACCAGAGGTGTGGTTTATGCCCGTTGGCATTGCATGTACCCACTTGTGTAGTGCAGGGTATGCGCAGGTATACGGCATATGTCATTTTTCCATTGTGTGTAATAAATCATAAATAACAGGATAACCTGAAAGAACTGCTGCCAATGTTGTAGGAAACGCCTATGACTGATCTCAGATCTGATCTACCTCAGCGTGCTAAACGCCTGCATTACCATATATCTATCTATCTATACACTGAGACTAAAATAGGCCATTCCACGGTATAATGGCTGGAAACTATACAAATGTCTGATCTAGTCACTGTCTAATATAAACGCATTGAATGCATACATTTAAATGAATTAAAAGCTCAACATGCAGTGTTCGCAATACCTTTATTACATGCAGATTAATGAGGACAAACGCTGTATGAATGATGTAGATGTGTCATCTAGTGGCCTCAGTATTCTTTACTTTGTGTGTTCGATTATTGTTTAATGAATTATTACTGATTCCAATCAAATGAAATTATAAACCACTCAAGGGCTGCCATGATTAATGCCATCTTATTTGACATCAGCATTAGATATTTGCACAAAGCATTAACCTATTTTATTAAATATTGTTAAACTAATAAACAATTTGAACTGATGCTTCCAATCATGAGAAGACATTGTTGTAGCTATTGTTATCTCTAACAGTCTTCAAATGCTCATAGATTACTGCGTTATAGATTAGTAATGTTGACGTCAATGACTTTTGTCTTTGGACCTCAGTATTTCTAAAATCCTGAATCCCACCCTAGTTGTCTCTTCATACGGCCTGTAGGCCAGGAGGATTGCAGAATCTGCACCTCTTCTGTGGCCGTCACTCATTTCAGATGTGCAAAAAACCATGCTGGCGGAAACCTGGCTATATATAACACCAGGGAGCTTTAACAATGGGTTGATAAATGAAGAGTAAAGCCAATTCTCCAGGCACTGACTAAACCTGTCTGTCTGTCCTCTCACAGATACAACATAACCACGAGTCTGTACCCGTTTGAAGGGGACAACATCTATAAGCTGTTTGAGAACATTGGGAAAGGTGACTACACTGTTCCTGAGGAGTGCGGACCGCTGCTGTCTGATCTGTTGAGAGGTGAGATCTTTAATATCTTCCTCTTCACATCACTGTCATATACCGTAGAAGTACATCCTGACCTTCAACATCAAGTTTCTATCAGTGCGATTCCTGTTTGTGCATTTATTCTGCTTTAGGCTGTAGTTCATGGGTTTGATCTTCAGGTGGCGCTGTGGATCATTTTATATCATAGATAGATTCATTGTTTTTTTTTATCTCATATTGCTGCTCTTTTAATACCTTCGTTTTAAATCACTTCATGCAAAACAAATGTGGTGTGTGTGTGTGTGTGTAAGAATATCTGTTTTTATCATTTATAATGTTGATTATAAACAAAATAAAAATGCAGACTGTAGGAGTTAAGATCCTAAATCATGTCCGCAACAAAGACGCCTCCGTTTGCTTGCTTTTCCGTTTATTTATGTGACAGTCATCTTGATATTGACTAATTCTACTGATCACCACCGCATATAAATTATAATAATGATATCAATTATATAAATGATATTTTTGCTGAGATTGCCACTGGCGACCAGATGAGGAAACATTGGAAGCAATTATAACAACATAGGCAACAAAATACATAAGAGCGTCAAAACTAGTCCATTAAAGCCTAGCACAGTATACAAAGATAAGAATAGTGAAGTTAGTAAGTCTTTATTTTTTAAAGAAGGAAAGGGAAGAGAATTAGGATAAATCAATACGACGTGTTGACGTTTTTAGGCCTTTTTTAAAGATGGCAACCGAGTCTGCTGATCTTGTAGCAGCTGGTAGATCATTCCACCAATGTGGAACAGATCCAGAGAAGGTACGGGAGAGTGACTTTTTTCCTTTTTGGGATGGTACCACTAGTCGTTGTTCCTTTGCAGACCGCAGTGATTTTTGATGTGTGTGTGTGTGTGTGTGCGTGCGATTGTGTAATGGTGCATGTGAGTGTGATTGTGTGTGTGTGTGCGTTCGTTCGTGTGTGGTTGTGCATGATTGCGTGCGTGCTTGTGTGTGTGCGCGCGATTGTGTGATTGTTTGTGTGTGTCCCTGTGTGAGTGCGTATGTGTGATTGTGTGCGTGTGTTCGTTGTGTGTTGTGTGCGTGTGTTTGTGTGTGTGTGTGTGTGTGTGTGTGTGTGTGTGTGTGTGTGTGTGTGCGTGCACAGGTAAAGCCAGACAGATTTGATTCTCTCACAAGCACATGCGAGCACCTGCTGTCTCTGTAGAGTGAATTACAGAAAGCACATGAGCTTAATGGATCATACAGACTATCATCACTTCACTAGACAGTGCACACTAGACAGTGCACACTTTATACATACTGCATTCAGTCACCGTATCAGTTATGCACATCATCATTGTGTTTCTTCATCTCGTGTTGACAGGAATGCTGCAATATGATCCTGTGAAGAGATTCTCAATACAACACATCAGACAACACAAGTGAGTTTCTCTGTCACACTCAGATTTCCCATCAGTCACTGCTGTAGTGCTCACACACGCGTTCGGATTTCATTCGGTTATATTAAACCCAGCGTGTCCGTGTTTTATTTTCTCTCCCTGTTCAGCTGGGTCCGTAAGAAACACCCTCCCTCAGAACAGCCCGTCCCCATCCCGCCCAGCGCTGAAACCCGTGACCCCTGGCGGAGCATGACAGTGGTGCCATACCTGGAGGATCTCCATGGTTACGGTGAGGAGGAGGAGGACGACGACATGTTCAACGGGGAAGATGACATCATATATACTCAGGACTTCACAGTACCAGGTGAGTTCAGTGCGAATCAAACCCTCACATTCTGTTTGTCAGAGTCTGAAGCTGTGACAGGTTTGTGGGGAAATACAAATCTGAAAATCATTGTACCTTTTATTCTAAAGCGTGTTATGATGATCTTAAAGACATCATTGTCTCCTCTGGTTCTTAAAGATGTGTGCGTGTGTTGTCTTGAGCAGGACAAGTGCATGAGGATGAGGAAGAGCGTCCTCCAGAGCGTACGTGTGCTGTGGCCAAACCGCTGTGTGTGAACGGGACGGAGTCGGCCGCGCTGAAACCCAAATCTGAGCGGCGTTCCAGCTCTTCATCAAATCCCTCCAGGAAGGGCTTATCCGCAGCGAGCAAGATCCGCAAACTTTCCACCTGCAAGCAGCAATGACCTCATCCATCTGATCTTCTGCTCCTCTGTACAGGTGACTGTGCGCTCACACCCGACGCCAATGAAGCGTCAAGCAGAAGTGATTTACATGTTAAGTCAATGCAAAGACGCGATAGACATTCTGCGGCGCGATTCGTGTGAATGAGGCGGTGCGAATTAAGCGCTTCGATCATTTGATGCGTGTAGCTCGTGATTCCTGTTGAAAATGTTTAACTTTACCGGATATTCCTGCCGCGTTAACCAATCAGGAGCTTGCTCTAGTAGTGACGTGATCCGAAACAACAATGCAGGACTGCGCCTCTGAAGGATCTGATGGACCCAGATACCGTGCCGAACGAGTCTACGGCGTTTTTCAGCCTTCCATAGCACATAAAGCGCAGCTACCCTCTCAACAGAGACTTGAGCCGCCTGATAGAAACATGTGTGTGCGTGTGTTCTGGTTTGGCTATATTTGTGAGAGTCAAATGCCCTCAATACCAGAGTGAACTAATTGTACTGGTCCTCACTAAATAAAACTGTTTAATCTAATAACCAATAGCGTTTTTAGTTTACGGCACAGTCAGCCTGGCAGAGCTGCATTTAACAGCGATATAGCCACAGTGGTGTAAAAGTCTATTGAGAACATTAGATGATGTGTCATGTGAAGCTTGTTATTTACACTGGTGTTTGTCTTCTCCTTTACTCATCAACGCTGTGATGTCCGATCTCTTCCCTAAAGCCTTAACATACAACATTCTGTGTAGACTTGAAACGGGTCCGATACGGTTTTTCTCAGCAGATTTGCACGTATAATGTGCAAATAATCTGCTATCGTGTGACACTAACGCGAAATCAAGACTTTAATGTGAGCGTTTGCACTGTCTGGATCATCCCCTTTCTCCCATCTAGTGCACTATACGTCACCATGTAGGGAATATTCAATGTGTGAACAAGCCGCTTCAGCAGCTCTCATAGTGAAGGGGCGGGACTCTTTTGATTTTAAAGCAGATTTGATTGGACGAGAACTGTGACGAGAGGCTGAAGTGTTGCGTGATGTCATGGAATTGAGCGCACGTGCCAGACTGTCATTTTTGAACGCATGTATCTTCTAAATGGGAATTTAGTCAGTGTGTAGGAGCATATCCCTTTATTGACATCCTTATGGCTAACTTATATTAAATAAAAGGAAAAGAAGGTTCCCACTGATTTCACTGGGGCTTTAAGTGTTGGGGTGGGGGGACAGAATATATCATAAGCCCGATATAAAATCAATGGAAGCCCACGGAATGTCCCCACCAGTATAGCAGTACAAACGTGTGTGTGTGCAGGGTGGGGTTCTGTCACTCTCGTGAGATGCTGCTGCCGCAGTGAATGTGATGACTCAGTCTCTCTCTCTGTTTCTCTGTCTGTGAGGATGCTGTGATGTGTGTCTGTGTGTATTTATGGTGTGTTCGTGGGCTTTCGCGTTTAGTTATGTTGTCATGTGTGTTTAGACGATCACAGCTTACACACGACTAGAAGCAAACACACACCATCATCTCTTGAGCTGCACTGATAGAAAGTACTTGATCCGGTTGTGTTCAGGCACGGGCCGAATACCGCTTTCAAGGTAAACCGAGGTTTGAAAGAGTCAAGGTTTCCAAACCACAATTTTCTGTGATACCGTTTCTAAGGTTTATTTACACCAAAATAAATAATGAAGTCATGTAATACGATGTTTGATGTTTAAGCCTAAAATATGGGCTGTGACTAAAATAATCATTTTAAGGCTATGAAACCGTGACACGTTTGCTAAAGGTAATCATACCGTCCCAGGCCTAGTTGTGTTGTGTTAAAAACATCATGAGCAGAGATGTTGTATTAATTCCTGCATTGTGTGTGTGGTTTCTCTGCAGGTTTGTGTTGTTTCCCTGCAGTCGATACTGAACGCTGTTCCCAACGCACATTTCTGCCCTCAATATGAACTCCACACAGACGGCATCCGGACTTTTGTGTTTCTCACTCCACTGCATCTGGAACGGACACACTTCATTTGAGGATGCTGTTAAAGAACGGACCCCTTTTTCCCACAATCCTCCTCCTCCTCGCTCTATCTCTCGCTGAGGTCTCTGTTGTCTTGTTCTGTGTCCGGTCTCAACCCGGTTTGATCGGCACCCAAAGACCTCGTGGATGTTATTGTGTAGCGAGCCGATGATGCACGTGTGACCTCACGGTTTAGTTTTAGAGCATCTTTTCATTTGCAGTAATGAACTGCAGTTGTGTTATGATACAAAGACGTCCGTTCATGGAGAGAGACTGTGGCACAAATGAGAAGAATATCAGCAATGTTTAAAAAAACTAAAGCATTAAAACACTGCATGCTGGGAAGAGTTTGGAGGACCCTCGTTTGGTTTGTTTTTGTTCCCGTTAAATATTTTTTAAGTATTATTTATATAAAACACATCCCGACGGAAGCGGACTGGATGGTCGTTTGTTTGCTTGTTTGTGGGAGAACAGTCTTTAGTTTCATTGATTCATGTCTTTCCTCTGATTAAAGGGCTCAGATCATGAGCAAACACATAATCCCCATATATTCAAGCATTTATTCTAAACTAAACTGCAAAACCTTTCCCTTTATTTCCCTTTTCTTCAAGACACACCAGCAAATAACCGACAGTGTAATTGTACGGTCAGAGAAAATCTGTTGAATGGAATTTTGGTGCAAATCTACTTGAGTAAGATTATAAATGGAGCTTGTGGGAGAAATAAAAAGGTTTGAAAGCTGTGTGCGCGCGTGTGTGTGTGCGTGTGACTCATCGCTGCAGAAACACACCACTTTCATCTTCTGATTCAATATTCTGCTCATGATGCTCAACACCTTCACATTCATTTAACACACGGCTTCACACGTTACACAGATCAAACATGCAATAATTCGCTGATTTGCTACCGTTAACCACACTTAACTTATTGCTTTATTACGTTATCGATCATTTTTTACATCAGAAAGAAGCAAATGTCGCATAAATCCATGAGTTCTGTTCATCGTTGGGTGCGAGTAAATGCATTAATGTGGGAGAGAGTCTTTTACAGTTTACGCACAAGTGTGTTTCTTTTACCCTCGTATGGTGTTCATGTTTTGATAAAAAAGCAGAAAAAGAAAAACTGCTTCATCTCAAATAAATACACATGTGTGAGTGAGGCTGTCTGACAGACCTGAATGTCACACAAGGGTTAACACATATTTCTGATGTATTCAAAACATTTCTGCTGGTCAGTTCAAATCTGAAGTAAACATGCATCTGGACAAGACAAACAAACAGAAAGAAACAAAACTCAGAACAGAGGTTTTGAATACATGTGAATGAGATGATGATGATGTGTCGATAACACTAAAGTTTTCTGATCTCTACTGTATCACACACACACACACGCATGTGTTATTGTTGAATGTGTGTGTTTGTGTGCACTTGTTCAGGATAATGACGTCATAGAATAGGAAGCCAGAAATGACATCATGACTCGAGAAGCTCCGCCCTCTCTTACTGCTGGAGATCATGTTGTTTGTGTTCCGTTGCTGAATTTTGCTGATTGCTGAGAAAAACATGATCAGAGTGAAAGTAAAAGGCAGGATCGTGCAGAATTATGGTCATTGATCTCCTCTATCTGTTTCCATGGCAACAGTCCTTTCCTATACTGACATTTAAAGTCCCAGTGAAAAGAAAAATGACAATGCCTATTTTTTCATTAAATGTTGCAGCGTTTATTGTAAACAGTTAATGTGGGTCATTCTCTTTATAAAATGTGTGTGCCCTCATAATCTTCAGTTAAAATCAGAAAATGCACTTCCATCTTAAATGACATATGATAGACGGCTTGGGCGGAGCATCCGTTAACTCCTCCCCTTCAACCGTCAGTCTGCTGCCAGTTCCGTTTCAAAATAAACAGATGTTTTTATACATCCAATAAAATCACAGAAAGACGAAATCCACAGCCACTATTTTTCTCATTAGAAATTGTGATGTGTATGATGGGATGATTATGAGAAAGAAAAGCACGTGATGCGCTGAGGGTGAACGGGTATATCAAAACTCTTTAAAACAGTAAAATAATCATCTAAAAAGAAACATTTCTCATTATTTCTTCAGAGACAGACGTTTCATCTAGTGACGCTAACCGTGTGAAATCACAAATACATGAAGAAAGTGCATCATGCAGAGTGTGTGTGCGTGTGCGCTCATTAAAGTTCATGTCACCTGCTTTAATAAAGACACTTGTCACCCATTATAAACGAAGATTCAGTAAGACATGAAATGAGGAGCAATGCATTCTGGGATGGATGTACATACTGGGAGATTTTCATTCTGTTTAGATTAATGAAACATTCTCATCGGAACCGGCGGTAATAAACAAACCCGATACTGTATAAATCATGCTGCTATCATACTGCTGGAGAGTCGAAATATTCACTTCAGTCCGGCAAACCAGTGAGGGGCGACTTTACATCTGACATCATTTGATTTCTTCTCATGTTTTGTGTTACCATAGATTTAGTCACACTGTCATTTCATCATCACGACTGATTTCCTCGTGAATGTGATATTTCAGAAGAGCAGATGTGAGTTTGGAGATGATTTATTCTTCCACCAGGTCCGGTGAAGTGCAGCTCACGCTCGCTGTGCACTCTCGGCTGGTGTGAGTCCTCAGACTGGAGTAGAGCCGATCGTTGAGAGCGGACATCACTTTATCTGGCGGGTTTGTGTTTATGATGTGCTGCTGAGGATCTGAGCTCTCGAGCTCAGTCTCCGAATGTTTATGTGTGTCTGCGCGTCTCTCCTGTATCCCACAAACCTGCAGACGATCTGAAGAGAAGCGACGGCTCGTGTTGTTGCTGCTGTTGTTTGCGTTTTCCTCTGGGTCCCGAGCAGAACCATCAGTGTGTGAGGACAGGCCGGCGCCCTCGGGGTCTTGAGTGCACTGTCCAGCCCCCTCACTGGCCTCCTCGTCGGCGGCGCTGGCGATGCGTGGCAGCGTGCTGTGATATCTGGTATCCAGAGGGTAATTGGCGCTGTCTCCTCGGCGGAGTGGGTAGCAGCGTTGACGCTCCAGCGATGGCGAGTATTGGGCGGCTCCGGGGTCGCTGTACTGTTTACTGCGCTGCCACTGTTTCCTAAGATGAACGCGTGAGCGGTGACGGTGTCTGAGCGAAGGCGACCCCTGCTGATCCATCTGAGGATCGTGACGTAAGAATTCATTAAACAGTGCCTCGGTTTTCTCGTCGATGCTGTAGTCTCGGCGGCAGAAGGCCGCTCTTGGTTTGACCACAGTCTCGCGACTCGCCTCGTCCTCCAGCTCCTCTTTGAACAGCCGTGTGTCAAAACTCTCACAGACCGTACCCTTCCTCCCGGCGCTGGTGAAGAAGCGGCGGCGTTCCGAAGCGCTCTTTCCAGAAGCACTTCCAAAAAGACGGAACTCCTCCAGAGGTTTGCACGGAGCCTCGATGGATGCGTAACCGCTGTCCATCTGCAGGAGTTTCCTGTTGCCGGTTTCTCCATCAACGCTGTCCCGTCCATTTCTCTGCGGCCCTTCGTCGTACGGCAGCTCGCCGTCTCCGTCCATTTCGTCGTCGATGTCTTGCGACCTAAAGCTTGAGACGCCGCCTCTGCACGGCCCTACGGAACAGACGCTGTCAGCATCGCTGCGCGTGTCGTTACTGCTGAGGTCGGAGGAGGCGTACCGCTCCAGAGACGCTCTCAGGCTCCAGATATCACGATAATAACTGGGCTGCTCCAAACTCTCTTGACGGCTCGCTGCTCCGAGCTCTTCAGATGTGTGTCCGTTTTCCTCAGCGATCTTCACCTCCTGAGGGGATGGCAGATCTGTTTCTGTGCCGCATCTGAGCTCCATCGCTCTCTCCAACTCCAACCTACAGACACAAAACACTTCAGATGATGAACGTGATCTTTTCAGTTCTCTTATTCTTCATGTTTAAGTTGTGTCACAGCTTCAGTACCGTCAGACAAACTGACTGGACACGCTTCAGATTAATGTGTTTGTTCTTTATGTGAGGTCACTGCTGGGATTCTTAATCCAAAAATATGTTTTTCTTCCCTTCATGTTAAAACTGAATTGGAAAGTATTTGAACAATCCCTTATGTGTCATAGTGGTGCAAATGAAATGGACTTTTCCACTGGTGAACCAAACTGTCACTATAAAACTGAGAATGTGTTTTGTTTTCAGAGAGCTCTGGCGTCACCTGCTGAGTTCAGGTTCTGCGTCGGGCTCCAGAGATCCGGCAGAAAGACGTCTCGGTGGATTCGTCTTCGGACGGATGGGATGATTTCTCAACAGTAAGTCACAGACTCCGGTCTGCAGATGTTCTTCTTCGGAATCCAGAGTCTCGCTGGCCGCTCTCTGCCTGTGAAATGCACGTCTGCGAGGAGAAC
>CM074078.1:247500-272500 GCA_037178815.1 Barbatula barbatula | reverse complement strand
GATGTATGTGGTGTTGGTTTTCTCCTGGTCCTCACTGGCTCTGAACACACACAAACACGTGATGAGGATGTGTGTGTGTGTGTGTGTTTGAAGTGACGTGTGTCATATGTGTGAATCACCTGGAGTGTCTGCGCTGCGGTCCACAGCAGCGATGACAGAAGATGAGCAGAATGAAGAGAACAATCAGAGTCCCGCCAGCAAACACGCACAACAACACCAGCAGAAGAATGTAGTTCTCCTGAGCCTCTGACGCCAGCGGCACGTCCTGCAGCGCACACACACAATTAAGTGAGTGAACTTCTATTGTGCCTTTTGACAATTGTTACAGTAAACACATATGACTACAGTAGATATTGATGTTATGTAGTGAAGTTATTATCCAGTCCTTCATCAGATATACATGAGAGATGATCTGATATCACATCAGAATGTACAGCGTGTGCTCGAAGAGTTAAGAAGAGTGAATCTGTGACATCTCTGTATTCTGTGCCGGGCTGTATGAGATCGGTTGTAACTGCACTTATGCATTGTCATCCTTACATTGATCCAATTGCTTCTATTGTTTAAGACACTTTGAATCAAAGTGTCTGCTAAATGACTAAATGCATTACACACACGAGAAACTGTTCATAATCAAAGATCTGTTTTATTATTTGTGTTGTGCTCTTCAGACTTACGGTGGTCCGGCGGGTGTGTAACAGAGACTCATCACTCATGATCCGGCACAGAGTGTGTGACACCTGAAAGAAAACATGACAGATTCATCACAACAGACTTCATGTCCAGCAGAGTCCCGCTGTTCTGAGGTCGGCCGAGATTCATTTGACTAAATACTGAAATACTTTACAATCAGTCTCTTAATGTTACACCTTTACTGTAATAGGACTGCTCAATATACCAAAGTTATCAGCATATCGCAAATGTGCATATCGCAATATTTTGCAAAAACTGAATTATATTTAAAAAAAAGTTACGTATAGACCACTTTGGAAGACGTTAACAATGCTGGTCCAAAAGAACTTCCTGTTTAGGGTTAGGCTTAACACTACACAATGGTTGAACAAAATGCAACTAACATTTTTAATCGAATCAATGATAAACGAATATCTAAGTTTCAATTATATATGTGTGTATCTAATCTTTGAGGTATCTTAATACTAGATATCAGTCAGGCCACAGTTTTCTTCCAAACACACTTTAAACTACTGTAGACATGTTAAATGATGAAGTGCGCTCGAGTGTGACACAGTTGTGTTGATGAAGCACACACACACACTCCTCTGGCATTAACAGCGAGTGAATGTGTTCTGTGCATGTGTGCTGCTGGGAAACTGAGCGAGCGGCTGCACATCATTGTGCATTCATGAGCAGATCTCAAATCCACACACATTCCCAAACACACATGCTCCAAACGGAAACCCTGTCGATGCCAGCTGAGGAATTATGGGATTGATGGAGAACGCTGTGACGTTTCTAGAAGCAGAAGTGCTGATAGCAGCAGAGCAACACTGCAGATGATATCAATAAAAACTTGTTTTAGAATGACGATTGATCATCAATAGCGTTTGTGAACATTAACATGTGTGTCAATCATTAACCCCAATAAAATAAACTACTGTTAAACAAGAGTTACCCAGTTTACGTTTTAAGACGAATCCAAGATAAGCACAACTACCGTCTCAGTGATAATGTTCAGAAGTCGCATGTTATGACATTCAAATGTCAAGAACAGGCAATTTGGTTTAATAATTTGTAAATATAATTCATTCATGAAGTCATATTTCTTATTAAAAGATTTAATTTGTAAAAAAAAATTGATTTGGGACCAATTGATTTGCAGCGTCCGGGTTACCGTGTGTTATTAGTTTTAAGAGGTTGTAATGTGGGAATAACGAACCTACAAATGTTGCAACAGGCCAATCAGAATCATGCATTCCAACGAGCCGTGTAATAATCATGATAAATCTGTAGCAAGGTGTAAATCTATGATCATATAATTGCTAATCAATCTGCTAACAAACACTGTTACTACACTTATAAAACCGTCCACATGCACCTGATCTGTCAATAGTTGTGATGATAATACAGTACAGTACAATACAGTAAACTGTCATTTCATTTGGAAGAATGTTAGCAACTGACAGTTTTGGGGATTATTGACTAATGTAGTAGGAAACAATAAAATGGCTGTCAAATGTGCCATACATGTTGGGTTATTTCAACCAAGCATTGGGTAAAAGGTGAACCTATGCTGGGTTTTTATAACACATCGTTGGGTCAAAAATAAACGTTCTCTGGGTTCAATTAAGCCTAGAGTTGGGTTTGTCCACTTTTTAACCCAACGATGGGTCGAAATAACCCAACATTCTTTTGAGTGTAGTACAGATTGCTTTCCTAAATTCCTCAAAATATCTTCGTTTGTGATCAACAGAACAAAACAATATAATGTTTCCTACTATGGTAGTCAATGATGTCCCAGAAATGTCACTTGCTAACATTCTTTAACTTCCTTTGTGTCTAGCAGATCAAAGAAAGGCGTACAGGTTTGGAGTAAATCAAGACAGAATTGTAATTTTTGGGTGGAGTGCCCCATTAGTTCAGAATACTATAGAAGCGTTCTATAACAATATACTTGCATTGGCTTCCTGTTCAATCTGGCATTGAGTTTAAAACTTTGGTTTAATGTCATAAAGCGATCCACGGATTGGCTACTAGTTATGTATCTGACCCATACGTTCTCTCCGCTCTGCCAATTCTCTTTCCCTTCACTAACTAAAAACTATCGGTCAGCGAGTATTTTCTTGTGCTGCCCTGAGGTTATGGAATCTTTTATTAATTACATATTTAATCTAATTACACATTGTTATAGCACTTTGGGTGTGAGAAAGGTGCATTAAAAACAAAATGTATTATTATTATAATATTGCATTACTAAAGTATGCTACAACCGGTATCTGCATTCACGCTTCTGGAGATAAAGTACACATGAAAGCTGCACATGCTCAAAAAGACTGTGTACTATTTGAAGGATGTTTGCATGGTGTCATACATGCGAATGTATTATTGCATAAAGCCTGGAGAGAAACGCAGTACTCACATTAAACAACCAAACCGTGATTTTACTACTGTAATCATCAATCGAAAACATTCGAGACAAAATAGTAAAAACTCAACCTCCAAGTCTTACCATCGCTCCAAAAGAAAGGCTCCAGCGTTTTCACCCATAAAATAGGAAGACTTAATTAAACTTATAGCAACATCCAAACCTACAACTTGCTTATTAGACCCCATACCAACTAAATTATTAAAAGAGTTACTACCTGTTGCAATTGAGCCCATTTATAACATTATCAACTCGTCAATTAATCTAGGCAATGTCCGAGGACCCTTTAAGATGGCCGTCATTAAGCCTCTAAACAAGAAACCAAACTTAGATCCAAATGAACTTGGAAATTATAGACTGATTTCAAATCTCCCATACCTGTCAAAAATACTAGAAAAAGTAGTGTGCACTCAGTTGTGCTCTTTCTTACAAAATAACAACATGCACGAAACATTTCAGTCAGGCTTTAGACGCATCATAGTACAGAAACTGCGCTCGTTAAAATTACAAACGACCTGCTTATAGCATCAGATAAAGGTAACATCTCACTCCTGGTCCTGCTTGACCTTAGTGCTGCGTTCCATACCGTAGACCATAACATACTTCTAGATCGCTTACACAATTATACCGGTATTGAGGGACAGGCACTACAATGGTTCAGATCTTACTTGTCAGACAGACATCAATTTGTCCATTTAAATGGGGAATCATCCAATCTAACGCAAGTAAATTATGGACTACCTCAGGGATCGGTTCTGGGACCCCTGCTGTTCTCCATATACATGCAGCCCCTCGGAAACATTATTAAAAAACATGGAATTAGCTTCCATTGCTATGCAGATGATACTCAGCTATATATCTCATCAAGACCAGATGATTCCTCCCAGCTATCCAAATTGGCAGAGTGCATTAAAGATATACAACATTGGATGACCTGTAATTTCCTTCTTTTAAATTCTAATAAAACAGAAATATTACTTATCGGACCAAAGACACGCAAACCAAATATTTCTGATTATAAACTGCAAGGTGAAGGATGTACTGTTACTCCAACAAATACAGTAAAAGATCTAGGCGTTATATTAGACAGCAACCTGTCATTTCAAATCACATCTCAAATGTCACAAAAACAGCCTTTTTCCACCTAAGAAATGTTGCCAAATGATGAAATATTCTGTGTGTTGCTGACGCTGGAGAAGCTTATTCATGCATTTATGACCTCAAGACTTGACTACTGTAATGCGCTACTTAGTGTTTGTCCTGCATCATCAATAAACAAACTACAGTTAGTTCAGAATGCAGCTGCCAGAGTTCTAACCAGGTCCAGAAAATACCATCACATAACCCCAATGTTATCAACCCTTCACTGGCTACACATTAAGATCGTATTGACTTTAAAGTTCTTTTAATCACTTATAAAGCCTTAAAGGGTTTAGCCCCTACCTACCTAACAGAGCTTCTATCACACTACAACCCATCACGCTCTCTAACATCTCTAAACTCAGGACTTTTGATAATACCCAGAATAACTAAATCCACTAAAGGGGGTCGAGCTTTCTCATACGTAGCGCCTAAACTCTGGAATAGCCTTCCTGATATTATTCGAGGATCAGACACACTCACCCAATTTAAATCTACATTAAAGACACATCTTTACAGACAAACATTCACTTCATGCAGAATATGCTAAATAAACCACCAGGAGATGCTGACATTAGATATTATTATAAAATTAATCATTTAACTTGTTGTATAAACACATGCACTGTGCTGTGTTTGACCTTTTTTCTGCTTTGGAACAATGCACATTGTGAAACGCGCTATATAAATAACATTGAATTGAATGAATCGCACTTGAACCGCAGTATTTTCCTTATTCTTATTACGTTATACGTATATAAATTATAGTAGTTCAAAGGCAAAAAAGACATTTTTAAAACAGTTTTACTGCGGGTCATTTTCATAAGGCTGTGTTGATCGAGTCTTTTGACGCTCGCTCGCTCGCTCGCTCGCGCCGCCTTTATTTTACTGGGCGGTCAGATCACTTGCGCCAAACACAGTCAAGATAGAAACGCGACGCGATCGACGAGAAGATAAACGCTCGCGCATTTCAGTGAACGCGTTTCTATCGCGATCTCTTTCTTTTGAACGCTGCGATGAGTCAGACGCGTTTGCAGGACCGACGCGCGACGATGCATACTCAATAGAACGCGTCACAACGCGACAAATGAACATCCAACATCCACTCACCTATTTGCAATTCATGCTGTCCGCGTGAGGGACGCGTTATAAGCGCTCGCCAATAGCACGATACTCCAGAAGACGCTCGAGTTTATGAATGAAGCCCGGACACCGAGGACACGCCCACTGGTGCTGATGATGCGAGCGGTGGGATTCCGCGTGATGTGCGTCACAGGTGATGCTTCAGTGTGCGCTGCAGAAACGCATCGATTCAGAAAATGTGTTACTAACGTTCACTTGCTGTAGCTACACGAGAGCTTTAAACGCCACGCGTGAACTGTCGTTTCAATATCTGAGTGACACTTGTGAATAATAGCAGGTTTTATTTGTATTTGCTGTTGCAAATGCGCGTCTTGCACGCGACGTAAGATATCAAAATAACGAATGCGGAATGACATGTGGTTCGATATATATATTAATAGAGTAACAGAATAATACATTTTCATTAATGAATTGACATCTTGGATATGGATTTGTTTGATAATAATCCGAACTAAACACTGTTCTCAGCATCAGTGCAGTTCCCGTCACTGCCACACGGCGACACTGTTTCACTTCATCTCACACACAAGTGCATTATTTGTGTTAGAGACCTGCTGTATATTGTTCAATAAGCAGATGAAACACGAGACAGGATTCATAAATAAATTCAGGATTTGTGGGCTACTCATAAAACGATCTAATGAGATTTTTGCGTTCTATTTTTCTGTTGTATATTTAAATTAAATAATTTTGTCCATTTCATGTTAAGTGTTTTGTGTTTGTGGTTTAACTGAACTTGAAGGGACATTAAAAGCTCATCATCATTTTCTACCATTATATGTAAATGAGCTTTCTACCCGTGATAATATTTAACAACATTAAAGCATCTTCTCACTAGTATCTTCACTGTACTGTATGCGTGTCTCATATCTGTACAGAAAAGATGCTTTGGAACAATGCAAATTGTGAAAAGCGCAATATAAATAAAATTGAATTGAAATTGAATTCATGGACAGGACATCATTTTCACTTCCCTACTGGGATTGTTGTACAGTACCTCCAGGCCAATGTAAACATTATATTCAATTCAATTTTATTTATATAGCGTGTTTCACAATGTGCATTGTTCCAAGGCAGCTTCACAGGAGAAAATAAGAAAAGGTAAAACGCAGCACAGCGCATGATGTTGTAGAACAAGCAAGATTATTCTAGATTATTCAGCAACACATAGAATATTTCATCATTTGGCAACATTTCTTAGGTGGAAAAAGGCTGTTTTTGTGAAATTTGAGATGTGATTTGAAATGACAGGTTGCTGTCTAATATAACGTCTAGATCTTTTACTGTATTTGTTGGAGTAACGGTACCCCCTTCAACTTGCCGTTTATAATCAGAAATATTCAGTTTGCGTGTCTTTTTTCTGATAAGTAATATTTCTGTTTTATTCGAATTTAAAAGAAGGAAATTACAGGTCATCCAATGTTGTATATCTTCAATGCACTCTGTTCATGGGAGGAATCATCTGGTCTTGATGAGATATATAGCTGAGTATCATCTGCAGAGCAATGGAAGCTAATTCCATGTTTTCTAATAATATTTCCGAGGGGCAGCATGTATATGGAGAACAGCAGGGGTCCCAGAACCGATCCCTGAGGTAATCCATCATTTGCTTGCGTTAGATTGGATGATTCCCCATTTAAATGGACAAACTGATGTCTGTCTGATAAGTAAGATCTGAACCATTGTAGTAGCTCAATTGCAACAGGTTGTAACTCTTTTAATAATTTAGTTGGTATGGGGTCTTAAAAACAAGTTGTAGATTTGGATGTCGCAATAAATTGAATTAAATCTTCCTGTTTTATAGGTGAATGTAACAAGATTCACCGAATGGAAGGAAGGAGACGGGAATCGGCAAACATTCAAACATCTTTAATTAATAAATATAAACGTAAATAGACAGCACTCAAACAAACCATAACTAAAAGTAAGGCCTGGTCCTCTCTCACTGACGGTCCGGTCGGGTATGCTCCCGATCTCCTCCGTGATACGAGACCGATGCGCGTCGACTCCCGCCCACCTCACTACAGTGAAAAACACTGGAGCCTTTTTTTGAGGCGATGGTTGTTACTATCATAGGACAGACTTGGAGGTTGAGTTTTTACTATTTTGTCTCGTATGTTTTAAATTTTCTCTGTAAAGAATTTCATGAATTCATTGCTACCAAGGTGTGGCGGAATAACCAGGTCAGGTCAGGTCATGTCTGTTTATTTGTTAATTTAGCAACTGTACTAAATAAAACCGTTGGATTGATTTTGTTCGTTTCTATCAGTGTTACGGAGGTGCTCAGCCTATGCTGCTTTTAGTGCCTTTTTATAAAAGTTTGCACTCTCTTTCAACGCAATTTTAAAAACCTCTAATTGGGTTTGTTTCCATTTGTGATCCAGTTTATGTGTTTCTCGCGAGTGGTGCTATTGTATCACGGTGCTTTGTTTTTCTCATAAATCTTTTTTGACTTCAAAGGTGCGACAGCTTCCAGTGTATTAGACAAAATGGTGCCCAATTTGCTGGTCATGTCATTGAGCGATTCTGTATTCATTGGTATGGTTATTAAAGGAGTCAGATATAATCAGGTCTAGTGTATGATTAAATCGATGAGTGGGTCCATTGATGTTTGTGTTACTCCAAAAGAGTGTAGTAGCTCTGTAAACACCACAGCTAATGCATCGTTAGCGCTATCTACGTGGATATTAAAATCTCCAACAATTATTACTTTATCAACGTTAACCAATAGGTCCAATAAGAAGTTTGTGAACTCTTTCAGAAAATCAGTAAAGGGGCCAGGACCCTATGTGTATAGACCCTATACACAGTGGCCAATGTAAAGGAAAGCAATGTTTTTTTCCTTTTGTTAGGAACAATTATGTTCAACACAAGCACTTCAAATTATTTAAATGTATGCTCTGTTCTCTGAGTTACAGTAAGAAAGTCTCTAGATGATTAGATTAGATTTAACTCTAATCTAATAATTAAAAAAGTCTAAAGATTGTTGCGACACCAACACCTCGACCAACCGGACGTGGCTCATGCATACAACAGTAGCTTGGTGGGGTACACTCATTTAGACCGAAGTAATCATTTGGTTTAAGACAGGTTTCAGTAAACTGTTGTCTGTGATCATTTACAATAACTGCCTTTGAATTTAGTGATTATATCAGACGGTAACATCATCCTTATCATCATCACTGCTCTGTTTAGAGAGAGAGAGAGCAAGACATGAGATCTATGAGCATTAGATGAATCATAAACAGAATAGATCCAGACCGATCAGAGCAGTTATCAGAAATAAACCAAATGAGAAAGACATCAAATGAAAAGATGAGAGGCAAACATAGCACAGAACAGAGGAGATGGATAGAAAGGATGAGGAGGAGGAGTGTGTGGGAATACAATGACGCAGCCTCTGGCACCGGAGTGGGGGGGGGGTGTTGTTTCTATTTTAAGACTGCGATAGGGAATGAAGTGTCTTGTCTCAGCTGAACTGTTCCTGAATCTGACGTCACCGCTGTAACGAACTCCTCCACAGAATCCTGCCAGAAAACACGCCGAGCTTCACCTGCAACCGCTGCATTACCACAGGACATCACCACACACACACACACACACAATGTATAATGCAGAGGATATGAATTATAATAAATATGATTGAATTCATTATTTGTGACTAAATCTGCGTTGAATGTGAACTCTGAAGCAAACGATCAACAATATGAAGACGGAGATCTGACCTCAAGTCTATAATCCACACGTGCTCTTATCTAACGTGTTTAACACACATCCTGCCACCTAACAATGACTCATAATAACTCATGTTACAGTAAGCATTGTGTAATACACCTCGGTCAAACATCATAACAACGACATCTCACGGTATCGGAATGTTCTGGGCTGAGATGTTGGACATTCTTCCTGAGCTGTCTTGGCACGATGAGCTCACATTTTTCTGCACACATACACCCACAACATCAATCACACAGACTTGAGATATGAATCAAAGGCGCTGTGATGAACACCTTTCACAGGCTGAAGGAAGTGAGCTGTTGACATGTTGAGTCACAGCCGACACGCCCATGACTGAGTCCTGCAGGTAAACATGACACAAAACACATCTGGATCATCTCTGTAAACATCACATTTACATCTCATCCATTCATCATCATTATTGTTTTTAGTAGTGACGTCACAACAACTAAAGATGACATTCACTTCCTGTGAACAGTCTCAAGCGCGAGATAAGCAAAGTTCTATAGAAACGATGTCAAGTGTTGTGAATGATTTGCCCGGGGTGGGCGGGCTGTTCCGTGCGTGTGGGCGTCACGAGCGACACGCCGATTGGCCAACGCCGCAAGGGTGGGAGTCTCCCCCAACGCTATTGGTTGCCTGTGGCGGCGGGCGGGGTTTCTCAGAAGGAAACGCTCAGATCGTCGCGCGAGCGGTGACTTCGCCATCAGACCGAACGAGCGGCTCGTGGAAACACTCACAGGACTCCATCGCGATATCAGACACTTTCTACCGAATCCAGATGCGTGTCGTGTCCGCTATGGTCTGTTTATAGTTCGGCGCGTGGATTTATCACCTCACTCGCGCGCTCGTCGACTCTTTCTCGAGCTGCAGACGGATGTCTCGGAACCGCGAGGCGGTTGAATCCATGAATCTGTCCATCAGCTGCACGACCGGAACCCGCTTGGATCTCCCGGTTCCCGTGGAGGAGACGGTGGACGGACTGAAGCGGAGGCTGTCCCAGAAACTGCGAGTCCCCAAAGACCGACTGATGCTGCTCCTCAGAGACACGTGAGTCCAGAGCCGATGACCTCCTGCTGACGTCACTCACAGATTTCTCTACACATGTCATTTGTGCTTAAAACGAGCAAAAACATCTGCCGAGGGATCAGAACAATCTTCTTGAACTGTAAACCTTTATTCGAGATCGGCAGATGTTTTTGCTCGTTTTAATTTCATGTGTTTTGTTGATCTTGATCCAAGAATGTTTAGACATTTGTGCTGGAAAACACTAAGAAAGTCATCTTGTGCAGACGATCATAGTTTGTCTAATATAATCCAAGAAATATAGAAGTTAAAGGAGTGGTCCACCTGTCATCTCCTGTCATCTTTCATCCGAAGTGACTTACAGAGAGTTCAGGGAGAAACAGGAGCAATAGGACATTAGGTGCGAATACAAAGTTAAAGATGTTGGTAACAGAACATCACAGCCCCTCATTCACTAATACTGTGTACTAACACTAATACATTCTTCAGAATATCTTCCTTTGTGTTGTGCGGAGGAAAGAAAGTAAATGATGATAGAATTTTTATTTTTAATGTGAACTACCCCTTTAAATATGTTAATTATGATGGAGGGTGTCTGTTCGTTCATTCATTACTGACACACACACACAACTGAACAAATTCACAGTGTGCACCAAATGTGTTTTTTAAATGTCCCACTTTAACTAAGGCCTAGTTTGTATTTAAACTAATCCCTCTATTGCCATAAGAAATGGCCGAACTAACACTGTTCTGAAGTGAAGAGATGCATGATGGGAGATTGTTGTGTTCTGTCTACAGGAAGTTGAGCTCTGGAAAACTGCAGGATTTTGGTGTTGGTGACGGAAGCAGATTGACGCTTGTTCCTGCGGTTGAAGCCGGACTGATGGTGTGTGACCGTGCATCGTTTTATAAAGACAGTTTCTTTTTTGCACAAGGAAATCAAATAGGCTGTTTACAAACTTGATGTATTTATACAGGAACGAGTGCTTCAGTGTGTCCTGCTTCAACTTCCTGTTTCAATAGTTTCATTGTTTTATTGCTGATGAGTCTTTGTATGTCTGTGTGATAGTGTTGTTGTTTTGTGTTTACAGTCTCAGTCGTGGCGGCCGGAGCAGTCAGTCCTGCAGGCATTAGAGAGTCTAACAGATGCGCAGGTAAAACACTCGCCCACTTCCTGCTCAAACATCTATTGTACACCTAATCTATTGTAATGAGTTTGCATTTCCTACAAATGTAATTAGAGGAATACACACACACACACACACACACACACACACACAAACGTGACGTGCGACATCTCAACAGCAATAAGACTGTTGCACACAGTCAGAACGTTTTTCTCTTTCTGCAGATCACTCGGTGTGTTACTCATCTGTTGGCTTTAGGCTTATTGGAGTCGTGTGTGTGTGTGTGTGTGTGTGTAGCGACTGTGAAACCGCAGGTGTATACATCTGCATGTGTGTGCGTGCTCTGTGTTGTGTTGTCTCAGGTCTGTGCGTCATTTTGGTATTGCTGAGCTGTGTGAAGTCATTTTAGTCTCTGTGTGTTTGTGGTTAGACTCGAGCTGATATGAAAAGATTTCCTAGAACTCGTGTAGGACTGAGCAGTTTCTCTCTCACAACCAAAATAACTGCAGAGTGTTGTATTGTGAGGGCACTTGATTTTGTGTAGATTGAGTTGTTTTTCTCAACTGGCTGAGACATGTTGTCAAGAGAATATATCACCGTGTGTGATGCAAGTGAGCGTTGTTTCTGCAAAAGATGCAGTGTTGTTCTCTTCGCCATTCTCCCAGACTCCTTTAATGGATGTTTGTTTGTGTCACAGTACTTTTGAACATGTTTAGTGTGTGTGTTTTGTTTGGATGGTTTATATGTTTGTGTTTGTCTGTGTGTTGGGTGTTATGTGTTGTGTGTTTGGGTGGGTGGGTGTTTGTCTGCTTTCAGGAAGTTTGTGGCGAGTTTTTGCACTTTCTCTGTTCTTTCAGGACTGAACTTGCTGTTGTAATTCACGATGACATCGTCACAGGTGTATTATCAGAATAATTTATTTGATTGCCACTATTCATTAATCGTATTCTACTAGACACTGTATTTCTTTTAGCTCTGTGAGGAACTTACTCAAACCACTGAGCTACAGGAAAGCCGCTATATACAACATTGCCCGAGAGACTTACATGCCGGAAAAAGCATATCAAAGGTGTAGTGTTGAGCTTTGTTGTTGTGTGTTGATATTCATCATGAGATCAACACAACCTCAAACAGAAGACGGCACAAAGCATGTTACAATCACACATGTCACCAGTGTTGGGGAAGCTACTTTGAAATTGTAGATAGATAAGCTACAAGCTACCCGTCTGAAAAAGTAGTTAGCTACACTACAAGTTGCTATAAAGAATTAGTTAGCTACACTACAAGTTGCTATAAAGAATGAGTTAGCTACACTACAAGTTGCTATAAAGAATTAGTTAGCTGCACTACAAGTTGCTATAAAGAATTAGTTAGCTACACTACAAGTTGCTATAAAGAATGTAGTTAGCTACACTACAAGTTGCTATAAAGAAGTAGTTAGCTACACTACAAGTTGCTATAAAGAATTAGTTAGCTACACTACAAGTTGCTAAAAAGAATTAGTTAGCTACACTACAAGTTGCTATAAAGAATTAGTTAGCTGCACTACAAGTTGCTATAAAGAATTAGTTAGCTACACTACAAGTTGCTATAAAGAATAAGTTAGCTACACTACAAGTTGCTATAAAGAAGTAGTTAGCTACACTACAAGTTGCTATAAAGAATGAGTTAGCTACACTACAAGTTGCTATAAAGAATGAGTTAGCTACACTACAAGTTGCTATAAAGAATTAGTTAGCTACACTACAAGTTGCTATAAAGAATTAGTTAGCTACACTACAAGTTGCTATAAAGAATTAGTTAGCTACACTACAAGTTGCTATAAAAAGAATTAGTTAGCTACACTACAAGTTGCTATAAAGAATTAGTTAGCTACACTACAAGTTGCTATAAAGAATTAGTTAGCTACACTACAAGTTGCTATAAAGAATGAGTTAGCTACACTACAAGTTGCTATAAAGAATTAGTTAGCTACACTACAAGTTGCTATAAAGAATTAGTTAGCTACACTACAAGTTGCTATAAAGAATTAGTTAGCTACACTACAAGTTGCTATAAAGAATTAGTTAGCTACACTACAAGTTGCTATAAAGAATTAGTTAGCTACACTACAAGTTGCTATAAAGAATTAGTTAGCTACACTACAAGTTGCTATAAAGAATGAGTTAGCTACACTACAAGTTGCTATAAAGAATTAGTTAGCTACACTACAAGTTGCTATAAAGAATGAGTTAGCTACACTACAAGTTGCTATAAAGAATTAGTTAGCTACACTACAAGTTGCTATAAAGAATGAGTTAGCTACACTACAAGTTGCTATAAAGAATGAGTTAGCTACACTACAAGTTGCTATAAAGAATTAGTTAGCTACACTACAAGTTGCTATAAAGAATGAGTTAGCTACACTACAAGTTGCTATAAAGAATTAGTTAGCTACACTACAAGTTGCTATAAAGAATGAGTTAGCTACACTACAAGTTGCTATAAAGAATTAGTTAGCTACACTACAAGTTGCTATAAAGAATGAGTTAGCTACACTACAAGTTGCTATAAAGAATGAGTTAGCTACACTACAAGTTGCTATAAAGAATTAGTTAGCTACACTACAAGTTGCTATAAAGAATGAGTTAGCTACACTACAAGTTGCTATAAAGAATTAGTTAGCTACACTACAAGTTGCTATAAAGAATGAGTTAGCTACACTACAAGTTGCTATAAAGAATTAGTTAGCTACACTACAAGTTGCTATAAAGAATGAGTTAGCTACACTACAAGTTGCTATAAAGAATTAGTTAGCTACACTACAAGTTGCTATAAAGAATTAGTTAGCTACACTACAAGTTGCTATAAAGAATGAAGTTAGCTACACTACAAGTTGCTATAAAGAAATAGTTAGCTACACTACAAGTAAATACCAAAGTATACTATATTTTTATGTGATGTGACTAATTTTTAAATAAATAAATAGAGAAGTTTAAAACATAAAATTACCATTGCATTGTTTATTTATTCTTTTATTTACATAAGATTCATATTTAATACTTATTAGCGTGTGTGTTTCGAACTTTAAATATTTAACCACTGAGCCGCAATACATAGTTAATGCCGTAGGTTGCAATAATGAACCACATCAGTTTGTGATAAAGTAATTATAAGAAGACGTTACAGAGCGCTGAATGGAAACTAGCTTCTGGTCGCGCTGCACTGCTACTTTCTAAAGTAATAAACTACAGGAAAAGCTGCACTGTTTTAAACATAGTTGAGCTACCGCCAAGCTACTGAAACAAGTTAGTAGCATCCCTAAGTGTAGTTAGCTACTCCCCAACACTGCATGGCACACATTACTTATTGGATTTCTTTATGTCCTGTGAGAGATTGTGTAAATTGTAAGGGGTTATGTTGCCGATGTCATCATTGTGTTAATGATTATGTGCTGTAGCGTTTGTCTTTGTGTTTTTATGTTATTGGTTTGGCCAATGAGAGTGATGACAGTGAGCGTTTCTTCAGCAGTGCCTTCATCATCATCGTTTATCTCTGCAGAAATGCATTCAGCATCATTGGAAATCATTTGATGTTAATAGCATTGTGCAGTCAGAAAGAGTTCAAGGCCTCGGGGTCAACAGAGACAGAAAACATGCTCTCCATCATCACCTCTCTCATGAGAGCTCTGGAACGTTTGTTGTCTATGAACCGTAAACACTGAAATAAGGATAGCTCTGCTGTGGATATTGTAGGGAAGACCGGACACTTAAACAGGAAGTGAACCAGCAATGTGCATTGATTTTTAGTTAGACAGTGAGAGAGGGAAGTGTGGTGGTGTCGTGATGTGTAAGTCATATAACAGCCGCTTGTTGTGATATCTTCTGTCATTCATGTGTCACAAGTCTGTGAGTGAAGTGCTCAGTCGTGACTCCCTGAGACTCATCATAACCTCAAGGGATGTTACCGTTCACCATTCTGATCTCACGATGCCATTTTATTCACGGTTATTTTTACAGAATGACTTAAAAATGATCAACTGCCCTTTTATTCTATTCTCGTATTGTCAAATAACTAAATTGCAGTTTTAAAACAAACAAAAAAATTAAAATACAAAAGCCCTAAGACTCTGTCTGTGTTTACGTCTTTAAGAAATATCTACATTTCCACATTTACCAAGTTTGTGGCCCCTGCTGTTCAAAACATGAACTTATATTTTTTTAACGTCTCAACCGATTTGAATCGTCACAGATTATTATCCATTTTCAACCGGCTCACAGTGAACCGATACATACTCACATCATTCCCATCATCACATGAACTCTTATTATCTCTCCATACTTACTTTCTTCACTGATAGAGACGTAGACGTTCTTTATTGAGTACAAAAGACATGACGTGAGTTTTCGGAGGCAGATAAACATTTGTACACACAACAACAATAACAGAAGATATTGTGAGAGTTACTGTTAAACATCTGTGTCAGACTCATTTTAGTCCACGACCCACCGGTAATGATAAATTACCCAGATTTTCTGAGAATAACTGCCGCGCTGGAGCAGTGAATGTGCGAGTGTCCCAGAATCCTCTGCAGCGTGCTTTGACTGATATGTGTTGTCACGCAGAGGTCACATTCTAACAACAGTTCTAACACATACCTTCACGCTCTGTTACATTTCTCACGTCACCCGTACATGGTGCCGCCCGGTCAGTGCTCGAGAGAATGTGCATTACTGCTCTGTGGTGCTCTTCTCAACAGAAGGAGGAAAGCGTCTTGATGATTTTGTTGCTTTGATTATGTTCATTCTTTGTCTCATTATTCATTACACTTCCATTAAAGGAATAGTTCGCTCAGTTTCTTCATCATCTATTGGAGTTTATTTAACTAAGCGTGATTAGCATGATAATGAATCGGTGTGGAGTAGACACTATGTAAAGCCGTCCCTCACCTTTGTACCATGACAGTTTTGCAGCATCCCATCGGCTCGCTCTCTACTGGTGTCTATTCCAGATTGAAGGGGGGAGAACTCTGGGTTTGCTCCCACCCCTCGGACAGCACAGCAAATGTGCTTCATCTCGCCCGATCAACTCCTTTAATACTTTAGATGTTTGTATTTGTTTGTTTGTTTAATCGACCTCTGATCGAGAAACAGTGACAGTCTCTCTCTTGTTTCCAGGTCAGTGATTTTCTGTCGGGCCGCTCCCCTCTGACCCTCGCCCTGCGTGTGGGTGATCACATGATGTTTGTGCAGCTGCAGCTGGCCGCTCACCAGACGGTACCGTCCGTCTCCAGAGGTCCTACAGGCACCAGTCGGACACCTACAGGGATGGGCAGCCACGAATACACCCAACATTTACCCTGCGGGGGTTCCAGCTCTCCCCATCGGGACCCTCCTTCACCTCCCTGCAGCCCCGCCCCACACACTCACCACACCCACAGTGTTCATAGCCCCGCCTCTGCCACACCTAGCCTTCAGGTGAGAAGAAGTGATGTTCATGTGTCACACTGATCGTCCTGCTGTGTTTTCATCTGACAGATGTTGTGATTGTGTGTTTTTTAGGCTGAGGAAAGTGTTCACAGCTCCAGACAACCACACAAACCAGGTGCTTTCATCGAGAGCCTCTTAAACCACGCACCTGGAGTTTTCTCAGGAACATTCTCAGGTAAGCTTTCACCTCCAGACAGCTTTGTGTGTGTGTGTTTTTTAGTTTATGTCATCATTACCCTCCAACCTTCAGGTACTTTACATCCCAGCTGTCAGGACAGCAGCGGTAATCCTCGCCGTGACATCACCACCATCCTTCAAATCTTGAATGACCTGCTGAGTGCCACGCGCCATTACAGGGGCACTCCTCCAACCCTGGCACACCTCCGCTGCCGGACCCCCTTCCCTCCGGCCACACCCCGTTCACCTTCATCTACCTCAGAGACACAGCAGAGCGACCTGCAGCCGAAACCCTCAGGTGAGCAGTCACACACACCGCCTCTGCTCTCTCTCTGTTATACTGGATTCATGTTTTTAGCTCTGTGAGGTTTACGTTTACATTAATGCATTTGTCAGATGCTTTTATCCAAAGCGACTTGCATTGCATTATCCTATACATTTATACGTTCCCCTGGGATCCAACACACAACCTTGCGTTCTTAACACAATGCTCTGCCCACCGAGATACAGGAGGTCTCAACGAGACTCGAGCTCTGCGAGATCTAAACACAGGCTGCATGTATTATTTAGTTTGGTTTGGTCAAACTCGGGTGCCGTCGGGCCTCCAGGAGCCTTGCTCTACTGACCCGTGTCTTTGTGTGCGTGCGAGCAGTGGAAAACATGCTGATGAGAGTGATGAATGAGTCATGAGCTGTACAGTGTGGAAACATCAGACTTCTGATCTCACACACAATAAAACTGTGGACAAACAGGTTGTGTGTGTTTAACCGTTGTGATTTCTGCTGATTTGTCATTAGTTCTGTCCGAGGGAGATTTAGGGGGGTGTAAATATATCCGGACATGTTTCTCTTTTACGTTTGCGGCTTGTTAGACTGTGAGGTGTGTTTGTGCACATGAGTTTGATTTCATTCACATTTTCTCATTCTTGTCATTTTAAACAGTGTTTTGTATAGATGAACACTGACAGGTGTATATTTCACTCTTAACCGTTGTTATGATGTCATATGTTTCAGGCGAATGCTTGCGGCAGACGGAGAATAAAGCCACACGCTGTAAAGTCCAGCAGCTTCAGCTGTTACTACGGCAACGACGCCTTCAACGTAAGGCGAGGAGAGGCCCGTACCGGTGGCCGGCCGACCGCAAGGCAACACGTCGTCATAGCAACAGCAGCCTGTCCAGTGAAAGCTCACTGGACCTGGAGGAGGCAGTCTGGAAACCTGACGTCCAGCCGGACATCAATGCCGAATTTGTCGTGGCCTGAGCGAAGGGCAGTCACTGAAAGCCGCTGGAGATCCATCAGACGCTTCACGTCTGGTGTTAATGAGCATTCACAATCTGATTCTCAGCTGTTACTGAATACAGAATGTAGCATTATTACATCAGCTTCATTTCTCCTGGGAGCATTACATGTTTTTGATACGTCATTCCACTGACTGTAAGACATTTTATTAATAAACAGATATTTTACTTTGCATTATTAAGGAAACCTCCAAGAGTCAAGTATTATTTCAGAAAGAAAATGAAGCCTATATCAAGTTAGTTAAATACAAATTCACTTGATAATCTCCACTGTATTTTATTTCTGAAGAATACCATTGATTTCTTGCCCTATCAGCTGAGCAGTATGTGGATACGGTTGAAATATCATTCAAATGAATTGTCGTTGTAGCGAGACAGAAGCTCAGAACTACAGACGTCATGCTTCCATTGGCCAGTTGTGATCACATGATCAGTCTCAGTGCCTCTCATCTGTATTGATTAAAGGGGCGTTTACACGACACCGTGTTTAACTAAAGATGAAAACAGTTTTTTGTGTTTTGGCCGGTCATTTACACCAGAGAGGTGTTGTGGATGTGCAGTCTGATCGGTGTGAGACAGGAAACGCACATCGTGTGTCCAGACATGTTTCTGTTGAGACAGACTGGCCTCATGTGTCTCTCTCGCTCTATACATTACATGAGACATCATGACATACACTGACATAACTGCTTTACTACACATTGGATGTTTTCTAGTTGGCTAGCTGTGAAAGTGACTGTAGTCACCAGCGGTTGCTTTCTGTTCATTACTGATGACTGGACTGGATCTATAGTTGACTGCTTCATTTTTAAGAGAGAAACGTTGATCACACGGTCAGTCGTGATTCATGTAGCATGTTGATTCAGCTGTACGGATTCATTTATAAAACTGTGAAACATACCGAGCTTTGTGTTTCCTTGTCCTTTCACATGTTGTGTGTTTGGTCCAAATAAGCAAGTAAAGTTTGTTTTTCATGAGCAATAATTTGTGTCTTTTCAGGAAATAAATAAGACAGAATGAAGCGTCTGTGGTGTTTGAGAGTTTTTGTCAGTCAGGTGATGTTTCTTATATTTCACACACACACACACACACACAGAGAGAGAAAGAGAGAAAGAGGTGTGTGTGATGCTCAGCCTTTAAAACAAATACTATTATATGAGCTGTGTGATTTTACAGTTTATTCTATTGCGTTGCACCTTTTTCACAAGCTTGTATTATTTGTTAGACGAGAGGTTTGCAGCAGGAAATACAGAAATACATCCGTCTGTCATCAGGAACTGTGACGTCTGAGATCAGAACAATGAGCAGATGATGATTATTGACCTGGAGATTTACTGCTCGACCTCCAGCATCAACCCATTGTGTGTCTGATATCACCTAATGATGTGTGTGGTGTATCAGATTTTCTGATTGGCTGTTTAGAGAGATGACCTCATCGCTGCTTCTTCACATGCTTCACACTCTGATCATTGACAATGCGTGGAAAGCGTCGGCTTTCTGTCAATGTGTTTGTTTTAGAGATGATGGGATGGATGTCACTCCCACACGTCTGATAATTCTCACAATTATAGCGCCACAAGCCAATGTGTTCTTTATAGACGGCTTCAGCAGCGACGACTTAAACAAACGTCATGTGGCCTAAACTCACGAACAGACGTGTAGATTAGAAACGTGATCGGTATGATTGTTCAGAGTAATGTCTGATTATTTAGTGATGTCTTTAAATCTGATGTCTCTAAGCTCAGATCACGTCCCTCACACAGATGAGCCGACGGGCCGGACGCGACGCTCTTGCTCAACATCCTGTGCTGATTGAGACACATTCATTGAGGAAGAGGAAGTGGGGAAGAAACAGGAAGTAGAATCATTTCCTGTCTGCCATGGTGTCAGCGTCAGAACGTGAGGGATTTTCTCAAGCGTCCGCTATGTAAGGTCAGGGTTTGTGTTTGGTCATGTGACCGTTTCATTTCCTCATGTGAGGCTGGACTACCTGACCTGATCTACTAGACTCAACTCGGACCGCCAGTCTTTTTTCTTCTGCGTCTGTGTCTCCAGAAGGAAATAAAGCAATGAAGATTTAAACCTCCCATGCAGCAGCCTCTGTTATTCATCACATTTAAAAGAGCTCTCGGGGACGTCACGTGACCCTTGACCTCTGACCCAGCCATGGCACCGATGAAAGATGAAATATTCAAATAACAAGACAAAGAAATAAAACAAAAGATTTTTTTAGAAAGTTTTGTGTGTTGTTGTGAGCTTTAAAAAACAGGCTTTGTGACCACACGCTTGTACAGCTCTTTGTGCAAGAATCTATTTGAAAAGCTCTTGTCTTTATTTTTAGCTTTTAGTTTGATGTGACTGCGTTTCTCTCTTCCTCTGTTTGTCTATTCTCTCACTCAAACACATTTCTGCTGTCATCTTTCTTAACACAATTCCTGTTAACTTTCATTCCTTTGAACTTTTGCCCAGTAAACTCACAAAAGAGATTAAGAAATGACACCTGCAGAGTACTTTGTGTGTTTGAAAGCCTTTACGCTCCAAGTGTATGGAAATATTCTTCTTCTCTTTCAGGTGTGACAGATAACAATGTCTGCTGAATGTACAGGACATCATCTCACTTCTTACGAGAAATAAATGATGTGATTATCACGTTCTAAAATGAAGTATGTGTTCACTGACATCAAACCCCACACATGCGCACACACGCATGCACACACACACGTGCACACACACACACACACACGCATACACACGACAGCCACAAACAGTCACAGGAAGAGTCTCAGGTGTGTGAGACAAAGTGTTTCACAGCTGCTGCTTTTAACACTTGAGGCCCTATCTTCAGGATCGTAGCTCATGGTTTAAAGCTCACGGCTCAGGTGGACTCACCGTGTGTCCGAATACACTTTTGCTAGTTTAACGGCAGAAAAGCAGTCGGCTCGCCCGGGCACGTGATCTAAACGGGTGGTCCTGATTCTCTTAATGAGTGATGGGTGTTTTTTGGGCGTAACGTGCAATAAACCAATCAGAGTGTCATCTTCCATTCCCTTTAAGAGCCAGTTGTGCTCGTGCCATGGAGGATTCGCTATACTAAGAGCAGACACTTCACCAGAGAGGAAACACGTCTGCTCGTTCGAGAGGTTAAAGCGCAAGCAGACCATCTTCAGTACAAGCCAGATTTGTATCTTTTTGTCCACAATAATAATCTTTCATTTCTATTCATTTGTATGAATATGTGTCATAATTGTGTGCTTCTGCGCATCCCTGTGTGTGTAATAGGCAGAATGAACGAGTGCTGTGCACCCGCCTATAGGCGCATATTCCTAACACGCTCTTAAAATAACTAATTTACACCAGGTTTGAGTCTATGGCTCAGTCTATATTCAGTTCCTCACAATAGCAAAGCGCCAACAATGCGCCTGATCACACCTCTTTTTAGACCAACACGCACATGGACGCACAAATGCGTTTACTATTTAAACAACACGGCGCAGGACGGAAAATGAGATCTGCATCGGCCTGAAACTAGCAAAAGCACTTGCTCTATGCCTTGCGCTGCATTGTGCCGGGTGTACAATCTGGGCCCTTGGTGTGGAATATAGTTTAGAGTAAATATTTACATTTACTTCAAATCTTACCCCTATCTCACTGAGCATGCGGCACAACTCCTTGTCCAGACCCTGGTCATCTCAAGGTTGGACTACTGCAATGCTCTTCACACCATCAAGAACCTTCACACCCTACTACACTCCTACACCCCATCAAGAGCCTTCACACCCTACTACACTCCTACACCCCATCAAGAACCTTCACACCCTACTACACTCATACACCCCATCAAGAACCTTCACACCCTACTACACTCATACACCCCATCAAGAACCTTCACACCCTACTACACCCCATCAAGAACCTTCACACCCTACTACACTCCTACACCCCATCAAGAACCTTCACACCCTCCTACACCCCATCAAGAACCTTCACACTCTACTACACCCCATCAAGAACCTTCACACCCTACTACACTCCTACACCCCATCAAGAGCCTTCACACCCTACTACACTCCTACACCCCATCAAGAACCTTCACACCCTACTACACTCCTACACCCCATCAAGAACCTTCACACCCTCCTACACCCCATCAAGAACCTTCACACTCTACTACACTCATACACCCCATCAAGAACCTTCACACCCTACTACACTCATACACCCCATCAAGAACCTTCACACCCTACTACACTCATACACCCCATCAAGAACCTTCACACCCTACTACACCCCATCAAGAACCTTCACACCCTACTACACTCCTACACCCCATCAAGAGCCTTCACACCCTACTACACTCCTACACCCCATCAAGAACCTTCACACCCTACTACACTCCTACACCCCATCAAGAACCTTCACACCCTCCTACACCCCATCAAGAACCTTCACACCCTACTACACTCCTACACCCCATCAAGAACCTTCACACCCTACTACACTCCTACACCCCATCAAGAACCTTCACACCCTACTACACTCCTACACCCCATCAAGAACCTTCACACCCTCCTACACCCCATCAAGAACCTTCACACCCTACTACACTCCTACACCCCATCAAGAACCTTCACACCCTACTACACTCCTACACCCCATCAAGAACCTTCACACCCTACTACACTCCTACACCCCATCAAGAACCTTCACACCCTACTACACCCCATCAAGAACCTTCACACCCTACTACACTCCTACACCCCATCAAGAACCTTCACACCCTACTACACTCCTACACCCCATCAAGAACCTTCACACCCTACTACACTCCTACACCCCATCAAGAACCTTCACACCCTACTACACTCCTACACCCCATCAAGAACCTTCACACCCTACTACACTCCTACACCCCATCAAGAACCTTCACACCCTACTACACTCCTACACCCCATCAAGAACCTTCACACCCTACTACACTCCTACACCCCATCAAGAACCTTCACACCCTACTACACTCATACACCCCATCAAGAACCTTCACACCCTACTACACCCCATCAAGAACCTTCACACCCTACTACACTCATACACCCCATCAAGAACCTTCACACCCTACTACACCCCATCAAGAACCTTCACACCCTACTACACTCCTACACCCCATCAAGAGCCTTCACACCCTACTACACTCCTACACCCCATCAAGAACCTTCACACCCTACTACACTCCTACACCCCATCAAGAACCTTCACACCCTACTACACTCCTACACCCCATCAAGAACCTTCACACCCTACTACACTCCTACACCCCATCAAGAACCTTCACACCCTACTACACTCCTACACCCCATCAAGAACCTTCACACCCTCCTACACCCCACCAAGAACCCTGCGTTTAGCAAACCAGCGGCGTCTTGAAGTGCCTTCACATAAGGGCATTAAATCTTTTTACCGCTCATTCTCCTTCCTGGTGGAATATTCTTCCTAACTTGGTCCGGTCAACCACATCTCTCTTAACCTTCAAAAACCTTTTTAAAACACACCTCTTCTGTGAATACTTGACAGACAAATGAAGATAAAAAGCACACTAACCCTCTCTCTTCTCTCAACAGGTGTTGTTCTGGCTTTTGTTGAAACTAGTATCTTTGTATTAGCACCTATTGTACTATCGCTCTTGTATGATTTATCACTTATTGCTCCTCGAATTAGTTGCTTTGGATAAAAGCGTCTGCTAAATGACTAAATGTCAATGTAAATCTAAGCTGAAAGGTTTATTTCAAGAATTAACAAAGAACACTTCAAGAGGAAGAGAACACTACACCTTTTCAAAACTGGAAGAGGTGTCCAAGAAATATTGAAATGATGCACTTTCAAACAGCCTACTAGTAGTAAATGGATTTATACTTTCTACAAAAAGCAGACTTACGAATATATAGCATGCTTCATAAAACATGTAAGGGTGTCACACCGTAATGACAAATGAAGCTTCATAAAGATCTCAGACAGTCTGCTCTCCTCTGAACGGCCCTTGACCTTAGCATGACGGTCACATTCAAATACCATCAGTATTATTGACTGCCTGACCTTTGAACTCTGACCTTTCTCAAACAATGACCCCTGGACTCTGAATATACTGATGTCTCTTGACCAGATGAAAAGCAATGAACCATCACCATGTTTCCGTCTGATTCTAAAATAAAACGTAATAGATCTCTGCTGATACACGCTTATGATCTTACACTGTAAATATGTTTTGAAATAAAGAATTCAATCAGCAATGCGATCTGATATGATCCACCCCAAAATCATTGACTCGCCCTCACCTTTTATGATTTGGAACAGAATAAACTGAACATTGATATTTCTCTTTAATATCAAACATATCATCTCACACACACAGATAATGAATAGGGCTGGGAACACAGAGCGTGGTGTTGTGGGTAAAAATAGCTTGTGATGGGATTTCATGCACCTTGCTGAATTCATGATGTAAAATCAGGACATTGTGATCAGACACATAAAGGCCACATGTGTGAGGGCTTCACAGATCCATGAGTCAATGAGCTTCAGTTTACTGAAAGTTAATGTTCAAGTGAAGATAAGCAAAGATAAACATCATTTCAATTTAATTTCAGGTGTGCTTTTTTGGCACAACAAAATGTACATTTGTATTGTCAAAGCATTGACAGCTGGGCTGCGTACAAATAGCGCAAGTATGTAAACAAAAAGAAAGACAATTATAGTAATAAATGGTGTTTCAGGGCGTTATCATTATA
>CM074078.1:190000-242500 GCA_037178815.1 Barbatula barbatula | reverse complement strand
AATAGTTATGGTATGTATTCAAACTTCTCCATACAAGCATGTAGCCTTCCCCTCTGTACACCATAGACCAGTGACACAGGTTTATCTAGATCTGCCAGATGAATAGCAGTGTTTAGATGGCCCCTCCCCTTTTTCATGATGCAATCATAAAAGCTAAGTGTCGTTTTAGGAATGGGTGGGGTTTTGATTAGAGGGTCAAAGCTCTCGTTTTAATATGGAAATCGGGCAGCTCAGAGTCCTTGATTCTCAGACACCAGAAGCCTTGTTGCACGGCCTTCGTTTGACCTCCGGCCTTTCTGACCTGTCCTTCAGTCTTTCATTTCTAGTTTGGGTTTGATGTAGACACTTAGCAGAGGTCATGACTGTGTAAACGTGTTGCGATGCTTGCGTGTCCTCATGTGTCATCATTCCTCCTCAGCTGTACGTGAGTAAAACCCAAGATCCTGTCACGCTGCCGGATGCGTGTTTCTAAAAGGCACCACCATCTGTTCTTGGATCTGTCTTATGTTTCTCTTGTGTTCATGTGTTTGAGGGAAATGCGACTCTCTCTATTGGCTGTGAATGAGTTTTAAACCTGATGATGCTTTTTTTCCTCTCAGTCCCTTTTTTTGCTCCGAGCTGAAATCTCCCGGAAGTTTTTTCTTTTTTAATAGTTTTAAAGGGATACACGTGTTACTATCAGTGGAGTCACTGTGATTTCTGTAGATAAAGGACTCATTTTCATAGAAGCAAGGTCATAAATTCTCAAATGTCCAGTATCCAAAAAGTGAATTCTTTTCAGACTGGTGACCGCTGCTGGAGCGTCTGGAGCACTGGTGCGGTTGGGTTTCTCGGCCCGAGGTATCTCCTCTCTCTGCTCCACGGCTGCATTTTAATGTTCTAATGATGGACTCTTGACAAATATATTCCTCATTTGCTTCAAAACATTGTAAATCGTTCACTCTTAAAACTGGGGGGAACTTGTGCTCCTGTCTTTGTATCAAAATTTGACTCATTCTTTTCTTTTTTATTTTGGCTTCATGGAGCCCTATTAAACGAAACCATTTGTTCAAATGCTCTGAATTCTGTGGTGCCTTTCAAAAGTATGTAGATCATGATGGAAGCTATATTGAGACTAAAGTAGGGCTGCAACAACCAATTGATTTTGACGTTTGTTAACTGACGTCACTTGCGCGCTGCGCAGTTAAAGCTTATCGTCTTCCACTTTAAAATGTCCGTTTTAGATTAACCTCTGTGCACAATTTTAGTTGACGCGTCTCTCATGCATGAGTCTCTTCAAGCTACACAGTATTGCGTTAAAGGTTTTTTTAGATCAAAGTTAAAGCTTGTATTTGTTTAGCAAAATATGCTAAATACCCTTTTTTGGGTGTTTCATTTACTCGAGGACTGTCGTTAAGTACATGGGAGTATCTGTCCTTGGGGTTTTTGGTTTACATTTAGGATTATTTTACTGTGCTCAAGTACATCTGAATGATAACTCTTCGTCCACAACATTTTTGGGAGAAGGCAGTTCCATTGTGTATACTACCATTGCAACATCTAATTAAACTCTTAAGTCGTTAGTTGCAGCCATAGTCTAAAGTGCTCTCAGGTGTTATGGGCTCTTTTCATCCCTAAATGAAAGTGCATGAAGTTCTTTTTGACATAGGCGCATATGCTGTGATAAGAAATGTTGCTAGTTTATCGACGTAAGGTGTGAAGGGGAAACGCGTGCGTGTCAAATGTGCACTTTCAATTGTAATAACGGTTCATCTTTTTAAATGAGAAAACAAGCGGTGCTGGTTTGTCAGTTATCTTTGCTAAGAGTGCTAATAATTCTGATCAAGACATCTATGAAAGTCTAATGTTTACATTGCTAGAAATACTCATAATGCTCGTCGTCGTGCACAAAAGAAAATGTAAATCTGACGCTAACCCAACACACTTGACCATCAGCAACATTTAAACTGCCGGTGCTCAAGAGATGAGAAGAGACTAAATGTAATGCTTCGTTGTATCCAAGCACTGTGGTTTTCCTCAAACGAACACGTCCTGGGATCTTGTGACGTGTTTCATCTGCTCAAGTGATGCTCAGAAAAAGCCGCTGCTTCTCTCTCTCTGGGCTCATGTTCATGAATGGAGATACAATAGTCCTGTGTCCGTGAGGTAATCTTCATTTGTTCTCCTGTTCATTTCTTCAAACTGTTACTGAATTACACCATTGCTCACTGGCATCAGATGATATTGTTGTACAGTCAAATGTGCACCTGCGCCCGAGTCTCCACCTGTTTATTTTTGCTGACGTGGGAGACTTAAATTCCCAGTTCAGATTTGAAACCCATGTGATCAGTCTAGACTTCCACATTAAGATCCTCCTCACCAGTCGCTCTACCGTTTGCTATTCATGAATGCAGTCGAGATCCAAACACATTACTGTAACTACTGCTGCTACATTCTGTATTAACTGTGATTCTTGACGTTGTATGTTTTCTCATTTTAATCTTGTTCCTTTGATTTGTTTAGGTCAAGTTCTTATTGAAAGCTGCATGGAGAACGTCAAAGCTTCAAAGATGTTCAGCCTCAAAAATCAAGTCTGAGGTTTGTATTTTGGACTTTCCTACAGATGTTCTTTCAATGTGTGAACGCTTGGAGGTGTGATGTGATGTGTTTTTATCTGTCAGATGTTTCAGAAGATCTTTCGCACAGACTGTGAAGAGGAAAACCAATGAAGTCGATTCTCTCTGTAAATGTTGCCTTGTCAATAACGTGATGTGATCGTTCGTGAGGAACATCGGAGTTTCAAAACATGTTGGTTTATAGAATATTGTGGAGAAGAAAATCAAATCAGCAGTCATGCTACACGTGGATTGTATTTTATTCACTTTGCATTTAAATCTGTTAAACTAACCAGTCAACACAGGTGACTAAAGTTTTGGAAGAACAATCGCCATATTCATAATATTGAATAAAACACAAGTTGGATTGTCTCTACTCGTTGTCTTCTGAGAATCAATTCTAATGTTTGTGTGTGAAATAATAAGAGTTTCCAGCCATCACAGTTGAACGAGACACTCTGTCCCAGTAAACTTTGGCAGGTTCAGCTGGTATTTCTTCTGGATGTCGTAAGGCAGGAAGCGTCCGGCCAGAAAGTGATGTCCAGAGAAAGTGTGAGCACACGTCTTTGGTGTCATGAGAGAGATGAGAAGAGACGGATTGATGTGGTCCACACTGTCCTCATGTTCCCAACCTGCAGTCACAGACACTTCAAATCATTTTATGATGTTCTGCAAACTCCATAGCCTTTAGTCTATAGACTTAACATTGAGTTTAGTGTGTGAATCTGTCAACATTACACAACAGTGTATTTCATTCAGCAAAAGCTGTAAGCATCTGATCTAAATATCACATTTTCTTTTAGAAATCTAGGGGCTGTTTCATAAAAGTCGCGAGTTAAGATCCGTAACTAGATGAATGGCTTTCACAAAGGTCCAGTTCACGCGATACTGTTATACAGATTAAATGCATTACATTAGCAAACACATAAACAACCGCACAACTACAATCAAATCTGCGCATGCCCAGTAGATCAAATCGATCCGCTTAGGAGAGGAGAGCGGTGATTGGTGCTCTTCTTCTTCTGTTGTGTTTGACGGCGGTTGGCTGGTGCAGTACCGCCACCTTCTGCTAAACATTTTAAAAGATAAAAGTCCGAAACGATCAAAGGTAAAACCGGTATATTGGCAAGACATTCTCAATGCATGCAGCACGAAGAAAGCGTTCAAATGTATTCATATAGCCTATTTTAATACAACTGAAGAGTTTGGTTAACTCCATTCTTAACATTTTCAAAAATCATGTTTTCATGTCTTGGAGGTTTTATGGCTTGAATCAAAATCGTTGTTACCATTAGATTCCAGCAATGGTATATTGTGCAGTTATAACTATATCTGAGCATCGCATAACAAGCAGAAACTCTGTGAGTTTAAAGCACTGATTTATTGTTAATAAACAGAGTTTCAATTCAGAGTAATGTGTCTGTTTATGTTCACAGAGATTTACGGTACAGTCATCACTGTTTGTACTGTGTGGAGGACACGGACTGGGACAGAGGGTCATTACCCTAACCTTAAGTCATTACAACAAAATGCCAAGAGCATCCCATCAAAAAATGATTCCTGTTCCTACAGAATAATGCAAAAACAGATGTATGACAAAAGACAGTATATTGATTTATTATTGTGGTCTATTGTGATTTCTTTACATTTTTATTTATAATGTTGAATAAAGTGATATAATATTACATCATGAAAGCGAATTAGTGATAATATCATCACATTACTGTGGGTCAACTTGTTAACTGACCTCTAGTTAAGCATCAACTAAGGCTTAGCCTGAGTTGCCAATGCCATAGTAACTGAGTTTGAACTATTTAAGTTTGCTTTATGAAACCGGATCGACCGACAATAAGTCAAATTTACCAAAATAAGCCTGACTTATTTCATAATCTTGTTTTATGGAACAGCCCTCCGATCCAATAAATGGACACTGAAGTTTTTTACAGTGAAGCATGCCAGAGTCGTGTAAAACTACAGGAATAAACTGACGGTTAGTATGTGTGTATGTGTGGTGACCTGAGGGAATATCGAGGCTGACGATGGGAACTTTGACACTCCGCAGCACGTGCAGAACGCTTGTGAGTGTCTCGCTGACATCAGTCGGTTCTGCTTCTGAGCCCAGAACAGCATCCACAACCAGATTATAGGCATCATTAACCAACTGAACCTTAAACAACAACCACAGGACACCAAACATGTCACACTCATGTTTTCTATTACTTTTTAAAGACTAAAATGTCTTGTGCACAACAAAAAAGCTTTTAAAACTACATATAAGATCATCCGCTTGTGTAGTAAAGTAAATATACTTTAAATGACAAAAGTTTTCTTGACAACAGACAGAAACGTATTTGGTCATTACATGTACCTTTTTGATTGAGATAGAGGCTACTTAAAGTATAATGATGCGAAATTGCCTTCAATTGAATACACTACCGATCAAAAGTTTTAGAACACATAGTATACTCACTTCATATGTTTTCTACATTTTAGAAAAATAGTAAGCTCATCAAAACAATAACACAAAGTGAACAATAAGGAGCATGTTGTGACCATAAATAAAGTATAAGCATCTTTAATGTCCTCATGGTTTGCGTTATATGTGCATTATTGATTATTATTCTTTTGTCACTAAGATGTTTTTTGAACAATATTCACAGCGATCCGATCGATTCTGAGCTCTTATTAGCTGCTCCATTTTCATTATTAAGTCAAAATCATCTGCATTTAAAAATAAAGGTGCTTAAGAGGTTGTTCACTGCGATGCCACAAAGAACCATTCAATCAAAGAACCGTCTCATTCTTAGTTTTTTATATAATCTAAATACATGTCTTATTGCATATTAGTTTATAATAAGTTTATTTTTGCACAATTTTATTTCCGTCTATGAAACTCATTTCAGACATTGAAGCATACACCTTCAGATGAAAACCTTTTAAAGACAATGAGAAACATTATGTTCTAAAACTTTTGCAGTGTACTCCATTTGTCTGATGTCAAGTTCACTTAAAGAAACATACACGTATAAATAAACGAATACATCTAAAACTAGAAGTAGTTTACCGAGAGTGTACTTTAAAGTGTACTCTCTTAAACTCAAAATGTGCTATATTTATATTGAACTATGAGTAGGCCATACAAGTTCAAGTGTAGTGGCAGTACAAATAAAGGCTAAAGAAGTTTTACTGTACTAGGATATTTATATTGGACATAATGTGTCCTTAAATACGTACTTGAACCTCAGTAAAAAAAACTTAATAGAATAAAGCGGCTCATTTATTTGCCATGACGTCACCTCTGTGGGCAGATAAGACAGAGAGGGAAGGTCCATCTTCTCACACTGCACTGTGAGGTTCTGCTGTAAAGCGTCTCGTGAGCGTGTGGGACGGAACACAGTCGGGATATAATCCTGTATAAAGACACATCAGCTCGATCACACCAAACCAATCCAAACACTCAGACAATGAAACGTATCCGTGACTCACAAACAGATGTAAATATCTGGCGCACACCAGGCCGACACAGCCGTTGTGACCCGGACCACAGATCACCAGCACTGTCGGCTGATGCTTCCCCAGAGAGGACAGCGGATAAACCTGCAGGAGCATCACGCATCGCATCATGACATCACATCAGGATTTCTCATTCTGAATGTATTTGCAGACCTTTGTGATGGCAACTGCACACGCGTGACCCAAAATCTCTGCCAACTGATCCCATCCAAAGCCATAATCCCTTAGCAACTCCGTCTCCATGGTTACCGCCTCCTCTTTGCTGAAAAAGAAATAAATGACAGTCAAGGGAACTTTATTAAACATTACTGATGTGAAATACTTGATCTGTTTAGGATTGAACACAGCGGATCCATTTGACCTTTAGCTCATCTGGTTCCCGCTCAGCAGTTCCTGATCTCATGTGGAATATTGATCTAACAACAGAATGCTCGACCCAGGCGTCACATTTAAAACGTCTTGAAAACATAAGTGTCAATATGATATAAATGTTTTCAATATGAATTTATTTCTTCTACACCTTTACAGTCAATACATGTTCATATAAACACTAAACATAAGGGAAAAAAAGGAAATAATAAAAGAATTGAACACACAATAAATAATCTCATCAGCAGACTGATAATGAACTCTAAAGACATTCTGTGTTTACATGACATCATCACGTCTGCTTAAAACGTCACATTTCAGGTTATGTTTCACACTAATCTTTATTTTGGACTGACATTAACAGCTGAAATGATCAAATCCTCTAGGAGTAAGGAGACACTCGTTTTTATGTACTTGCTCAAAAACAGATTTTTCTTTTTGATCCAAACGTTTTTGTTAATTGCAACTTTAACCTCCAGTCAAGAAATACATGGAAACACAATAGAGCAAATCAGAAGTGTGGATCTGTACCTGAGATATCGCAGCGCCGACACACACTCTTGACTCATCTTCACCGGTAGAATTAATTCACTTCTGCTTCAGATGCTGAAACTGACACGGACTCACAAAACCTCAACAGCAGGAGCACTCTGATCATTGGAGTGGGCGGAGCCTGAATACTGACACTATACTGCTAGAATCTCTCCTCTGTAACACATACTACAGAAACATTCGAGAGTGTTCTACGGTTATATTACTGTTAACAGACCCAAACCTGAAAGTTTTAACATTACAAAATAAAGGTGGTATTTTCATGTGAAAGGTTCAAATCAAACATTTCATAGATTGGTTATGTACACAACCGAGTGCTGAAATGAAGCCGTTCTAGTGATTTTATTGCTTATTCAGCTAATAAAGTAATGTGTGGGTTTATGTTAATTGCAGTAAATGTCAATGAAAAGCTACAGGATTAAACAAATATAATCGTACAGAGTGCGCAGTAAAGTACAGCAGAACAACAAAAGAAAAGACACAAGAACATCAAGTAAAGAAAAGATATTTATTATTTAACATTTACAACATGAACAGTGTGTTCATCATGTCTCGCATGAGTCGGAACAGATGACGCTGAACGCCGGGCATGCTGGGATAGCTGCTGTCTGTCTACACATACCAGAGGAAACCAAACTTCTTATGGAGCAACTGCTCTCGAGGTCGAAGGTTATAGAGCTCTTCTGTGAAGGGTGTGACCCAGCGATCTGTGTGGAACATGTTCTCACCCACCTACACAAACCCACAGATGACATTTCAGCACACTTTACAAACATATAGACACATTACATGTATTATTAGTCGTATATATATATATATATACTGTATATTAGAACTCAGTGTTTACAGAACCTTCCAGTCAGGAACGCTCTTCATGATGACAGCTTCCTCCTCCAGGTTCTCACGCAACATCCGCAACGTACTGGAAAAGAACCACAGGCACAAATGTGAAAGCGTACCTCATATACATCTGGGGTCACGTCATTCATTTAAACATGCCATCAGACGTATAAAAGAGTTCTGTTGATCAGCGATCATCCGTGCATGAGTTCACCTGCGGTCCTGCTCGGCCTGAAGCAGCGGGAGTAAAGCGATCCGAGCCTCCAGATCCTCGATGTGCAGACGTCTGTCACAGAATGAAGAAATCAGTCACAGACTCACAGAGAAATCATCTGAAGTCTTCAACACTCTCACCTTCTCTCTCGGTTCCATTTAAAAAGCCTCCAGTATCCAAACACCATGATGCCGATTCCAATGCCAAACATACTGTAACCTGAAAACAGCACAATAGACACAAGTGCTGTAACACACACACACACACACACACACACACACACCTTCCCAAAACCTTTGTATGTTACTTTGTGTGTGTGTTATAGCTTCACTCTTTACATGTTCGCTTAATGTCCGAATACAGTGTGTGTGGTCACAAGAGGTCAACACGTGTTCTGCGTCTTTAATGTTCATTTATAACAGTGATGAGTTTTAAGTGACTGTCCTGGTGTTCTCACAACACGCGACAACATCCGCTTTGATTTAATAATAAAGCGACAGACTCACTGATCGAGTGTTTGTTTCATCTACAAGAACAACACCTAAACGTCAGATAAACAGTCCGCAGATGTTTAAAACACACTTGAATGTTCACTTGATGTTTATTGTGACCGGCGGTCGGTTCAGTGCTTCTGACATGATAAAGAATCCACAGAATGTTCACTCGGTGTGTTTGGTAAAGAATGACATTATAACGGCACGTACCGGAAAGACCCCGGCGCGGTAGATTTCTGCGGTAGTCGATCGGCCCGTATCCTCCCGGCGGAGGCATGTCCTGCTTCACCTTGGACGCCGCCATCTTCCCGCACTGACCGCGGCTCTCGGTGACTCTTCTTCGGCTGCGATCGACTCTTGTGTGCGGTGAGTGAGCGGAGAGCGGCGCGGCCCTCTAGCGCCCCCACACGACTGTGGTCAAACAGTGTAGTTACGTCATTTCTTTGATTGTATTCCTTTTTCATAAATTCTGTATATAAATGCATCATATTTCACTCGCTAATGTGTGTTGTTGATGTAAATTAATCTGTTGATTTATTCCTCGGGTTTTGCTTTAAAACATATTCGTGTTGCTGAATAAACCAAATGAGTAAATAACACTGACCTGTATTTTATTATAATGATTGTTATTAGGACATAGAAACGTGTACAGTATTAGCACACAAATAACAATATATTTCTGTGGCCAGTTAGAAATGTTTATCATTGGTTAAGTGGTGAAATGTATTAAAGATGACGGAATTGAGATTATAAACTGAATGTCACAGAAGATCCTTTTCATACATATAAATATAAAAGCCTGAACAACAAGAAAACCAGCTGCTTCTGACAGATTGAAGATTTTATTGTGGGACCTGTGAAGAAAAAGAAATCTAACATCCCTTTATACATATATGACTGCAGAGAGATGTCTCATGTTTAGATCCATCAGCTCATCAAATAATAATAAAGTCTTATGAGTGAAATCAACACTGAATCTGTTTTATATGAAACTTCTAGTCTAATAATGTTGTCTGTAAACATTTACAGTTTTAACAGACCTGACCAGAGAAAGTAATACATCAAACATTCAGAGGTTAATATGACCAATAAAGCATTTAATGAAATAAAACGGATGTTTGGACAACATTTACAAAAATCATAATAAATGACACATACGTATGCTCAACAAATAATACCAATCGAACAAAAACAAAAAGGCCACGAGCAAACTGAATCTGTGTGTTATTAGCAATCTTACATGTCAAGAACAGAAGCATTAGAGCTCGTGCAGAGCATCTGCAGCATTGACCTTCTCCTGATCGCATGTTTACCGTCACATCATTCACATGAGCGTCAGCGCCGGTTCAGAGTGTTCTGATGCTCCGTCATCTTCATTCATGAGATCAAGTTTTCATTTCCATTCAATCAAACCTGAAATGAGCCACACTGCTCTCAAACGATGCGTTGAAAAACGTTGAGCAGAATGAAATCTTTATTATACTTGAATCTTTAAATTGAAATTTATAGAATAGCAGTTCTGAGCGGATGTGACTTTCACTTCCAGACGTTTGCTGTCTGTGAGACGGAGCGTGACGGGATCATGTCCAAGAGATATTCTCTCTGACGCTCCACTGATGATGAAGAACTCTTCTGAACAGACAAACTGGGGTTGACGTAGGCCATCGTCACACCTGTGACACGCACAACATGAGAGAACACGGCAGACTTCAGTCATGTGATCTCACGTGTAAACAATAACACGGCTTCTCATTACTGAAGTTCAGATCGACTTCATCTGCAGGTTTATATGAATCACAAATCAAGTTCAACAATCCTGCGTGTGGAATATTAGAGAAGGAAACTGCCGTTCGTGCCACAGACCTGCACTGGTTCATAATGATCTGATAGTGTCTTCTGTCCTCACACAAATAAACATCATTTCATTTGTTTAATAATCAATGACTCCTCGAGCCGTATGCTTACCCGGCCTGCTGACCAGCGCTGCGGCCGCCACGGCGTTCTGCAGCTGAGAGGACGGCGAGAAGGAGTGAGGAATTCTGCGCATCGCTGCCACGGACTGCTGCCCGCTGCGAGAGATCTGCACCGGACAACAAAACACACATCAACATCATCTCAGGTCACTTCTAACACAGATGACGTGTGTGGTGATGTTAATGAGTATATCACTGGAGGTCACCAAACTTTTTTAACCCGGTACCCTACTAGATGGGGAGACCCACCAAACATTCATTCTCTTTTAGTAGACTAGTTTTCTATTTTTACACGTAATTGCAATATGATGTCAAACTGTATCAATTCTGTATCCTTCATAAAAACATCTAAATCAAACTTACATTACATTTACAGTGACATTCAATCATTCAGCAGACGCTTTTATCCAATTCCCTATCCCATCGTTTGGTGATTTTACACATCATCAGAAGTCACCTGTTTGATGGTGGCAGGGTGACGAGTGATTGGCTGACTGGATCTGGCGTGTGACTGTTGTTTGATGGGATCAACCTTCATCCCGTGAGCTGATGATGATGTAGAAACGGTGGTCTGCTGTAGAATCTCTTGCTCCTGTTGAAGAGCTTTAACAAACGCCGCCTTCAGACGATTGGTGTGCTCGGCCTTTACAACCTTCTTCTGATTGGAGGACATGCACTGCTCACACATGATAGCGCCACCCTTGTCTTTGCGCCAGCGACTGGTGAAGTCAGTTTGACACTGACAGCAGCAGTAGGGCTCTTGAGCGGAGCCCACCAACCCGCCGCAAACACCCTCTTTACCTGACAAACATTTACATTTACATTTATTCATTTGGCAGACGCTTTTAAGCGACTTATAAGTAGTTTTTTACAGTGGCACATTACTGCAGAGCAATCAGGGGTAAGGTGTCTTGCTCAAGGGCACTTCAGCCATGACCTGCTGGCACTGAGCAACCTTCAGCAACCTTCTGATCACAAGCCCAACTCTCTAACCATTAGGCCACAGCTGACCCCCAAACACACACACAAGATTTTAACAAGATGCATTCAGTTGTCCAGGTCACCAAAAGCGCACACACCAACACACACAACCGCATACACACAACGCAAACGACAAACACACATAGACACCCGTACACGACGTTCACACACATACACCCGCACACGACATACACACACACCCGCACAAACACACCACACACACACACCCACAACACAAACACTCGCAAATGACAAACACACGCACACGACATAAACACCCGCACACAACATACACACGCACATGACATACACACACACACACACACACACCCGCTCAAACACACCCGCACACACACAACGCAAACGACAAACACACGCACACGACATATACACCCGCACACAACATACACACACATACACCCGCACACAACATACGCACGCACACGACACACCCGCATTCGACATACACACACACAACATAAACTCACACGCACATGACATAAATGCACACACACGTGTTTTGCAGTATCATCCAGTGGTGAGCTGTACCTCGGCCCAGAGAATCCAGAATGTTCTGCACCACCTCCTCCAGTCCAAGCAGATAAATGAACTCATTATTTGCGGCTGAAGGCAGAAAGTTGAATTGGGACGACAGTGGTTTGGGTGAAGGAATCTCCAGCAGTGTTTTCTCCAGCTGTTTGCGAAGAGCCAGTTTGGCCGCCGCCTGTCGACTGGCAGGAGAATCGCTCACATTCGCTGGCTTGAGGTTTGCAGCAGAGGACTGTGGGAACATGAAGCATGGTCACATTCTGATATCTGATAAAGATTTTTACATCACAGGAGTATTTGTCACCTGACTGATGCTGAGCAGCAGACCGCCGTTAGGAGCGTTTGTTACTCGTATGAGGCCCGGCTGAATGATCTTATGACTCTGGACGTTAGGAGCCAGCAGCAGTGCAGGTGTTGAACTGGACATCTGTTGTGTTGAGGCCTGTGGAGGAACATCATCATCATCACAGTCTTCAGTGTGTGTGTGTGTGTGTGTGTGTGTGTGTTTGTGTGTGTGCGCTCACATGAGCTCCTCGGACCAGCGGAGGCATCATCATCTGCGATCCGGGTTTAGACATCTGACCGCCGCGCACCAGCGGAGGAAGAGTCGCTGAAGAACGGCCAGATATCACCTGATGAAGGGTATTCATCATCAGCATCACTCCTCATTCTTACACACATGATCATATGGTGTTTATTATTTCCTGACGAGTTTCAAGATCTGAAGATGCATGCGTGTGATGTGTCATGATGAGAGTGTTGTGTGTGCGACAGGTGATGTTGTGTTGCATGCGTGAGTTGCATCCGTTTGACACGGTCAATCACCAGATACTTCTAGCAACCCTGTCATCATTAGGAATCTCAGGCTCTGCTCTCCGCTGGTTCAAATCCTACATCTCCGGCAGATCCTTTAGGGTGTCATGGAGGGGCTCGCTGTCGACTGCTCACCACATGATCACTGGGGTCCCGCCAATAAGCCTTATTCAACATTCGCAAGGTTAGACCCTATCTCACTGAGCATGCGGCACAACTTGTCCAGGCCCTGGTCATCTCAAGGTTGGACTACTGCAATGCTCTCCTTGCTGGTCTTCCTGCAAAGGCTATCAAACCACTTCAGCTGGTTCAAAATGCAGCTGCACGCCTCATCTTCCAACAGCCCAAAAGGGCTCATGTGACACCCCTTTTCATCTCTCTCCACTGGCTACCGGTTGAAGCCCGGATCAGATTCAAGTCACTGATGTTTGCCTACATGACTATCAATGGATCTGGACCGGCTTACTTTCACACCCTACTACACTTCGACACCCCATCAAGAACCTTCACACCCTACTACACTCCTACACCCCACCAAGAACCTTCACAACCTACTACACTACTACACCCCATCAAGAACCTTCACACCCTACTACATTCCTACACCCCATCAAGAACCTTCACACCCTCCTACACCCCATCAAGAACCTTCACACCCTACTACACTCCTACACCCCATCAAGAACCTTCACACCCTACTACACTCCTACACCCCATCAAGAACCTTCACACCCTACCACACTCCTACGCCCCATCAAGAACCTTCACACCCTACTACACTCCTACACCCCATCAAGAACCTTCACACCCTCCTACACCCCATCAAGAACCTTCACACCCTACTACACTCCTACACCCCATCAAGAACCTTCACACCCTCCTACACCCCATCAAGAACCTTCACACACAAACTACACTCCTACACCCCATCAAGAACCTTCACACCCTACTACACTCCTACACCCCATCAAGAACCTTCACACCCTACTACACTCCTACACCCCATCAAGAACCTTCACACCCTACTACACTCCTACACCCCATCAAGAACCATCACACCCTACTACACTCCTACACCCCATCAAGAACCTTCACACCCTACCACACTCCTACACCCCATCAAGAACCTTCACACCCTCCTACACCCCATCAAGAACCTTCACACCCTACTACACTCCTACACCCCATCAAGAACCTTCACACCCTCCTACACTCCTACACCCCATCAAGAACCTTCACACCCTACCACACCCCATCAAGAACCTTCACACCCTCCTACACTCCTACACCCCATCAAGAACCTTCACACCCTACTACACTCCTACACCCCATCAAGAACCTTCACACCCTCCCACACTCCTACACCCCATCAAGAACCTTCACACCCTCCTACACTCCTACACCCCATCAAGAACCTTCACACCCTCCTACACCCCATCAAGAACCTTCACACCCTACTACACTCCTACACCCCATCAAGAACCTTCACACCCTACTGCACTCCTACACCCCATCAAGAACCTTCACACCCTCCTACACCCCATCAAGAACCTTCACACCCTCCTACACTCCTACACCCAATCAAGAACCTTCACACCCTCCTACACCCCATCAAGAACCTTCACACCCTACTGCACTCCTACACCCCATCAAGAACCTTCACACCCTCCTACACCCCATCAAGAACCTTCACACCCTCCTACACTCCTACACCCCATCAAGAACCTTCACACCCTACCACACTCCTACGCCCCATCAAGAACCTTCACACCCTACTACACTCCTACACCCCATCAAGAACCTTCACACCCTCCTACACCCCATCAAGAACCTTCACACCCTACTACACTCCTACACCCCATCAAGAACCTTCACACCCTCCTACACCCCATCAAGAACCTTCACACACAAACTACACTCCTACACCCCATCAAGAACCTTCACACCCTACTACACTCCTACACCCCATCAAGAACCTTCACACCCTACTACACTCCTACACCCCATCAAGAACCTTCACACCCTACTACATTCCTACACCCCATCAAGAACCATCACACCCTACTACACTCCTACACCCCATCAAGATCCTTCACACCCTACCACACTCCTACACCCATCAAGAACCTTCACACCCTCCTACACCCCATCAAGAACCTTCACACCCTACTACACTCCTACACCCCATCAAGAACCTTCACACCCTCCTACACTCCTACACCCCATCAAGAACCTTCACACCCTACTACCCTCCTACACCCCATCAAGAACCTTCACACCCTACTGCACTCCTACACCCCATCAAGAACCTTCACACCCTCCTACACCCCATCAAGAACCTTCACACCCTCCTACACTCCTACACCCCATCAAGAACCTTCACACCCTCCTACACCCCATCAAGAACCTTCACACCCTCCTACACCCCATCAAGAACCTTCACACCCTCCTACACTCCTACACCCCATCAAGAACCTTCACACCCTACTACACTCCTACACCCCATCAAGAACCTTCACACCCTCCTACACTCCTACACCCCATCAAGAACCTTCACACCCTACTACACTCCTACACCCCATCAAGAACCTTCACACCCTACTACACTCCTACACCCCATCAAGAACCTTCACACCCTCCTACAATCCATCAAGAACCCTGCGTTTAGCAAACCAGCGGTGTCTTGAAGTGCCTTCACATAAGGGCATTAAATCCCTTTACCGCTCATTCTCCTTCCTGGTGGAATATTCTTCCTAACTCGGTCCGGTCAACCACATCTCTCTTAACCTTCAAAAACCTTTTTAAAACACACCTCTTCTGTGAATACTTGACAGACAAATGAAGATAAAAAGCACACTAACCCTCTCTCTTCTCTCAACAGGTGTTGTTCTGGCTTTTGTTGAAACTAGTATCTTTGTATTAGCACCTATTGTATTATTGCTCTTTTATGACATATGGCTTATTTCTCCCCGAACTCTGTGTAAGTCGCTTTAGATAAAAGCGTCTGCTAAATGACTCAATGTAAATGTGTGTGTAATGTTGTGACAGGTGTGTGCATGTGTGTTAAGACCGACTCACAAGTTGTGTTGAAGTTTTCACAGGAGCAGAGGGTACATCTGTCAGCGGCTGATCATAGAACAGAAGAGAAGTCACTTTCTGATTCAACACATTTAAAAAGTTCTAGAGAATCCTGATTCATTTCGGTCTGCAGATCAGCAAACACTTCACGTTTGTGTGCACGTGTGAGAGTGTGTCCGTGTGTGTGTGCATGTGTGTATGTGTAAACGCGTGTGTGTACATGCGTGTTTATGTGTGTGTGAGCTTACATGTGTGCGTGCGTACACGCGTGTGTGTGTGTACCTTCTGAGTGTTGGAGTCTTTCTGTATTTGACCGTGTTTAAGTTTCTTCAACAGGATGAGTTTGGTCTCCTCCAACCGAAGTTCCTCCATCAACTGTTTAATGACCCGCTCACACTCCTGTGAAGACTTCTTCTACAAACACACACACACACACACACACAACAGAGGTTTTAGTCTGTATACTGTATATAGCATATAGCTGTGCTTTGGAGGAATACTGGTAGAAGTTTAATTTTGCAGTAGTGTGAGTTTGCGTGTTTATGTAATCTCATAACTCTGTTTATAAACTCATTAACTTTTAATTCACAACAACAGTAAATAAAACACACGGTGTGTGTGTGTGTGTGTGTGTGTGTGTGTGTGTGTGTGTGTGTGTGTAGAACACGACATGTACACTGTTTACCATGAGCAGCTGTGTGTTGAGCTCTTGAAAGTGATTCCTGCCGTTCACGTTATGGTGGTGTGGACTGGACGTCTCATTATCAGACAACACGATGACATCATCAGGTGAGTGTGGGCTCGTGTCACTGTACACACACACACACACACACACACACACACACACACACACACACACACACACACACACACACATATTTATAAAGACATTTCAAGGGCAGAAGAACAAACTCAAACTAGTATAAATGTAAACATCTGTTCTAAGTCTGAAAGTAATATTAGGAGGTTTTTCACACTGATGTTTCACACTGGCCTTTAAGAGCATTATAAGAACATTCAATGATTTTTATCATGAAAAAAACACACAATCCAGTGGACCATCAGGAATATAGAAAGGGTTTGAGTCCCAAGAGTTTTCAGTATCCTGAGGTGAGATTAGATGTGGATCGGGAAGGTGAGACTCATCATGTGCATTCATCACACTAAACACCTCACAAGACTGGAAACCATGATGACCAGTTAGTGACACATGGCTTTCATTTTGTGAAGTGAAGGAGCGTTCAGGCGCCGTGACAAAATGAAGATAATTGGGGTCAGGACACACTAACCAAGTCAAAGCATCATTCAGCTATAATATACTAGACACAACCGCACGCACAGCCGATGAGCCTCCGAGCGCTCTGATCATGAGTGTTTAGGAACACAACGATGGTAAAAGTCTTAAAAAATATTTTTCAATTATTTTTAATCATTCTACTTTAATTTGACATGAATGTGTGATGTTTTGATTTACGAGCCGTCGCTAAGGGGGGTGCAAGACCCTCTGGAGGAGAGAACGTGCAGTGATCTGTTGCTATAGTAACAAACCCAACTTTCACACACATCTGATGGACAGATAAACCACGCTCTATGTTGTTAATGTTGTGGATATTTCAGTTGAACAGCGTCAGGTAAAAGAGGGAAATCACCACTAGCACGTATGGAGGCGTGAGGACCGGTGGGCTTGCACACTTGGCACAGCACTTGTGACGGCACTGTGTTTGGGGGTAACGTGGGGGCTTCACGATACAATGTTTGTACTGTATCAAAGTTGAAAGTGTGTTGAATGATGGAGTGCTCACGTTTTGCTGGTGCTCATGTCCACCGGCTCGTCTCCTGTCTGAACTTTCAGTTTGATGGTGGCCTTCACCTCTCCTCCGCTCAACAGACTGGAGGTCTCACATCTGGACCTGTCGTCCCGCTCCTCAGCCTCCAACCTCACACGCTTACTGTCTACAGACACACACTCTCTCTCCAGAGCTCGCTTCTGACTGCGGGTCAGCCGGGACGCGTCCTCCGACATCACTGCAGCTGACACATGCTCACACACACACACACACACACACACAAACATTCTGACATCATTATCACTGATAAAGACAGTAAACATAAGCAGTTCTTCACAAACACCAAAACAAGGAAAACTTCAGTTGAATATTGAATCCTGAATTAAAACTGTAGTCAAAAACAACTCTGTATCTGTGTTAGGGCTGTGCGATATGATGAAATACAATAATGCCTCAAGTTTATAAAATATAGATTTAAAAAACTAAACAATTATATAACCAACATACATATTTCACATATCAGTCACAAGATGTAAACACAAGATTTGACATTTTGATTCGGTTAAACATTTTCTATTAGTTGTATTTTGTTCAAACATTGTTTAGTATTAAAATACTGAAACAGGAACCTGCGTTGGCTCAGTGTTGTTTATATCATCCAAAGTGGTCTATACATAATTTTTCAAATGATTCAGAAAATTGTAAACTACTGCAATGTGCATATTGTGATTTACACATTTGCGATATTTTAATCATTTGGCTATATTGCGCAACCCTAATCCATGGCCCTTCACTGCATCATTTATACGTCACTGTTCTCACAGCTGATTGGTCCAGTTTTGGTTTGTGATCTTTAACCCTGAATAAAAGCTAATCCGGGGCAGGTCAGATGTGTAGCCTTAGTTACCATGACGATGCAAACCCGCTCAAACACTCAGCGAGTACACTCAAAGAAGACGATACAGGCCAACTGTGTCTTGTGTCGTTTCTATAAGCATCTTTGTTTATTTGTGTCTTTTCTGTAGGTGTGTGTTTAGTTTAAGTGAAGTGGAACACAAGCATCATGTGAACAACATGAACACCTAACATGTCTCTCTCTCTCCCTGCAGCCCACAGGAAGTCTCTGGGTGTATTTATAGCATGTGATGTAATGACCGACCTTCCCTACAGGCTTAAACAGTGAGTGTGACCTGTGTGTGTGTGTGTGTGTGTGTGTGCGTGTGTGTGTGTCGTAGAGATGAAGTGTGTCATGAATAACACTCATATATCATTGAATTGATGAATGAACGAGTAAATTGACCGCAACACTATCAAGCATGTTAAACGACATGATAAACAATAACATCTCTATGAGAGGGTGAGTATGGATGTTCAGGTATTTAAGATCAGTGTCTGGCAAATACACTCTAATAATTCATTTAATGCAAGAGAGAGAGAGAGAGAGAGAGAGAGAGAGAGAGAGAGAGAGAGAGAGAGAGAGAGAGAGAGAGAGAGAGAGAGAGAGAGAGAGAGAGAGAGACAGAGAGAGAGAGAGAGAGAGAGAGAGAGAGAGAGAGAGAGAGAGAGAGAGAGAGAGAGAGAGAGAGAGAGAGAGAGAGAGAGAGAGAGAGAGAGAGAGAGAGAGAGAGAGAGAGAGAGAGAGAGAGAGAGAGAGAGAGAGAGAGAGAGAGAGAGAGAGAGAGAGAGAGAGAGAGAGAGAGAGAGAGAGAGAGAGAGAGAGAGAGAGAGAGAGAGAGAGAGAGAGAGAGAGAGAGAGAGAGAGAGAGAGAGAGAGAGAGAGAGAGAGAGAGAGAGAGAGAGAGAGAGAGAGAGAGAGAGAGAGAGAGAGAGAGAGAGAGAGAGAGAGAGAGAGAGAGAGAGAGAGAGAGAGAGAGAGAGAGAGAGAGAGAGAAACTTCTCCATCTGTGTCGTACACTGGGTCTGTACATAGTCAATAGCAGACTGCGAGGAGACTCATATGGTAGGTATACTTATAGTTCCAAGATGGGTAACAGTTCAGTAGACTACTTCATCACCGATGTAAATCCAAATTCTCTCGGAGCGTTTACAGTTAGCACACTAACCCCCTTATCAGACCACAGTCAAATTACTCTTTACCTAAACAGATCTAAACCTAACACTGAAGCAACAAATCAAACTCAACTCCATAGCCTTAAACACGCATACAGATGGAAACAAAATAGTGAAGATATATACCAAAGCGTAATATGTGAACCAAAAATTCAAAACCTACTTAATAAATTCCTAGATACGCCATTTCCACACAATAACGAAGGCGTAAACTTAGCAGTAGACAGAATTAACAATATATTTACAATATCTGCAACACTAGCCAACCTAAAATCAACAAATACGAAAACAAAAAAGAGACCTGCCAATGAGAAATGGTTCGACAATGAGTGTAAAAACCTTAGAAAAGAAGTACGAATTCTGTCAAATCAGAAACACAGAGATGCGGATAATGTAAACACACGCCAACTCTACCATGAAAAACTTAAAGAATATAAAGACACCCTAAGGACAAAAAAGAAACAAGATATACAAAATCAGCTAAGAGCAATTGAACAATCTCTAGAAACGAACCGCTTCTGGGAACATTGGAACGCACTTAATAAATCTCACCATGAAGAACTACCCATTCAGAACAGAGATGTGTGGATAAACCACTTCTCTAACCTCTTTAGTAATATAAACAACAACCACGAACAAACTACCCTTGAAGACAAACTAAGCACCCTAGAATCAACTATTAAAGATTACCAAAACCCTTTAGATTACCAAATTACACTAGAGGAACTATGCAATAATATATGCAAACTTAAATCCAGAAAAGCAAGCGGAATTGATGGCATTCTTAATGAGATGATTAAAAACACGGACCAAAAATTCAAACTTGCCATCCTCAAACTGTTAAACACCATCCTTAATACAGGAATATTCCCCAGCATCTGGAACCGAGGTCTTATTACCCCAATCCATAAAAGCGGAGACAAATTTGACCCAAATAACTACCGCGGAATATGCGTAAACAGCAACTTAGGTAAACTCTTCTGTAACATCCTAAACAGCCGACTCACCAACTTTCTAAATGACAGAAACATTCTGAGAAAATGCCAAATCGGTTTCCAACCAAAATACCGCACATCAGATCATATTTATACCCTTCATACTCTAATCGACCAAGAAATTAACCAAAATAAAGGAAAACTCTTTTCATGCTTTGTTGACTTTAAAAAAGCTTTTGACTCAATCTGGCATGAGGGGCTTTTCTTTCAGCTTATTCAATGCGGCATTGGAGGAAAAACCTACGACATCATCAAATCAATGTACACGGATAACAAATTAGTAGTTAAAATAGACAACAAGCACACAGACTTCCTCTCCCAGAGTCGTGGAGTAAGACAGGGCTGTAGTCTGAGTCCTACTCTATTTAACATCTACATTAATGAATTAGCTCGGGCTTTAGAACAGTCACACCAGATGTTCTATGGTGAAGATGATCTATAGTGAAGATGATCTATGGTGAAGATGATCTATGGTGAAGATGATCTATGGTGAAGATGATCTATGGTGAAGATGATCTATGGTGAAGATGATCTATGGTGAAGATGATCTATGGTGAAGATGATCTATGGTGAAGATGATCTATGGTGAAGATGATCTATGGTGAAGATGATCTATGGTGAAGATGATCTATGGTGAAGATGATCTATGGTGAAGATGATCTATGGTGAAGATGATCTATGGTGAAGATGATCTATGGTGAAGATGATCTATGGTGAAGATGATCTATGGTGAAGATGATCTATGGTGAAGATGATCTATAGTGAAGATGATCTATGGTGAAGATGATCTATGGTGAAGATGTCATGGAAGATGATCTATGGTGAAGATGATCTATGGCGAAGATGATCTATGGCGAAGATGATCTATGGTGGTGAAGATGATCTATGGTGAAGATGATCTATGGTGAAGATGATCTATGGTGAAGATGATCTATGGTGAAGATGATCTATGGTGAAGATGATCTTGGTGAAGATGGATCTATGGTGAAGATGATCTATGGTGAAGATGATCTATGGTGAAGATGATCTATGGTGAAGATGATCTATGGTGAAGATGATCTATGGTGAAGATGATCTATGGTGAAGATGATCTATGGTGAAGATGATCTATGGTGAAGATGATCTATGGTGAAGATGATCTATGGTGAAGATGATCTATGGTGAAGATGATCTATGGTGAAGATGATCTATGGTGAAGATGATCTATGGTGAAGATGATCTATGGTGAAGATGATCTATGGTGAAGATGATCTATGGTGAAGATGATCTATGGTGAAGATGATCTATGGTGAAGATGATCTATGGTGAAGATGATCTATGGTGAAGATGGTGAAGATGATCTATGGTGAAGATGATCTATGGTGAAGATGATCTATGGTGAAGATGATCTATGGTGAAGATGATCTATGGTGAAGATGATCTATGGTGAAGATGATCTATGGTGAAGATGATCTATGGTGAAGATGATCTATGGTGAAGATGATCTATGGTGAAGATGATCTATGGTGAAGATGATCTATGGTGAAGATGATCTATGGTGAAGATGATCTATGGTGAAGATGATCTATGGTGAAGATGATCTATGGTGAAGATGATCTATGGTGAAGATGATCTATGGTGAAGATGATCTATGGTGAAGATGATCTATGGTGAAGATGATCTATGGTGAAGATGATCTATGGTGAAGATGATCTATGGTGAAGATGATCTATGGTGAAGATGATCTATGGTGAAGATGATCTATGGTGAAGATGATCTATGGTGAAGATGATCTATGGTGAAGATGATCTATGGTGAAGATGATCTATGGTGAAGATGATCTATGGTGAAGATGATCTATGGTGAAGATGATCTATGGTGAAGATGATCTATGGTGAAGATGATCTATGGTGAAGATGATCTATGGTGAAGATGATCTATGGTGAAGAGATGATCTATGGTGAAGATGATCTATGGTGAAGATGATCTATGGTGAAGATGATCTATGGTGAAGATGATCTAGTGAAGATGATCTATGGTGAAGATGATCTATGGTGAAGATGATCTATGGTGAAGATGATCTATGGTGAAGATGATCTATGGTGAAGATGATCTATGGTGAAGATGATCTATGGTGAAGATGATCTATGGTGAAGATGATCTATGGTGAAGATGATCTATGGTGAAGATGATCTATGGTGAAGATGATCTATGGTGAAGATGATCTATGGTGAAGATGATCTATGGTGAAGATGATCTATGGTGAAGATGATCTATGGTGAAGATGATCTATGGTGAAGATGATCTATGGTGAAGATGATCTATGGTGAAGATGATATGGTGAAGATGATCTATAGTGAAGGATGGTGAAGATGATCTATGGTGAAGATGATCTATGGTGAAGATGATCTATGGTGAAGATGATCTATGGTGAAGATGATCTATGGTGAAGATGATCTATGGTGAAGATGATCTATGGTGAAGATGATCTATGGTGAAGATGATCTATGGTGAAGATGATCTATGGTGAAGATGATCTATGGTGAAGATGATCTATGGTGAAGATGATCTATAGTGAAGATGATCTAGTGAAGATGATCTATAGTGAAGATGATCTAGTGAAGATGATCTATGGTGAAGATGATCTATGGTGATCTATGGTGAAGATGATCTATAGTGAAGATGATCTATGTGAAGATGATCTATGGTGAAGATGCGTGAAGATGATCTAGGTATGGTGAAGATGATCTATAGTGAAGATGATCTAGTGAGATGGTGAAGATGATCTATAGTGAAGATGATCTATAGTGAAGATGATCTAGGTGAAGATGATCTGTGGGATGGTGAAGATGATCTATGGTGAAGATGATCTATGGTGAAGATGATCTATGGTGAAGATGATCTATGGTGAAGATGATCTATGGTGAAGATGATCATGGTGAAGATGATCTATGGTGAAGATGATCTATGGTGAAGATGATCTATGGTGAAGATGATCTATGGTGAAGATGATCTATGGTGAAGATGATCTATGGTGAAGATGATCTATGGTGAAGATGATCTATGGTGAAGATGATCTATGGTGAAGATGATCTATGGTGAAGATGATCTATGGTGAAGATGATCTATGGTGAAGATGATCTATGGTGAAGATGATCTAGTGAAGATGATCTATGGTGAAGATGATCTATGGTGAAGATGATCTATGAGTGAAGATGATCTATGGTGAAGATGATCTAGTGAAGATGATCTATAGTGAAGATGATCTATGTAAGATGATTAGTGAAGATGATCTATGGTGAAGATGATCTAGGTGAAGATGATCTATGGTGAAGATGATCTAGTGAGATGATCGTGAAGATGATCTATGGTGAAGATGATCTATGGTGAAGATGATCTATGGTGAAGATGATCTATGGTGAAGATGATCTATGGTGAAGATGATCTATGGTGAAGATGATCTATAGTGAAGATGATCTATGGTGAAGATGATCTAGTGAAGATGATCTATGGTGAAGATGATCTATGGTGAAGATGATCTATGGTGAAGATGATCTATGGTGAAGATGATCTATGGTGAAGATGATCTATAGTGAAGATGATCTATAGTGAAGATGATCTATGGTGAAGATGATCTATGGTGAAGATGATCTAGTGAAGATGATCTATGGTGAAGATGATCTATAGTGAAGATGATCTATAGTGAAGATGATCTATAGTGAAGATGATCTATGGTGAAGATGATCTATGGTGAAGATGATCTATAGTGAAGATGATCTATGGTGAAGATGATCTATGGTGAAGATGATCTATGGTGAAGATGATCTATGGTGAAGATGATCTATGGTGAAGATGATCTATAGTGAAGATGATCTATAGTGAAGATGATCTATGGTGAAGATGATCTATGGTGAAGATGATCTATGGTGAAGATGATCTATGGTGAAGATGATCTATGGTGAAGATGATCTATAGTGAAGATGATCTATGGTGAAGATGATCTATAGTGAAGATGATCTATGGTGAAGATGATCTATGGTGAAGATGATCTATAGTGAAGATGATCTATAGTGAAGATGATCTATAGTGAAGATGATCTATGGTGAAGATGATCTGTATAGTGAAGATGATCTATAGTGAAGATGATCTATAGTGAAGATGATCTATAGTGAAGATGATCTATGGTGAAGATGATCTATAGTGAAGATGATCTATGGTGAAGATGATCTAGTGAAGGGCCGCACGAAACGAGCGGAGATGATAATGAGCGCGTGCCGCTTTAAGACGAGGAAGAGGAAGATGATGAGCGCGTGCCGCTTTAAGACGAGGAAGAGGATGAGGAAGAGCAGCAGCCCGGGACTCTTATTGTGATTCAGGATAAACATGACAACGACGATTACACGACTGTGTCAAGACCAACCGTGACAACAATCACACGATCATAACTTGACAAAAACATTCATCGCGTCAGAACACTTCAGATTGACGTGTCGAGTTTGATGTTCGTGTCACAACCTTAAAGTGCGAACGAAACAGACTCAACTCCGATCTACTGTACTTACTGTACATTCACATCAACTCCGAGACGGTAAAGTTTCACAGTCACAACCATTTCACAAACATTCAGAAGATAACACACACACACACACACACACACACACACACACAGATCAGATCGATAACAAACATCACAAATCTGTAATCGGACGCTCCACGCGCACACACAAACACACGTAAATACACTTAGCGTCGCGTCGGTCACGTGTTTTCATCTCTCTATTATGACACATTGTATCGTGTTTAAAGTCGCGTGATAGTTTGTAACAGCGCGTGTCGGTGAGGAAGAGGAGCAGCTCGCGATCGGACCGAATCAACACGAGCGCACAAACTCTTTCAGCAACTCACCGGCTCGCGGAGACTCCGCGGTGTGTACCGGGATCGTTCTGACGGTCTCCGCCGGTTAATCGCTCCGTTAATCCCGGAGAAACACTCCGCCGTCTCGCTGCCAAATAATGCGCCGCGTCGCGGCGTCACCGCACTGAGCATGCGCGCGGAAGCGCACCGGGACCATCCTCATCATCATCATCATCCTCATCATCTCCTCACGGGACTCGCGTTACTGAGCGCGACACAACGCGCACGAGAGCTGCTGCGCGGGACTTTAGTTTTCAGGACTGTTTCGAGAGGTCCGAGTCTGTCTGATCCACACTCATCCAGTCAACAAATTTCCTTTGGTGCAGATCTGGCCCGAATAAACTGGTGACCTGTGGCCCACTTAAGAAAGATCTGGTGCCAAAACTCCACCACCAGTGAGCCATATAATAAAGAATGATGTGAGTTCAGTAAAGGACTGACGGCCCTTATGTGCCACATGTGGCTGATAGACCAGAAGCCAGAATTTAACCATATTTACCACACACCGTTTTTTGTATTTAAAATATTCAATAAACACAATCAAACATACATTTACATTTACGCATTTGGCAGACGCTTTTATCCAAAGCGACTTACATTGAATGATCCTAAACATTTATAGACATAAACACAATGCTCTCACCACTGAGATACAGGAAAGCTCAACACAACACAAACACTGATTCACAAAATGGATTTTTTCATCACAGATTATGCAAAAGACATTTCGACCCCCAAATCAAACACTCAACTACACAAATGTATTGAAAACCATTTGCTTTTGTCATGTTACATGTATAATACAGGTTCTCTTTATTCATTTGTAAGCAGTGTTTTGAAATAATATGTAACATTCAAAGAGTCTGTATATCTTGCATTTCTGTACACTAAAACATATGAAAATTGCTTTAGAATTAGCATTTTAAAGTTTTACTAATTAATTATTAATACCATATAGGAATTTATAGTCTGTGTTAGGGTTAGTGTGGAGTTGTGAGTCTGTGTTTTGTTTGCGGGTGTGTTTGAACCGCTGTGTGTGTGTGTGTGTGTGTGTGTGTGTGTGTCTGTGTTTTCACCTTTTTTACTTGTATAACTTGAAATGTTTTGCTTATAGTCAATATGTTTCTTGTACAGCTGCTTTATAAATAAAGTTGACTTGTTGTTGTTCGTCACAGACACTTTCTGTTCAATTCAAATCAATTTAATGCATAAATGTTCCAAAGCAGTTCCTTCACAGGAGAAAATAAGAAAAAGACAGAAAAGGTCAAACACAGCACAGCACACGGTGTCTATAGAACAAGCAAGAATATTCTAGTAAACAACATCTAATAAATGCAGTCTCCCGGGGTTTATTTAATACAAAGATCTTGGACAGACTTGCTGTAGAAATGTAGAAATAACATCAGAGAAACATCTGAAGGTTTAGTTCTGCATGAACATTGACCCAGAAGAAGCGTTTGTATGTGTGAGACATGTTCAGATGTTTCTGTCTCCTAAAACTTTCTTTCATTTTCCATCATGGCCAATTCATCTTCCTCATCTGTGTGTGAGATATGGAAGTATACAGGAAGTCTTGCTCACTATTTGACAGGAAGTGTCACGTCTCATCTCTACTGTGACCTGTTACCAAACACATCAACATCAGCTGCCCTTCTCTGTCCCCATCTCTGCGTCCAAATACCCCCACCTGTGGTCTTGGCCACTTGAGAGCAGGTGCATGTGACAGGAAGTAAGAGTGCAAGTGTGTCCAATGTGCCCTTACCGCACACTAAACCCACACTATCTTGAATAGCGCTCCCAAGCGAGGTTACACTTTATTTGACAGTGTCTTTGTTACAGTGTAGTTATACATTTAAGTACTGAGTAATACAAATACTTACTACAGGGTCAGGGTTTGGCGTAGTTACATGAGATTATGCATCATTTATAGTAAATACATGTAACGTGTAAGAAAGGCACCGTAAAGTGTTACCCCGAGTGGTATTCAGGTATCCCACCATGCATCACGTTCTGGATTTATCATGAGACTTGCTTGGGTCTTGCAAGATGTTGCGCAAAGCTTTCCAGTGTAAGTTATACTGTACAACTACTTTTTAAGGTTATATTTATTCATTCTATGGTTGGCTAACATGTGTTTTTCAGCTTTACAGCTGCTTTGATACAATACAAATAAAGCGCTATAAAATAACTCTATATATAATTACATATTACATATCATTTTGTAGTATAACGCAGTGTTACACAATCGATTGGTGAAAACTTCAGAATTATGTATTTTGTAAAACTGCTTTTTATCACATAATTAGAAACACCACATTCATTAACATTATGTGTTTGCACTTGTCAAGTCTGTCACAACGGGTTAGAAATACTACATGCTGACTCGGGATCTTCACGCCCACTAGAACACTTGTTTCCTGCCAAAAACAGGAAATACATCATGAAAGTGGTCAAGTGCAAAGACCGCAAGCGGGGGTATTGGGACGCAGCCTAAGTGAAGTGAAGATGGTCAAGTGACCGGCCTAGTGACGCTGACACACACACACACACACACACAGCCTGAACATTAGGGGTGTAATAGAATAAGATCTTCTGAATGTAATTTAATGTGAGGCGAGTCATCTCTTTGGTTGTTTTTTTGTCAAGCTTTGTCAACAGCCAAAGCACTTTACAATCCTACCAGGGGTCTCTCTTCACCCACCAACCTGTGTGAACGCTCACCACACCCCAGCTTTACGTGTGGAGGAGAGAGAGAGAACCATTGAGCCGATTCACTGGATGGGGATTATTACCACCAACAGAGAGAGTTTGGCCTGGACACCGGGGACACACCCCTTCTCTTTGCAAGACGTGCCAAGGGCTTTTAATGAAAGTCAAGACCTCGGTTTAACATCTTATCCAAAGTTTATCATGTCTTTAAGCTTCTTTCACTAAATATTCAATATCATTTGAGGTTTTCTTCATGACCCATGACAGTAGGAAACTACATGAACAACTTCATCAATCCCTCATAAAGTGTAAAGCAACATCAGAACCAGCCCTGCAGTTCCTGTTCAATGAATCACACAGAAAACTTTATACATGTCTCCAAGTTTATTTATAAAAAATTGATGATTTCAAAGCAGACACAAAGAAAAAATATAAGCGTTTAAAAATACAGTTATTAGGAGCCAAAGGCAACAGCTGAGCTGATCTGGGGTCAGAATTACAGCTGATCCAATGTCACAACACCTGTGTGTGTGTGTGTGTTAAACCAGACCAACAAACAACAGCTTCATCACATTTATACAAACAAATCCCATTCCAAATCAAAATATGACAAAGATTATAATATTGTTAAATGTGGTATATAAATATTCAAACTTTACAAAATTTAATAAATGTATTTGTTAAAACTACAGAGGAAAAGAAGGAAAACAGCTTTAAAACGAGAGAGTGTCCCCACAGCGTTTGCACAGACATGAAGACGATGAAAAAGACTGAAGTCATGGATTAAAATAATGAAGAATAAAAGAAACGTTCTGTCCTGAAAAACTAAACTACGAGTGGACCGGATTCACTCATAAACATGCAATAGACAAGAGTCGCTCTGATATCCACTCCATCCGTTCCTCCACATTTATACAGAGTGTTTCGTGAAGCTGAAGACATACAGGCTGATTTCAGATCAGTTTGTTGAATAAATGACTCGCACACAGCGCCCTCTGCTGGTTCCATCATCACACATGACAAAACAAATGTATTATGTTGCAAAATTGTGTCCTTTAGTAACCCAAGACAAGACCCACAGAGACGACTAGAATCATAGTTGCTTGTCTCTCATTGTAGTTAAAAAGAAAAAATCTCAGATATAATGCTTTAACCATGTGCGTTTGTACTAAAACAAACAATGTCATGCATTCTCTCTCTCGCCCGCACGGTCGAGCTGTCTTGACCGCGAGCAGAAACAAGCAAACCCTATCGGACACTTTATTCACGTCTCAGTTCCGGTCGCTCCCGTCAAGCCTCTCAAAGTCTTTCAAAGGAAATCGAAGTGTGTTTCATGTGAGAATAATACGATGAGAGTAAAAAAGCTTGTTCTTCTGATCATCAGCTGTTTGAGCAACAGTGACACACACCTTCAGTATGAAGTCCAGCTCAGAACAGCCATCTGTTTAGTCTCATCTGTGAATGTTTCCTCACGAGCCAAACCGTCAACAAACTCAATAAGTTAAAATCTCAATAATACAAGATAAAAATGTGCAGGGCAATGGCGGCGGAGCGATTTGTGTGTATGTGGAGGAGGCTGATGTGTAATACGGGAGGTTTAAAGCAGGTTGGCCAGGCTGGTTGTTGGTCCATTCTGAGCCTGAATCTGCACAGGTGGAGGTCCGTCCGTCCACTGCAACACAAACACACAGTAAATCCACAGCGTTCTTCAAAATTTTCAGCGTTCTGTTAGAACATAGAAATAAAAACACAAATGCTGCTTTGCAACAAAGTGAAAATAGAAAGAAATACTTTGGTCTGTGTATGTGATGAGTGTTGAGGTCTTACACTGATCAGGTTGTGTTCAGGGAGACTGCAGGCGGCTATATGATCCTGCAAGAGCTGCTGGGAGAAGTTCTGATGCATCTGTGCAGCTTCATGTGCGTCTATTGAATTCCCACAAGCTTTGTTTAGATCTGTGCAGACAAACACATGACAGTGAAACAACAACAACAGAGCACAACGCTGCAAGAACGCTTGGGAAACGTTTCTCGATTCAACTGGTGCAGTGTAGAGGCCTTCACGGGTCAGGTATCGTTTGGGGTTTTTTCGATACCGGGGCCAAATCGATGCTTTTAAAAAGAGCCACAAAAAGGGCTGGATGGCAGTAAAGAAGAACATTTTCAGTTTCAAAAATATTTACTAAGCAAACACACAACAAATTCACAACTAAAGTTTGAAGTGAATGTGACATGAGCACGGACACTAACATTGCTGGAAGGATGTTTAAGTGTTTAACCGTACAGCTGCAAGTACTCACCATACTTGTCTTTAATATGGGCAGAAAATGCATTGAATACAACAACAGATCAAGTCCATGTACAGAAAGCCGATGGAGTTTAGACTTTGGAGTGAACAGGGCATGTGCGTGCCATTATGTAGACGTTTGGAATGCACTTGGCAAAGGAAGCGACGTCATTTCCTCATTATTTTCAGCGGGCATGTTCCTTTGACAACCAAGCATTGTGTCTGTTAAATGGCATAACCTAACTGTTTTCAAATAAACATACATTTAAAAATATGCAATAGAGACACTAATACATATGAAACTTTTCAAAATATAAAATGTGTCGTTTATTTGCAAACAAGTTATGCCATTAAAACAGAGACATTAACAAGATGGTTCATTCATATGAACGTCGTCTTTGACTACAATTTGCAGGAAGGAAGCCCAGACAGAAGAAGTGCTATTGGGCTAACCTTCTTTCACATCAGCTGCATCTGTGTGTGTGTGTGTGTGTGTGTGTGTGTGTGTGAGACTACAAGCTATTTCGACCTCAGATGACGCAGCCTTTGAACTGAGATGCAGCTACTAAGGCATCCATGATCGCCAGCAACAGAGTTCTGCTGCTGCTGTATACCACAGACCCGAGACACAAAGAAATAGGATTGAGATCCGATCGGGTCATGTGTCCTCCGTGAAGACCTCTAGTGCAGTGTAAAACAAGTTGAAGTGACACAAACGCACAACGTATTTAACTTGAATTGTACAGACGGCGAGTGTCTCTGTAGTATCAGCAACACTAAGAGTCATTAAGAAGATTTCTGTGTTTGACGGAGAGACTCACCCTTCAGTAAAGCAGAAGACCACAGCTGAACTGACATGTCAGGAATCTTACTGGCCAGCTGCATCGCTGGAACCACCATATTGTTACTCTCCTGAACACAAACAAACCAACCATTGAAAGCACTGAAAACATGTCGACAGCGTTTGGAGTGATATAGACAGACGGGGGGTTACCCTGTGGTTTCCCAGCACATAGAATATGTGTCCCAGCAGCACCAGAGAGCAAGCCGTCAGACGATTCAGATCCTCTGCATTGGACATCTTGAGCGTCTCACGCAGAAAGCGTCTACACAAACACAGGAGTGTTAACAAGTTTGTGATGAGGTTTGTCCTTACTGTAATGATTGACAGCACACACACACGTAATGATTTTATGCTGTAAATAATTCACAATTTATCCCCTAAAAATAAAGATCATAGAAATTTTTTACATGTTTAGATTATCAAAACATATTGCTCTGTACAATTGAGTAGCTCTTTTGCCACGAGTCCCCAGGAGTTGCTTTGCATTCAGGTTTAGGTCCTCACCGGGATATAAAAACAAGGCCTCACACATACAGGTGTGGAGAGGACCGGAAGAAGAAACTCACTTTGCTTCGTTGTACCGACCCTGGAAGAAGGACAGAAGCCCCCGGATGTAGAACGCAGCTGCCCGCAGACAGTGAGAACTGCACAAGAGTCCAGACATACATCTTCACATTCAGATCTTGTTTGTTTGTTTTATTGGTTGATAATATGACAGTCAGCACATTAGAGAGAAGTGACTAAACCTTTCACAGCACAACACACACGATCTGTCAGAAGAGTGTGAAGACTGACGTTACCTGACAGGAAAGTTGTGATCAGGGTTGATCCTCTCCAAGAGACTGTAGAGCTGCACAAAACAACACAGAACACCATGAGCTCGGCAGAACCTCCTCCTGTCTGCACTGATTCATTCTTTTTGCTTTAATCTTTAAGCACGTATAGCTCCAATCTCTGTTTAACACATTAACCTTGTTTACATTCATTCACAGATTCAACTACATAAAAGGAAGAAGAGAAAGTAGTTCTATCTGAATGGCACACCTCCTGATGTCTGTTTCCCTCTCTGATGTAAACACTGGCCAGGTTAGTCACGATGAACGCCCATAACTCCTGATGTGTGGTCAGCTGAAACACAGACAAACTCTCTGTAATTACAATCTGCACGTGACATAAGCATCCGAACATTTGAATGTGAAGTGAAAGGTGTGTCTCACCCTGAGAGCAGTGGTGAACTGAGCCTCGGCATTATCCATACAGTTCACAGAGATGCAATACAAGCCCTGAGAACACAAACACAGCAGCATTGAAAAGCATTCTGCAGCCGCTCATTTACTCCATCGAAACTTGTGTTCGTGTCTAATACTCGCCGTTAAACACTCAGACACTGAGCAGATATATACACTCACCAGCAGCGTGTGAAGCTGAGCAGCGTGATTGGAGAAGAGCCGTGGAGACTGCTGACACAACTGACACACCTGAGAGATCTGAACACACACACACATTAACAACACACAAACTCGACACTACACTACACACCCGAGAGATCTGAACACACTAACTCAACACTTCGCGCACACACCTCCTGTAGCGCTGTGGCTTTGTGTCCGGTCACCAGGCGACACATGATGATGTGCTCCAACAGAATGACTTGAAATGAAGATAGAATGGGGCTGCAGTCCAGCACTGAAACAGACCATCACATCTTAGCATGTGCACATCACATATATATGTGTGTGTGTGTGTGTGTGATGTCGTACTCTTGAGTTTCTCTAACTGCATGAGGGCTTTATCTGTGTATTTCTGAGCTTTCTCTAGATATCCAGCCTGCATTGAGTGCATGACGGTCACCTGAAACAAACCCATTAACACACATTAACACTGCAGACATCTCCAGACATCAGTCAGAACAAAACTATTCCATTACTATTGGTGCAGAAGAATGAAAGAAAATCTAGTTTGCTTTCATGTTGCTATACGAGTGGAAAGTCACTCACGAGATACACCAGCACACACATGTGCTCTTTCGGCAGCCAGTGGAAGAGATCAGCTGAGTTACTGGGCAGAATCTCATCATCATGAAGAGTTGAGATGGTCTGGATACACTGCTGGAGCTGCTTCAGACACGGCTTCACACTCTTCACCTGAACACACACACACACACACACGTCAATACTGAGAGAGAGAAACCTCTGTGTGCGTGCGAGCCTGTGCAACACTCACCTGTCCAGCGTCGAGGTAATGCGTCACCTGCAGCACCAGGAAGAAAACACGCAGTGACTCTTTCTGGATGGGGTTTCCCTGCCAGGTTTCCACGATCTGTCCACACAGCGTCAGGAGCGGATGAACCTCTTGCAGCTTCCTCTCCATCAACAGCAACTACAAACGCACACAAAATATCTCACAAACAACACCAACTCTCCTGAAACCGTCAGCCTGAAATATGTGTGAGGAACGTTGACCAATCACAAGTCAGTGCACAAATAATCTTTTGAATAATGTATGCATGAACAACAAGTGTTTAGTGTCTGAATAACACGATTACAACAAATTTTGTGAATAATTGTAAATAAACTGACATTGCAATGTTGAAGATCGTGTTTTGAGGTTGAATGTGGACTGCAGAGAGCAGATCTCATGATACTCACCATGCCTTTACTCAACAGGAAGAGAGCTCTGTGGAAATAAACAAACATGTATAAATGTGTCAATGACATCACGTCTGTGTGTCATATTGAGAGAAATAAACACCTGGTGTATTCAGATCCAACCACTCGAGCGTATTCAGCACCGACACCCAACAGATCACACGCCGACACAAGATCCTTCTCTAGGGTGTGAAGTTGCTGTCACACACACACACACACTTCAAGTTAAACACTGAAACTCTTACGTCTGATAAACAGAGGTCCTGCGAGAGTGACGTACCGCCAGCTGAAACAGAAGTCTGCAGTGCCAGTAGGGGGTCTGCTGTGAGATCTGGATGGCCTTCCGTAAAAGAGGCTTGGCAGAGTCCACCAGATTCTTCAATATCAAACAGTTTCAATGTTTACACACGCAAAGACATCAATAATGAAAAGACCATCACGTTATCTCACATTCAGCAGACTGGCTGTGGGGAATATTCTTTAAACTGCCACACTTGCTTTTTTCTTACAAACGGCTTATCTCCAGAAATAAGATGGGAGAGGCTGTGAAAGTCACGGCTGAAGGGTTTACATTGTAAAGGTCTTTGCACTTACAGTCCGACACTTTCGTATTTGGCGCTGGATCGTACGGTTTCTCTGAATTGTCAGAACACCTCTCAGAATTCAATCATATATATATATATATATATAGCGCGTTTCACAATGTGCATTGTTCCACAGTCAGCACATTAGACAGTAAAAACCCAACACGGTGAATGTGTTTATAGAGCAAGCTACATTATTCTAGTAAATATTATCTCCTGCTGGTGCATGAAGTGAAAGCTTGGCTGTAAAGATGCGTCTTTAATCTATAGATTTAAATTGGGCGAGTGTGTCTGATCCTGGAATAATATCAGGAAGGTTATTCCAGAGTTTAGGTGCTACGTATGAGAAAGCTCGACCCCCTTTGGTGGATTTAGATATTCTAGGTGTTATTCTGGTGTTTGTTTTTGACTCAATGTGCAAAGGCCTTTAGTCTCCTCATTGGAAATCATGAGTTGCTGAACAGAACAGCACATCATAAACACATTAAGGACACACACACGTGACCCATTAAATGATGTCATGCTGTAACACGTGAATGGAGAAGTGTTCAGCTGTGATTGACAGGGACTCTCACCTGCTGACAGTAAAGCTCAGAGAGGAGACTGGCCGCCTCAAACTTAACATCTTCAAACTGTGGCAGCTGTACATGCGAGTTAAGAGCAACAACACTTGTGCTTCAATAGCAACAAAAGTGCAAACACATATCGACATAAAAGCAACACAATGTGTGTGTGTGTGAGAATGCGATGAAGGATACTTGCTGCGAGATGAACCACTGGAGAAAACGAAACAAAACACAAACGTTAAATTCTCGAAATGAATCATGTTATTACACAAACACAACTCACGAAAGACACACTCGCTTCTAAAGCCTGTTTAAATGATGTCTCTCTCTAACGTCAGTGTCTCACAGCGGTCGTGTAAATAAACACTTTTCATAAGAAAAACGCGTTTTATTCGCGGCCCGCTCTGCGGCCTGTGCGCTCGCTGAAGCCTCGGCCTTTCCTGCAGCCTCTCACCGCTTTCTCGAGATGCGTGCGGGCCAGCTCGCTGTTCTTCGTGTGGTGGTACAGCACCGAGCCCAGCTGCAGGTGCGTCCGGGCCTCGACCCTCTGCGGAGGCTTGAACTGAAAGACGGCCTGCAGGCAGTGCACGCACAGGCGGATCTTGGGTGGACTGGAGGTGCGGAAGTGTTCGGCGAACCCGAGCAGCGCTAGATACCAAGACTCCGGAGCCTCCGCGCCCGCCGCCATCATCACAATAACAACAACACGAGATTGCGACAGGAAATCTCGCGAGAGCTCGCCCTCGACGTCTCTGCCCCGAACGGGAGTTGGGCTTTGTTCTCGCGAGAGTAACAGCGGCGTTCGCAATGTGGCACATCCGGCTCAGTGAGCACAACCCACCAGGACATCCCATAATAAACATGTACAAAAATACACCTTATATTATTATATCTGTACATAAAACGTTAAGCTTTTTACAGTACACGAAGCTAAGTACCAAGACAAAGTAGAAAAGCAAAGAAAAGGTTTTATTATTTTGATATAATAGTCTCATTCGTTAGTGGAATATTAATGTGCTCATCTCAACTCTTGAAACCTTTAAACGTCTTTGTGCTTTGAGAAGTGAATTTAAGGACAAACTCCACATGTGTGAGAATATGTAGCCAGTACCCTATAACTTTGACATCCATTATACATATTCATTCCTCACCTTTCAATTACCTTTTTAATGCTTCATTTTCTATTCCATTAGGAATCATGGAAACCACTTTACATTAATGTATCCTTTATGAAGCTTTATACATGTGTTCATTAATGATTCATCAGTCATTTAGAAATGCATTATAAAGCAGTAATGAACGCGTGAATAAAAAGGGGGATTCTAACGAAATACCTGTCAAATAGTGAGCAGGTATAAGAAAAACAACACAACACCGTACAGCAACTGGCTGTTGGTTCCCTTTGGAGAGCCGTCACTTCGACATTGCGGAGACCGCATATGAAACTCCTCCTCTTTTTCACTTTTCCTAAAGTCCTATAGGATAACGGCAGTAAAAAACTGGCCAATTGTTGCAAGACATGCACAGTATGCAAATACTGACGAATCTAGACAGTATAAATACAGTGCATGTGACGACAAACCTCAGAATCTTCTTTTTCACGCTGCCATCGTTGAAGACGCAACTATGACTTCTTTCACCGCGTCCGATGGCTTCATTCTGTCGTCATAAGGCGGGCCCCATTGGCCCGCAGGATACTCACGAGCACTGCATTGTCTGCCTGGGACTTGCTCACGCGGAGGATGCCTTCTGCGAGTCTGATTGCGCGCACTGTCCGGACCTGCCGGCGCGTGTCTTGAGGACTCGCAGGAACATCGCTCGTGGACTCATAGGGTCGAGGCTCACCGCCGCCAACGAGCCGCTGGTGAGTCCTCCCATTCCACGAGGTGGCGGCGACGACCCGTCCTCTGACGTCACCTCATTCCCCAGTCCTCTACGTGGACGAGAGCCTTCGTCCCCCGCCTTCCATCGCGGACGCCGTTTCCTTCGGCGCTGAGGAGGACTATGACTCCATGCCCATCTCTGCAAGAGGAGTGCGCCGTTTTTCCCAGACGTCCACGAGCACGTGGTGAAATCCTGGTCTGCACCTCAGTCTGCGCGCGTTCACGCTGCTACGCCAGCCATGTTCGACTACGTGGTCAGGGCTGAAGTCCACGGTTACGTGCGCATGCCACAAAGCGCACCGCACAAGCTATCGGCAGGTCTATGGTCGTCCTCCACCGTCATCTGTGGCTTACGTTGGCGGATCTAAAAGACGCTGATCGTAAGTCCATTCTCAACGCACCGATCACTCCCTCCGGCCTCTTTGGTGACATCGTGGAGTCGGTAATAGAGCGTTTCGGTGAGGCGAAAGGAGCGATCGAGCGTGTCCCTCCGAACAAGCGGGAAAGCGGGTTTTACAGCCGGTATTTTGTAGTGCCCAAGAGAGATGGTGGTCTGCGTCCGATTCTGGACTTGAGACCCATCAACCGAGCGCTTCACAAGCGAGCGTTCAGAATGACAACTCTAAAACAGATCCTGGCACAAGTGCGTCCCGGGGACTGGTTTTTATCCGTAGATCTGAAGGATGCATACTTTCATGTTCAGATAGCCAAGCGCCACCGAAGGTTCCTGCGATTTGCATTCGAGGACTCAGCGTACCAATTTGCTGTCCTCCCATTCGGGCTGGCATTAGCTCCGCGCACATTCTCGAAGTGCGTGGATGCGGCACTTTCCCCTCTCAGAGCGAGCGGAATGCGCATTCTCAATTATCTGGACGATTGGCTGATTTTAGCCCACTCTCGGAAGGCGCTAATCGGTCACACGCGCATGCTGCTTTGTCACTTGACATCCCTGGGGCTGCGCGTGAACATGCAGAAGAGCAAACTCACACTGAGTCAGTCTATAACGTATCTGGGGTATGTTTCGACTCAGAGGAGATGCGCGCTCGCCTGTCCCCAGAGCAGACGGAGTCCATCTATTCAGCTCTACATTTGCTCAGGCCGGGCCGGTCTGTTCCCCTGAGGGAGTTCCAGAGGCTTTTGGGTCTCATGGCGTCGGCGCCGACGGCCTAGGTCTTATGCACATGCGACCACCACAGTTCTGGCTGAAGGCTCGGGTTCCATGGAGAGCATGGTCCTCGGGTCGGGCGCGAGTCCCAGTTACACTCAGTTGCCTCTGCACCCTGAGTCCGTGGCGCGACCCGAGCATGTTCAGTCGGGTAGTTCCCCTGGGGCTGGTGACGAGACGCCAGTCGTTGCGACGGATGCGTCGTCCTCGGGATGGGGCGCGGTGTGCGAGGGCATGCCGGCATCCGGACTTGGTCACAGTCTCTGAGGAAATGGCACATAAATCGCCTGGAACTAAAGGCGGTGTGTCTAGCTCTTCATACTTTCCAGTCAAAGCTGGAGCAGAAACATGTTCTGATTCGCACCGACAACATGTCCGTGGTTTCGTACATAAATCGCCAGGGAGGGATTCGTTCCGGAGCTCTTTTCAAACAGGCGGCGGGTCTCCTACTGTGGGCAGATCGGCATATACTCTCTATCAGAGCAGCGCATATCCCCGGTCATCCGGACCGCGGAGCGGACATGCTTTCGAGGGAGGGTCTTCCGCACGAGGAATGGAGGCTTCATCCCGACTCAGTCCTGTTAATTTGGGAACGCTTCGGGAAGGTGGAAGTGGATCTATTCGCGACAAGCGAGAACGCACACTGCCCGTTGTATTTCTCGCTGATCCACTCCCCCATGGGGAGCGACGCGCTGACGGCGCGTTGGCCGGATGTTCGGCTTTACGCATTTCCTCTGGGGAAGATTTTACCCCTAGTGCTGTGCAAAATCAGAGAGGAGACGGCGTCGGTGATTCTCATCGCTCCGTCTTGACCGAATCAACCATGGTTTCCGGACCTGAGGAAGGATTCCCCTCAGGAGAGACCTGTTGTCCCAGGTGAACGGCACAATTTGGCACCCCAGCCCAGAGTTGTGGACCTCCATGCCTGGCCGCTTCGGGCGTTCTAACTGCACTCCCTCAGTGTGTACTGGATACTATTTCGGAGTCTCGTGCGCCGTCTACCAGACGTTTATACGCTCTAAAATGGGGGTGTTTGCTAAATGGTGCAGCAGTAACAATATCGACCCGGCGTCCTGCCCCGTGTCTGATATTTTATCTTTCCTGCAGCACAGGCTGGACAACGGCGACCTCCCTTCAACGCTGGAGGTTTATGTGGCGGCTATCGCCTCGTTTCGTTCCCCGGTTGATGGGCAATCGATTGGTAGACACATGCTGGTGGTCAGATTCCTCAGAGGAGCGAGGAGACTTTTCCCCCGTGAAGCCCTTCGGTGCCGCCTTGGGACTTAGCGCTGGTGTTGAAGGCTCTCTCTTCTCCCCCTTTTAAGCCTTTGGACGCGGCTTCTGTAAGAGACGCGGCTTCTCCCCCTTCTCGCCCTTGCTTCGGCTAAGCGCATAGGGGATTTACAAGCGCTCTCAGTCGGCGCTGATTTCATTTGTTTTGGACCCGGCGACTGCAGCGTCACTCTCCGGGCCAAAATCGGGTTATGTGCCAAAGTCCATGTCTACCCCTTTTAGAGCACAGGCCATTTCTTGCCCGCTTTGTCTTCCGAGTCGTCAGACTCGCAGGATGCTAACGCTCAGAGAGCGGTCTGCCCGGTAAGGGTCTTGTCGGCTTACATTGATCACCGGCCGGGATTCGGCAGTCTGAGCAGCTCTTTATTTGTTTTGGTGGGGGTATAAAGGCCGGGCTGTCTCAAAACAGAGACTCTCTCAGGTGGTGGTGGACGCTTTACCTTGGCGAACGAGAGTCAGGGTCAGAACTGCCCCTTCGGTATCAGAGCTCATTCGACTAGGGCTATCGCCTCTTCGTGGGCTTGGTCTAAGGGCACATCTATTCAGGACATATGCTGTGCAGCTGGCTGGTCTTCACAGAATACTTTCGCCAGGTTCTACAGATTGGATGTGTCCTCGTTGGCGTCTCAAGTCCTCTCGGTGAGTGCTATCACGCTTTATCTTCTACCTTGTATTTCTTGTGCTACACAGTTGTTGCTGCATTGCTGTTTACACTGTGCTTGGTGTACTTATGTTCGCTATTATATCGCCCGGGATTCCGTGCTGGTTCTACTGCTGTGGTGTCTGCCCTGTTCAGCGCAGCCCGCTGCGTTCGTTGGGTTTGGATACGCAAATTTGCCAAGAGGCCAATCTAGCAGTTCATTGGTGTGTTCAGTGATCTAGCAGTTCATAGGCCGGTTTCAGCCAGGTTGATTTGTTTGCTCCACATACTTTGTGTGTTATCCCAGTTGTCGGGCTGATTTTGCTAGCTCGCACGGCGGGATTGTACTACCGTTCCATATGCGGTCTCCGCAATGTCGAAGTGACCGCTCTCGAAAGGGAACGTCTCCGGTTACTTTCGTAACCTCGGTTCCCTAAGAAGCGGGAACGAGACATTGCGTAGATCGCCGTGTTCGCCGCTTATCACCGGGCGGGCGTTCTATCGTAGATTCTGAGGAATTGTCGTCACATGCACTGTATTTATACTGTCTAGACTCGTCAGTATTTGCATACTGTACATGTCTTGCGACAATTGGCCAGTTTTACTGGCGTTATCCTATAGGACTTCAGGAAAAGTGAAAAAGAGGAGGAGTTTCGTATGCGGTCTCCGCAATGTCTCGTTCCCGCTTCTCAGGGAACCGAGGTTACGAAAGTAACCGGAGACGATTTCCTGACAGGGAGACCTCAGGCAGTAACACATCCAGTACCATTGAGGCTGCAGCTTTTGCCAGAGGGGAACTGGAATCCCCTGGTTAGGCCTGGTTTACCTCTGAGGTTTATTTTCTCCTCCAATGGAGTTTTGGGTTCCTCGCCACCGTTTTCACACTGGCCGGGGGGGCTGCTAGAATTTTTAACACAGCAAATAGGAATTTATAGTGTGTCTGATATTGGACCTCTCCAGGACTAACAACACTGCAGCACTGGCCAAGAAAGCACAGCAGCGTCTCTACTTCCTGCCGCAAGACTCTCCAACGCATAGTGAGAGCAGCTGAGAAGATCATTGGTGTCTCTTCCCCCCTCCTCCAGGACAATTATGGAACGCGTCTCACCCGCAAAGCCCTCTGCATAAGGTGATCCCACCCACCCGACACACATGTATTTTAGATATGTATATTCAGTATTTTTGTATTCTGTGTAAGTGTTATTTGTATGCACCATGGGCTTGAGAGTAACGCAATGTCAATCCTCTATGTACATGTAGCATTTGAAACAGTGTCCAGTCTGACAGACTAAACAACATCAAGATAATAATCAATCTGCTTTCCAGTCGAATAAATGATGAATAAATACATTTATTAAGCTTTTATAACATGTGAGAATTCAGGTATTTCATTAGAATCCCTCTTTTTATGTATGTGGTTATAACTGCTTTATAATGCATTTGTAAATGACTTATTGGTCATTAATGAACACATTTATAAATGCTTTATAAAGGGAACCTTAATGTAAAGTGTTACCGGGATTGTTTCATGTTCCTGCATGTATGTTGTGATGAGAAAACCCTGAAAAGCCCATTCATTCTGATGTAAGAAGCACTTCTATATTACGGTTTATTCAGGTTATTTATGATTTGTTGTCTGTGAACTGAATAAAAGAACAATGAGTTAGGTTTATCAAAACTGTAACTCTCATGCTCCTGAATGTTGACCTGTGTGTTGTGTTATATAATATAGGGTTATAAGGTCAGAATGAATGTATGGTGTGTTAAAACAGGCTGCGAGAGCTGAAGAATCACATTTAATAGATGAAGAGTGAGAGAAACTACAGATGTGGATGATCTCAGGAGTCCTCTGTACAGTCAAGGGAACACTTTCTTTGCCTTTTAAAGTTTTCATTTGTCATGTGTGCACATGAGTAAAACAGACATAAAACCATTTCATTCTATATAACAGATGTGACTACACTGCAGAATCGTGAAATAACGTTCTATAAGAAAATCAACACATTTAAAGAAACACAGACACTTTAAAGTCTCTGGTCTGTAACAATTGTTTTTTAAAACCTATTTTTCCTCACTGAAAATAATGAGAATTTGATGAAATTAAGCACTTAATTTATCAGGAATATAACAAAACAAGAGGTGACGGTCCAGAGGAGAAACCGCTGCTGTGTTCAGTAGTACGGCCTCCTGGGGTTATTCTGTTCAGAAGAAAACATGACACGCATTACTCAAATCCACTCAAGTGAAGTGAAATTGAAGTATGATTGAAACAAAAAATAAAGCATGTTTGTCTCAGAGAGCAGCTGACAGCATCCGTTTCAACACTTCTGTGGGAAATCCGAAGAGTCAAACGCCATCTAAGAGACTCACCAGAGGGTTCGGTCTGAAGCGGTACGCCAGCATCATTCTCTTACGGAAAGCATCATATTCATCATCACTCTTACTGAGTTCAGCCGGTCTGTCCACACCGAAGCCTGCGCCGTCCACAGCTGTGGTGCCTCTGAAACACACACAGACACCATGCTAGGTAGGTTTGACATTTACACACACAAATACACAAGGGTGTGTACGCTCACCTGTTGACGGGGTTCTTGATGCCCCGTCCGTCTGAGCCCAAACCATCACCTTCTTTCCAGCCCATCTTCATCAACATCTTGAAGCCGATGTTCTCCACCGTCAGCTTGAACTCTTTATACTCAGAGTAATCCGGATCTTTCCCCTCCTGCACATCACAGACAGGAAGTTAACACATATCCGTCTCCACTGCAAGGTCTCCCAGTTCAAGTCGTAAGAGAAATGAAAATACAGCAAAAAGTCAGAAATATTTTAACGTCTCACCTTCAGAGCTTTAAACGTCTCCATGAACTTCTCCAGCTCATCGGGTGGAAGGAAATCACCAATGAAATGCTTCCCTTTTCCCATCTCTGTGAGTTGCTCCGCCCACTCTGATCCAAACAACACACATCATTTCTGTCAATGCCACGTGCACATGAACGTTGTGACATCACATCACTGTGAATCCTATTGAAGTCATGAAATGCCAGATACACAACGGTCATATTATTAAAGGGCAGAGCGCAGTGTGACCTCTGGTCTTCTCCATCTCCATGTGTCTCAGTCTGTGCTCCCAGGTCCCCGCATCAGAATCCACCTCCTCGTCGCTGTCGTACTCGTGCTGATGATTCTTGATGGCCTTCTCCCACAATAGCTGCATGTCCTGCATCGCACGCTTGTGCTTCATTATCATGTCGTACATCTCCTGCATCTGATGCGCACACGGTTAATCCTGTCAGATTCACTTTACGTTCTTTCATGTGCTTGTACAGCTAACAATAACACAGAGCTCAGTAGGGCTGGGCAGAAACACACATTTTTTGATTTACTGTTTTTTTTAAATGCCGTCGTTCAATATCGATGCTCAAACGTCATGAATCGATTTGTTCTTTCATATTTCCGCAAGCATATAACATACTGTAAACTTGAATCTTATTGCAACTACTAGTCTTCTCCACTACATGTCACTTTTGTTTTTACTACAGGGATGTTACAACAGGGATCCTATGGTTCATTCATTGCTGAATTAACATGGCAGATGCAAGTTTGTGGTGTTTTGTTCAGATGAAGAGCATAATGACAAACCAAGCACCCTTTTTGGTAGTGGTGACGAGATGAAGCTTCTAGGTCAAGTGGTTTACAAATGTGTTCATTTCCCGAGGCTTCATTTGCTCACAATACCATCTGGTGGCCAAAGAGTGTAACAAGCAGATAGAGTACAGATGTGCCTGATTTTTTGTATATATTGTTTGTATCACATAACTTTGTAATAAACGTATTTGCTTGAAATGAATGGGGCTGTTAAATGTGTGTAAATCACTTATGTTAGGGATAATCCACAGCTAGCCGTGCATTTAAGGGTTTTAATGCACACCCTCCAGCCAATCAGAATCCAGTATTCAAGCAGACGTCACTGGTCTCGATACGAGCTTCATTGAAAGCTTCCAGGATTTCTCGACACGCGCTCTGAAGCCTCGGCACAGAACCTAACATCACTACTGTTTGGATAAACCTTAACTTTCATTCAGTGAGATGATGTCATGAGGTGTGAAGGGATACAGCTACGGCCAGAAGCGATGCAAAATCTCGTAATAAAATCACAATACATTACATTAGCTAACACCTACACCTACCTACCTACCCCAACCTTACGACAATAAACAATAGTAGTTAACTGTTGTCAGCGAGACAAAAATGATGCGGTATTGAAGTGCGCATGCCCAATGGAGGTAGCTGTGTCCCTTCTAGTAAAAGCTTCTAGTTCTAATAAAAGAATACAACCGGTCACTGTTTGGATATTTAACATGAACACACATGATTACATACATAGAGGCTACGCGCGGTGTTGTAACCCATATCACTGATCTTTCACGTGTGTGCAGTGGTCTTGTCAGAAGAAGGCTCGGTCATTCAGAAGCATGGCTTCTCCTATCACTGCTATGCCGACGACACACAACTCTACTTGTCATTTCAACCGGACGATCCGACGGTCTCTGCTCGCATCGCGGCATGCCTGAGTGACATCTCGCTTTGGATGAAGGATCATCACCTGCAGCTAAACCTTGCAAAAACGGAACTGCTTGTGATCCCGGGCAACCCAAAGATTCACCACAACCTTGCCATTCAACTAGGCTCATCAACGATTACACCGTCCAGCACAGCCAGAAACCTGGGAGTGGTAATCGATGATCGGCTTAACCTCACAAGTCATGTTGCCAGCACCTCCCGGTCCTGTAGGTTCATCCTCTACAACATTAGGAAAATTAGACCTTTCCTATCGGAGCACTCTACGCAAGTCCTAGTCCAGGCTCTTGTCCTGTCCAAACTGGATAATTGCAATGCGCTTCTGGCTGGACTTCCTGCTTGCACAATCAAACCTCTCCAGATGATCCAGAATGCGGCGGCAAGAGTGGTCTTCAATGAACCGAAGAGAGCGCATGTAACTCCGCTCTTCATCAGGTTACACTGGCTCCCTGTTGCCGCCCGCATAGAGTTCAAAGCTTTGCTCCTGGCCTACAAGACCAACACCGGATCTGCACCATCGTATCTCCACTCGCTAATGCAGATCTATGTTCCTGCCAGATCACTGCGGTCTGCAAAGGAACAACGACTAGTGGTACCATCCCAAAAAGGAAAAAAGTCACTCTCCCGTACCTTCTCTGGATCTGTTCCACATTGGTGGAATGATCTACCAGCTGCTACAAGATCAGCAGACTCGGTTGCCATCTTTAAAAAAGGCCTAAAAACGCTGATTGATTTTTCCTAATTCTCTTCCCTTTCCTTTAAAAAAAAAAAAAAAAAAAATACTAACCTCACTATTCTTATCTTTGTATACTGTGCTAGGCTTTAATGGACTAGTTTGATGCACTTATGTGTTTTGTTGCCTATGTTGTTATAATTGCTTCCAATGTTTCCTCATCTGTAAGTCGCTTTGGATAAAAGCATCTGCTAAATGACTAAATGTAAATGTAAGATTGACAACAGAAAATATGTCAATGAGAACGGCTTTTCGGGCAACAAGCTGTTTTAAAACACAGAACAATCAGAGCGTAGAAGCGAAACGAGTTTGCACGATTGCAACTCAAAAAAACGATGACTGACGATGAGGTCACGAATATATTAACTAGCGTTCGACAACCTCAAACGCCACAGTTCTACAATTGCCTAGCAGAAACACTGCATGTTTGTGGCATTTCATTTATTTTGAATAATTCACCATTGTAATCGGATGTTTACTGTTTCTTTTAAGAAATATCTACGGTATATGATCTTCATCTGTATGCATGCATTGAACTGAATCGAGAATGGAATGTGAACATCTGAATCCATACCCAGCCCTAGTGCTCACAGTAATCTTAAATGTGTCTGTGACTCTGATCTATAAAAATGACTGGATTGGGCATAGAACGCTAAACCAACGGCAGGAGGTGAAGCCACCGCAAGTGTTTGCGTTGCCATGTTGCTATGCCCAGCCGACATAAGCCGTCATTGACTTAGTCAAAATAACCGTTTTGCAGCCTATGCGCACGATTAGTTTTTCGTTTGCATGTATGTTTAAATGTTGTTACTTGTGATGTTTTTTCCAGGGTTAATGTTTATTTTGGGCAGAATAGCGATGTATAGAAGATGAGTGTGTATTGCAAACAGTACATCATGACATGAAGAACATACACAGTCTATATTTATCTGTATATAGATTGAGCACATCTGTCATATGTTGCGTCGTCTGGTTCATCTGTTGATTTGCTACTGTGATGAAGATGAAAGTAACAAACTCAAACTTCACGACTTTAAATAAATAAACATTTAAATGACTGAGCCATTTGCATTGTAAGAATGTAATGGGAGACTTTAGTTAGGGACAAAGGGACTGGTACGGTACCGTTTTATCATTTATATGTGAGAACTCCCTATTAATTCAATAGAATGTTTGGGCATAGCAACATGGCGGCGCGATGGCTTCTGTGTAATGACGTCATGAGCTATCCAGTCATGTATATTGATCAGTTGTCTCTGTGATATTGTGTGTTCGTACTTCCTGTTGCTCTTTAAGTTGTTTCTTCTGGTCGTCTGATAGTTCTGTCACACCGACCAGACCCACCGGTTTCCCCTTCTTATACCCCAGACTGCTGAGCTCTTGATCTCACACACACACACACACACAGCAGAAATATTCAGGTTGAAATATTCACTTCAGTTTTCTTCAGAACTTAGGTTTAGTATAACCACATGATCAAAGCTGGCGTCCGTGTGTTCAGTCAAACGCATGAAAGATCTATGAAAGAGTGTGCGCACCAGTCAGTGCAGGAGAACTGTTTTTGGCCTCTGGGATCTGTTCAGGAGCGACCAGTGACACTTTATCATCTTCAGCTCCCCATCTGCTCTTCCTCTTCCTCTTGACCGCAGGGGCCGTGTGCTCTTGTGAGGGTGGGTTAGGGGCAGTGGAGCCGCTGGCCACCCGACGAAACTCGTCCACTTTGGCTTTGTAGAAGCGATGCGCCGCGCTCTGATACTCATACAAAAAACTGATGACACATGAAACACACTCGGATTACCTCAAAAACATTCATGAAACATGTCTGACAGCCACTGAAATACAGGGTGTCAACATCTGTCATGAAGAAAGAGAAAACACACTATCACGGATGATAAATGAAGATTTAAACCCGTTCAGACTCGTATAACAGAGCAGTGGTGTTGTCACCTGAAGGCAGGATTGTCTCGGTTCTGTTGAGCAGCCATGATCTCCGCCTCTGGACCGCCATCGGCCACGAACCGCGCCAGTTTCTCCGCCACCTTCCTGGTGCTCTCGTCCACTGAGGGGGAGACTTTAAGCAGTCTATCAGAACTGGCACCAACTCACACTAATAAACCTCCACTATGAGAGGAACTGCAGGGAGCGGGGGGGTGGGAAGAGGAAAGTAATATTTGCCTGCCAAACACTTACAGTAATACAGTCAAAATGAGACGTCTCAACATTCACAGTCAACTCTAAAGATGTTGATTTGGTATTGAGACACACATGAGAGGGCTCGTGGGCATCTGGCTGATACTTTATTTAAACAGAGCTCATCTTTGATTTAGACTGAATGTCTGGTCTTGACTATTCAAAAACATTCTCTATATGAGCGCTTACCATCAGACTGCGCGGCCTGATCTCGTCTGATCTCAGCAACTCTTCTCCTGTAGTACAGATAGTCCTTACTGTTCTTCTCAAATAAGAACCTATGAGACACAATCACATTCAGTGTATCATCATTACTAAAAGTCATCCCGCCGTTACAACTGTATTGAATGGGAAACATACGAGAACACAGGATTGTCTTTGTAGTCCTCCATGACCTTCTTCTCCAGCTCGGCTCCTCCTTCAGCAACAAACATGGCCATCTTATCGATGAGGAGGAGGATTTCTTCATCCTCTGGGGGGGAAACTTTAAGCAGGCTATGAGAACTCCACATAATATAATACAGCACACAAGCACATCTATCAAACACGGAGGATAGATTCAGAAGTCATTTAGCCCACAGTTTACTCGGTCACACCGTTTGGACGGCAATATTTATAGAGAAAGAAAGAGACAGGCAGTGATACCTTTGACCTCCAGATAGTGTGCATCCTCCACCTCCTCCTCATCTTCATCATCCGGTGAGCTGAACACACTGGGTCGGGCCGCCAGAACCGTCGTCTGTTTGGACTGGGAATAGTTCTTGAACTGATTGATCATACTGCTGACGGCCAAAGCCGGCCGTTTACCGATGAGGACGCTCTTTTTCAGCCCCTGCGTTGCCGATTGGTCCTGACTAGAGGGGGCGGGGCCATTAGAGTCACTTTTCGATCCTAGAATTAGACATGAAACATACGGAGCAGATTATCTGACTGCAGAATTGATAAATGATCATCTGAGCTGATCCTGAAGATTCGTATGTAATATACACAAACACACCTGTTTCAGTGCTGGATTTCTCTCTCTGCATCTTCAGAAACTGCTGCAGAAAACTGCCATCATTCACAAACTTATTTGGTAAAGAAGATGATGATGATGATGACGATGATGACGACGACGACGAGGAGGAGGAGGAAGACGCCTGTGACGGAGGAGAACTGAGAGAAACACACAGATCAACACACACACACGGTGGTGACAGGTCGGTGTATATGTTGTGCTCATCTCATGTGATGTGTAAAGTCACCTGATGGGTTTGTTCGGACTCGGGCTTGATTTCTGCTGGCTCCGTTCCTTCAGCTTGGCCTCGATCTCTCTTTTCTTCTGAGCGATCAGTTCCTCCTGCTTCAGGATCACATTCATCTTACTGTTCTGATGAGATTTCCAACCACCACGACCTGACACAATGTGAACATCGTGAGACACAACTGAAATATACATATACCTGAAATGAGGGTTAGGGTTTTATGTTCTTTAATCTGTGAATGAAATATTTAAATCTATATTTCCATTTGATTTACATCACGTTATTGCATTAGTTAGTTGATAATGAAATCTTACATCGGATGCGATCAAAACATTCGCAGAACTGACACTTCAGAATCAGGAATCATGGAAATATTTCAGTTATTATTTAATGATGTAAAGTTTCTTCTTATAATCGTGTTTGATCTTCAGTAAATGTTTATTTACAGCTCGCGCAGTTTAGCACCGATGCTGTGAGCACAACAGAGATTAAACAAACACAAATCAACACGTGTCAGTGAACACAACACTCGCGATGATGTCAATATGTCTTCTTGTGCTTGATTACAGAATAAAGTCTTTATATGTCGTGTGTTTTGATACCTGTATCGTTGGACTCCATCGCGTTAATGTTGAGGAGCAGCAGCAGCAGCGTCTTCTTCTGCAGCTACAGCCGCAGCGAGCGTGCGCGACACTGAAGAGCGCAGCGCCGTCTAGCGGCCCCCCGCTGAACAGCATCGCTTCTTGATGGCATTTTAACGCAATCGTTTTTCCACAATTAAAACATCATCATTTATTTCCCCTTGTGCTATTCAAAACAAGTTAAAAGCAACTCCAACTCAAAGAAATTTACTTGGTGTTTTAATCAAATTACTTAAAGGTAAAACACACACGCACTGCTGAAAATGTTCTCACAAAACACCATTGTCAGTAATATTATGATGTTTTGATAAAAGTCCAGGAAACCATCACAGTCCCAACAATCACAATACAGTTTATTAGTGATGTGACATATGAGTTCATTTACAAAGAACATTAAAGCATGAGTCTCCATATTCAATGAGAATGAACACAGTTTAGAATATGTAAATATTTTCATGATCTGCTTCTCCGCTGAAGTGACTCAATAGAGTACAACAGAAGCTATATTCACATATAAAAGAACAAATTTTGTTCAATATTGAGCAGAATTCAACTGTATGCTATAAATCGTTGTGAAATTAGGCAAACAAGAACATTCTTGATGAAAAACCCTGAACTTTTACATGAAATACTTTCATACATGAACCATTTCAGTCAGGCTTTAGACGCATCATAGCACTGAAACTGTGCTTGTTAAAATGACAAACCATGCTTATAGCATCAGATTAAGGTACTATTTACATTTAGCCATTTAGCAGACGCTTTTGTCCAAAGCGACTTACACATGTGAAAAACTAGTCCAATGGACAAAACTAGTCCATTAAAGCCTAGCACAGTATACAAAGCTAAGAAAAGTGAGGTTAGTATTTTTATTTTTTTAACAGAGAAAGGGAAAAGAATTAGGATAAATCAATCAGTGACGAGGAAACATCTCAGTCCTGGTCCTGCTTGACCTTAGTGCTGCGTTCGATACCGTAGACCATAACATACTTCTAGATCACTTACACAATTATACCGGTATTGAGGGACAGGCACTACAATGGTTTAGATCTTACTTGTCAGACAGACATCAATTTGTCCATTTAAATGGGGAATCATCCAATCTAACGCAAGTAAATTATGGATTACCTCAGGGATCGGTTCTGGGACCCCTGCTGTTCTCCATATACATGCTTCCCCTCAGAAACATTATTAGAAAACATGGAATTAGCTTCCATTGCTATGCAGATGATACTCAGCTATATATCTCATCAAAACCAGATGATTCTTTCAGCTATCCAAATTGGCAGAGTGCATTAAAGATATACAACATTGGATGACCTGTAATTTCCTTCTTTTAAATTCTAATAAAACAGAAATATTACTTATCGGACCAAAGACACGCAAACCAAATATTTCTGATTATAAACTGAAAATTGAAGAATGTACTGTTACTCCAACAAATACCGTAAAAGATCTAGACGTTATATTAGACAGCAACCTGTCATTTCGAAATCACATCTCAAATGTCACAAAAACAGCCTTTTTCCACCTAAGAAATGTTGCCAAATGATGAAATATTCTATGTGTTGCTGACACTATTCCAGGATCAGACACACTCGCCCAATTTAAATCTAGATTAAAAACACATCTTTACAGCCAAACATTCACTTAATGCAAAATATGATAAATAAACCAGCAGTATTATTTACTAGAATAATTTAGCCTGTTCTATAAAAACAATGTGCTGTGTTTTTCTTATTTTCTCCTGTAAAGCTGTTTTGGAACAATGCACATTGTTATATAAATAAAATGTTATTTAATTGAAATTAACTTTACCGTGTAAATTAATTCACAGAACGGTTGGAAAATAAAGCATTAAATTCACAGCAGAAGCAGTTTTCTGTCACTTTGTACAGATGTTTGACCAAACCTTTAAAAAATCCAATCCCAGATTTAGCATATAAAACTAACAGTATATAAATAAGAGTAAATATAAAAATAAACAATCCTTCATAATAACAGTCATTCAGATGGCACAAGGTTCTGTTTACACACAGTAACGTCTCATAGAGGACGAGCTGGAGCTCTGATGTCACATTTATCTTCTTCCACAGAAACATCTGAACGTCTCTTATCCTGATCGAGGTTACGTTTCATCTGAGAAGAGACACGATTCAGACAGACAAAACACACTGTGTAAATGTCTTTATGTGTTAAGTGTTGTGTGTGTACTGACTCTCTCTGTTGTGTAAACTCTGGCAGGGCTCCCAGAGTGCTCAGCTGTTCTTCCAGAGCCACCATCCGCAAACCAATGTACCCCGACACAAACGCAGAACACACACACACCACCCCACACACACACACACACACACACACACACACACACACACACACACACACACACACACACACACACATTTACATTACATCTATGCATTTGGAAGACACTTTTATGCTATACATTTGTTTCTGACTATGTGCAATCCCCTCACACAGTCAAGTGAACCCCTGATTGATCAGTTATTATTGATCATTAGTCATGTATTGTTTTATATGTATTGTTTATTTGTATTGTTTATATGTATTGTTTATATGTATTGTTTATATGTATTGTTTATATGTATGAAACAGAAAATCGGTAACACTTTACATTACGGTTCCCTTTATGAAGCATTTATAAATGTGTTCATTAACGATTAACAACTCGTTTAAAGACGGGTTATAATGCAGTTATAACTGCCTGAATAAAAGGGGGATTCTTACGAAGTACCTTGCAGATAGTGAGCAGGTATATGAAAA